>JAWMAG010000013.1:5872500-6370000 GCA_037013455.1 Ceratitis rosa
TTGTGCATTACATTTTAAAACAAAATTCCTAGCTATTCATCTGACTTTTCTTTTGTTTACTTCCCAAAGCTAGTGTCATCCTTAGAGATAAGAGTTTCGCAGTTTTTTTAGGGTTTAAAGTGAAACTACCGCGTAGAAGTAATCTTTTCAATAGCCCTCCTTTGACTAGACAAGCTGTCATGTAATTGGAGAAAATATAGCGTCCGTAGCTGAGAGTGTATACGAAGACCGTGGAGAGTCGATTCGCCGCCTTTCGCAGCAACTTGGATTGACGTATGGAACGACTAGGCAGATTTTACGTCGAGATATTGAATTAAAAGCGTAGAAACTACAGCTTGTGCAAAAACCAAATATCGAGCCAAATATTTGTTCAGCGATGAGGTCCATTTCTGACTCAATGGGTATGTAAACAAGCAAAATTGCCACATTTGGGGCGAGGAGCAACCTGAAGGTTTGGTGTGGTTTGTGAGCCGGTGGAATCGTCGGCCCATATTCTTCAAAAATTATGCCAGTGGGAACGTAACCGTCAATGGCGACCGTTATCACACCATAATAACCGACTATTTGAGGCCGGAAATTGAAGCTCGTGATCTCTTTGGTTTCATCAAAAATGCGCCACTTCCCACACATCGCATCAATCAATAGATTTGATTTATTGAGAGAACACTGCGGTGAACAGATAATTTTGCGACGGTCGATTGGCCAGAAAGATAGTGTGAGATCACTCTTTACTCTTGAGTGGTGCAGACTTTTCCATATGTGGCCTTATTCTTATTCTGCATTGTTTGCGAATCATCGGAAAACCACTTACACATCATCTTAATGATTAGTGCTGAGTTTTCTTTATTTCAATTTCATGTTTTTTCCCATATTAGGCAGGTATCAGTTTTGGAAGTTTTTCCGCTAAGAATGTTTAAAGGACTCTGCTGTGCTCTCAGCTAAATCCCTTTCTGGAGCTTCTGAAAAGCATGAAAAATTTTTACTAAAGAATAGTACAAGCAAATACATTTTCTTTTTCTCATAATTACGATATTTATAAAAAAAAAGTTTAAGTTATCATTTAAAGTTTGATTTCCTTAATAAGACGAGCATACAGGATTTGAAGCAACCAAACGTTTTCTTATGATAATTTAAGACACTGTGCTTGCTAGTTGTTATCCGTAGAATACAAAAATTTCAATTAAAAATCCTAGGAAATATAATTAGAGACCTTGAAATACCAATGGTATTCACAGAACTTGCGAACGTTTTATCGTGTTCAGTAAGGCGAAAACGTCTTCGAAGAAGGGATCTGCTGGTCTTTTGATGAGCAACGTCTTATCTGTCTATTTTTGAACTAAAGCTGTAATTCAACAGTTATTAAGATTCTAAAACTTTATGTTAGGCTTTAAATAAGCGGATTTAATAACAAACTTTTCTTAAACAAAAAAAAAGATATATATATATCTATATATATAAAAATGAATTGCTGTTCGTTAGTCTCGCTAAAACTCGAGAACGGCTGAACGGATTCATCTTATCTTGGTCTTTAATTATTCGTGGAGGTCTAGGGAAGGTTTAAAAGGTGAGAAAAATTCGAATAATTGCCGGGAAAATCCTCAAAACAGCATTTTTCTATTTCCCATACAAACGTTTTCTAAATAAAATGGAGAGTCAATTTGTAATCAGCTGCATAATGTTCAAATTCGCGTGCGCGTCGGAGGATCTAATACCGCGTTCCGAAACAGACAGGGCGGCACATCCACCGTCGACAACATTAACAAGTTTCTTCACAGTCTGTCAAACTGATGATTTTGCTCGCACTTTGCTGTATGCTGACATGCCACGCTATTACACATGGAACGCATCATCGAAATCGTTTCAGCGTCGAAAACAAGGAACACCAGTTGAAGGACATCCAAATGTATTTGCTTCAGATGCTCTGGGTCGCATCTTCACAGTCCATCCAAATAACGATGAATGTTATTATTTGCGGTTGTTGTTGGTGAATGTTCGTGGTCCGACATCGTTTAAACAACTAAGAACAGTTAATGGACAGCTGTGTGCGACTTACCGTGAGGCATGTCAACTATTACATTTACTTGAGAACGATTCGCACTGGGATGATACGCTCAAGGATTCCGTAATATCTTCATCGCCGCATCAAATTCGTACATTGTTTGCGATTATCATATCGACATGTTTCCCCTCGAATCCAAAAGATTTGTGGCTTAAGTATAGAGATGACATGTCTGAGGATGTTTTGCATCGTGTGCGCCGTCAAACTTTGAATCCTACACTACAAATGACTGAAGAAATTTACAATGACACATTGATCATGATAGAAGATATGTGTTTATTGATGGCAAATAAAGTATTGTCGTGTTTGGGAATGACAGCACCCAATCGTCATATGCACGATGCATTAAACCACGAGCTGCAAAGAGAACATCAGTACGACATTGAAGCATTGGCCGAAATAGTTCGTACAAATGTTCCACAATTAAATCAACAACAAAGAATAGCGTACGACACTTTGATAGAAGCTGTGAATAGTGGATCTGGTGGAATTTTTTTCCTTGATGCTCCCGGAGGAACCGGAAAAACGTTTTTAATTTCATTGCTTTTGGCGAGGATCAGATCGCGAAATGATGTTGCTCTATCGTTGGCTTCATCTGGAATAGCTGCGACTCTGCTAGAAGGGGGGCGAACTGCACATTCTGCCTTGAAATTACCACTAAACATGCAAATCATCGAAACACCAATTTGCAACATCGCCAAAAATAGCGCAATGGCCAAGATCCTACAGGTATGCAAATTGATTCTTTGGAATGAATGCACAATGGCCCATAAGAGGTTACTGGAGGCACTAGACAGAACATTGAAAGATCTTCGTGACAACCAAAATGTTTTTGGTGGGGCTATGATTCTGTTGTCAGGTGATTTTCGTCAGACTCTTCCAGTTATTCCCCGATCAACTGTTACTGATGAACTAAGCTGGCTGTGATGTCTTGATCCAGCGGATACCGATGATTCCAACGGACTTACCATTCGATTTTAAACGCTTACAATTTCCAGTACGTCTGACCTTTGCGATGACCATAAATAAATCGCAAGGACAGTCGTTAGAAGTTTGTGGAATCAACTTGGAGTTTCCCTGTTTCGCGCATGGACAATTATAAATACGTCGCGTGTTCGCGCGTCGGAAAACCGTCTTCTTTGTTTTTTTACGCACCACAAAACAAAACAAAAAATATAGTTTATGAGAAAGCTTTAAATTAATTAACAGACTGTATTTTAACAGTGTGTGTCTGTGAATATCAAATTTAAACCTTATAAATAGCCAATATTTCAGGAAAACTCTTTTTTGTAAGTAAGCAACATGATGTATCGAAAATAATAATAAAACTTCATGCTTTATTCAATAAATGCTTTTTTATTAAATACGGATTCGATTTGTTTGTTTTAAAATCATTTTATACAAAAGATTAGGTCTTTTATTTATCGATGAGGCAGTACGGAAATTTGCCGGTTTTTCCGATAAAGAAAACACTTA
This sequence comes from Ceratitis rosa, assembly GCA_037013455.1. Classification (NCBI taxonomy): domain Eukaryota; kingdom Metazoa; phylum Arthropoda; class Insecta; order Diptera; family Tephritidae; genus Ceratitis; species Ceratitis rosa. The sequence continues at coordinate 5,876,036 of JAWMAG010000013.1, forward strand.
ATTTTCAGAGGAATCTCAAAAATTTTTTATTCAAAGTATTGACCATTGGTTTCTACACATTTCGCCCATCTCTCAGGCAAATTATGGATACCATCCCAAAAAAATTTTTTCTCTTTCGAGGCAAACCATTCGACGAACCATTTTTCGACTTCTTCAAAATTAGCGAAGCACTGCTCTGCAAGGTAGTGTCCCATCGATGCGAAAAGATGATAGTCGGACGGGGCGAGGTCTGGAGAGTACGGCGGGTATGATAATATTTCCCAATTAAGTGTTTTTAATGTAACTTTCACCAGTTTAGCGGTATGAGACGGCGCGTTGTCATGTTGCAAGATGACTTTGCCATGTCTTCGGGCCCATTCCGACCCTTTTTCGATCAACGCATGATTCAAATTGATCATTTGTTGTCGGTAGCGATCCGTGTTCACCGTTTCACTAGGTTTTAACAACTCGTAGTACACCACACCACACTGGTCCCACCAAACACAGAGCATTGTCTTACGGCCAAAGCGATTTGGCCTTGCAGTCGATCGGCCAGCTTCAACAGGGGAAAGCCATGATTTTTTTCGCTTCGGGTTCTCAAAATAAATCCATTTTTCGTCTTCCGTGACAATTCGATGCAGAAAAGATTTCCTTTCGAATCACGTTCACAACGAATGCCGCAAATACGATTTACTTGGAACGAAACTCGACATATTCACTGAGGTAAACAAATATGACGCTATTATTTTTTGGCGGAATGTGACTTGCGTATTTTTGTACAATAGGTTAATGTCAATAGGAAAAAAAATTTCTACACTCTGAGATATGTACAATACTATTAATAATGTAGATATGTATTAAAAATTTAAACTAATTGAAAACCAAATAGAATACTCTGAAATATTTCAAATAAATTGCAAAATTTGTATTTAAAAATATTAAATACTTACTATTGTTTTTCCATCAAAAGCTCGGAGTACATGCTTCTTCTTGTTTCGAGCTGTTTACTTGTCTAAGAAACAATTTCTTTGTACTTATGATTTTTTCTTCGAAATATGACCACATCAGTCCCCACAAAGTTTAATTTTGGATATTCATTACATAAGAAAATTAATATTCATGTGCTTTTATGTTTCTTTATATTTGTATGTATATAAATGCAGTTGTTGTAAATTATAATACATTAAACTTATTATAGACTAAAAGTAAAGGCGATAATATGATATATTTGTAAATTTATAAGAATTTAAAGTAATACATTGAGAATATATTTATAGAATAAGGATACGAATAAATTTTAAAGCTCTTTAGAATTTTCTTCGATTAGACGAAAGCTTAGACGCACACCACAAAACGGCACTAAGTATGGCCAAAAGGCTTCGCAACAAATCTAAGCGTTCTTTGAAACGATTGTCGTTTTGAATAAACGAAGTTTTCTTTTTTCGCTGAGTTTTTCGAGTTTTTATTACTTTGAATTGTACTTGGTTTGTTTAAAATGCAGGTTCTTTGTCTGAAGTGGGGTACATTTGGTCTTTATCTATAAGAAAGTTGGAGCTTTCGGAGCGAGTGGAATGTCGTTCAATGTCTGTTTGTAAGTCGTCGATTTGAATGCAGTTAACATCCTTCTTTCTGGTGTGTTTGAGGAGGTTCACTCTCAAGCAACTGGTTGAAGAAGTTTTGCATCATAAGTATAACTCTGAAGGTTTCTTGTCCGTTTCGTGGTGGTGGATTATTAAATAAATTAATTAATTTAATAGATATTTAAGATAAGTTCATCAGTCAACGGAAACAATGGCAATTATACGTGAGTAGTTTAGACTTGACGTTTCGAGCGCATAACTTTACTCAGCCGACTACGACGTCTTCGGCGTACAACATTCTCATCATATTCCTCGATTTGCTCATCACTGTCATCGATTTCCACATCGGTGGGTCGCACTGGATAACCCTCCTCTGGTTTGACAATTTTCACGCCCTTCTCGCCGAAAAGTAGGCAGTCAAAGTTACTGAAAATTAGAAAAATGAATTTGGTCTTCATTAAGTGTACCTTCCTTAAACTCCTAATTTCCACACTCACCGCTCGAACAGTTCGTAACCTTGAAATGAACCCGACAAAAACATGCAAACATGCATATTACGGCCTACAAACCAAATATCGTGGAATTGTATGCAAGCGCGTGCAAAGTTGAAACGCGGCGGACGGAAACAGAATGGCGGTGGATTTTGCCCAGAAACTTTGCGCTTGAACCACACATTATTGTTCACACGCATGCGCAGCTCGAACGAGAATTCCTCGGGTCTATAAACCACCTCTGTGCAGCTATTCAAACCGATGACAGAGAGAAAGCCTAAAAGATTGTATCGCTAATAAATTATAAAGTGCAAATAAAAATATCTTCAACTCACCTGCGCAACATTTGCATATACCCTTATCACACGTACAGGGTATACGACTTACTAGATCATTCACTGTGACATTCGGCAAAGATATTTGTCTAGATTGCTCTTCAAAAGCCAGCAGATTGAGACGATAATTCAGTTGACCCAATTGTTTGGCTGCTTCGTAGGCGATGTCTTCATTGGAGTCCTCGTAGCGACGCTGATTCCGCGCTAAGTATTTACGTAAGTTTATAAAAAAATTACAATTTTCTAATGATTTTCGATTTCAAGAAAGTGAAAAAAATTTAAGTGGTAGATTTCAGGGGTCCAGTAAGGGATAGACAGAATGAAACATAAAATAATTGACAGTGATGTTAGGAGAGCTTCTATCAAACTTAGACTTTCCATTACCGTAGTTATTACACTACTACTACAATTTCCAAAAATTCAAAAAGTTACCTTATATGCTTTAAATTTATACAAACTTAAATTTCTACCAGCGTTGGATGCTTAGGACTAAAATTTTATTTAGTAATCCAGAATACTTAAGAGCAATGCGATTTCTGCGATCGTAAATATTTGCGTTCACACCCCGATGGAAGAAAAGGATGATCTGACCAATGACGTCTTTTACGAGTGCCTCGAGCAGACTTATGAGCACTTATGTTGTGATAGACGGAAGTCATGTATTCAGTGTTTTAGATGCGCATACAATCCGAGGTCCTAACATCGACTCGGATCACTATCTTGTCGCAGCGAAGATACACACGCGCCTCTGTGTATCGAAGAACGCCCGTCAACAAACACAAGGAAGGTTCGACGTTGAAGAGCTGCAATTACAGCAGACTGCCGAGCGGTTTTCTATTCGACTTGCACACCTGCTCTCTGATAGCACTCATCAGTAACCCGGCATAAGGGAATAGTGGGGCATTGCAAACTCCCTACGTACAGCTGCAAACGAAACTATTGGGTTTCGGATAGGTCGCAATAACAGCTGGTACGATAAGGATTGCTGTGTTGCGGTGGAGAGAAAACAGACTGCCCACCTCGTAACTTTCCGATCGACCACAACACGTGCGAGCTGGGATAGATACCGAGAACTGAAGAGGGAAGCAAGACGCGTCTGTAGACAAAAAAAGAAAGAGGCCGAGATGGGCGAGTACGAGGAGCTTGAGAAGCTGACCGATAAGGATAACGCTCGAAAATTCTACGAAAAGCTACGGCGATTTATATAAGGTTTCAAGACCGGAGCAAACTCTTGTAGGACCGAGAAGGGTGAGCTAGTGACGGATGCCCAGAGTACACTGTAGGGAACACTTCTCCAACCTGTTGAATGGCAGTGAAAATGGAACACCTGGAGAAGGTGAACCCGAAACTCCAATTGATGACGATGGAAAACTTTTTCCATTACCCGACTATGAAGAAGTCCGAATAGCAAAAGCGGCGGGGACCGATGGATTACCGGCCGAGCTATTCAAATACGGCGGTGAAGAACTGTGCTCTGCCCGATTCACAAAAAGGTCGATCCCACAATCTGCCATTGACCAGATATTCACCATGCGCCAAATCTTGAAAAAGACCCGTGAAAAGAGGATCGACACCCACCACCTCTTCGTCGATTTTAAAGCAGCCTTCGACAGCACGAAAAGGAGCTGTCTCTACGCCGCTATGTCTGAATTTGGTTTACATGCGAATCTTATATGGCAAATTAACGCTGGAGGGGCGCATTCAGAATGAGGAAGTTTCTTTTCGAGCCGTTCGGTACTAATCAAAGTTTCTTCAATTATCCTCAGTGGAGGAAAGTCTTTACTTTCAAGAGTGTTGCTTCCATAGGAAGTTTAGACGGTTTAAAGCTCTACGTCTCCTAATTCTTTTTACGAAACCAATAAATGGTGCTCAGTAAATGTAAATAACCTAAAGTTTTCCGGTGGTTCTTCCACAACTGTGCTCATCTTTAAATGAAAGCAAACAATTTTTAATGCTTAATTATGCAAAGCCATATAAATTTGCAAGTGTGGTTATGTAGATACATATGTATTGCATGGGCATACGATAATTCCCAACATTCTCAACTTGAGTTCACTTTCTTTGGAAAACTCTGCGACCATAAAGACAACTTGCTTTTAGCTGTTTTATGAGGCTCATTAAGTGTCTATTATGCTAAGAACGCTTAATAGATGGATGTGAGCGTTGGTTTGTGGCATAAGAAAAAGTGTAAAAGTCAAAGCAACTATCTTTGTTGACAAACATGTCCAATTACACACATTGTGCAGAAATACATTGTACATATGCTCGTATAAATTATAAATTTGCACATACGTATACATAGGTACATATGGACATTCTAACGTTCAATTTGTAACAGGTTCACATGAGATTTATTTATGCATATGGATGTACATATGTATGGATGTGTTTATTCAAATGAGGGAAAACATTTGCACTTATGTACATATTTTTTTTACTTTCTAAATATACTGATCTACTGTCCAATAGTTAGAAATTTTCCAGAAGATAAGTATACCATGAACAAAATATTTAACAACTGGGGCTTGAAGCCCCTTTCATTTAAGTCAGGAAGTACATATTTACAAACAACGCCTCATTTTTAGGCTTACAAATTTTTATGTTTAACCAAAAATCAAGTCACATTTTTATGCAGTAAAGCGAGTTAATTCTCATATAGCGATTTGCTCACCAGTTTCGTATTCTCTAGCTACTACCTCTCAGAAACACCTCCCTTTTGCAGAGTATTTTACACGTGAGAGGTCTGAATCTCTCTCAATTAGGTAATGGCATTACATATTGCGAGACAGGCACCGGAGCAGGGTTCTTCTGTGATCACCCCAATAACCAATGTAGCTACAAAATCAGTTTTTACAACTCTGTTAATGCAATTAAGTGTCTGGACACGAAGCCCAAATGCATAAGAATATTCAAAGAGGCAATTAACAGTACAGTGAATATCACTGGGGTCCCGGATCCCGGTCACGCGGATGTAGAAGGCAATGAATAGACGGATCAGCTGGGTGGCGCTGTTGTCGAGGGTGACACCGACTGCCTCAGACCTTTCAGCGCCTTCAAATGTTATTTAAAGCAATGGATCACTGAGGAACAATTAATTTCCTGTAATACTTTCACGGTAGGATGTACTATGAAATCTTTATGTGGCAGTTTGTTGCTTTAACTTTAAACAAACAAGAAATTAGTATTCTTGTGGGTATATACCTTTGAGATATAATCTCCAAAAGCTTGGTATAGTGGAATCGGCCGAGCGCAAATCATGCACAGAAGATGACGAAACGCTGGTGCATTATCTTTGGGAATGTCCGGCTTTCATTCCAGATCGAACCTTACGGAGGTAGGCACACATAGTTGGATTAAATGAATTTATTAAATCGTTACGGTCAGCAACTAACCAACCAACCATTACATATTAATGTAATCGCAAGGCCGTGTGAATTGGTGGAATTAAGAATTTCTATAGCTTCGTGGAGTCCTGTTAGATGGAAGCCCAAAAAAGATGGCCAAAATGGTATACAATGCATACAAATCCAACGCTCCTGAATGTCAAAAGGTGGTAACTCCTTGCGATATCTACTACGATGTATAAGTAGACGAGAGCAACAATTGTTGTTGGGTTTGTGTTAAAAGACATACCTTGTCGTTAGTATACTGACTTCCTACTGCGTATGATTTTGCAATTCACATTAAACACATGTTCTTTAACATTAGCTGATGGATGCGCAATCATCAACCTCAGCCACAAAAGATAGAGGACTTGAACAATCAAAGACTCCGTTAGAATGATAGATGTGCTATTGTGAACTCGGCAAGGATCGTGTAAGTAGCCCCTAACTCTTGCAGAACTCAAAGATGTTAACTAGCGACTGCATGGAACGGAACTCCAGAATGTGGCGAACCTGATTATCTAATCTATGGCGATGGAACTGATATGTCAAGGCCCTGCTCTGAAGATGTTGGAAAAGCAATTGCTCACCTGAAAAGCACCAAAGCGGCGGGGCTGATGGAGTGCAGGGCGAACTATTCAAATACGTCACCAACATGGTGACAATCCATCTAAAGGGGAACACCACCGACTGCACCAATTATCGTGGAACAAGCCTTCCCAATATCTCATATACGGTCCAATCGTGTGTGAAGTACAAAATTTCACCGTCAACAAACTGATTTGATGTTTCAGACAAGTTGAAAATAGAGAAGATACAATCTTCTGGAAGAGTACGCCAGCACTCAATTGGACAGATTTGGTGGAGAACTGCCGTGCTCAAGTTATCTCCAGTTGGCATTCGCGGTGTTTACGGTAGTAAAGAAGAAGAGAAGTACGCACACATTATATACATATATTTTCTTTGCGCCTTGTAACCGCTGAAGTGGTTTTGCGTCTTGATGTGTTTCCAACAAATGGAGGGACCTACAGTTTATACTAAGCCGAGTAGCAACGGCTGATGGGTTTTTTATGAGGAGGTTTTATTTCATGTCAGAAGTACACTCGGAAATGTTGACATTCCCTGCCGAGGGGCGACTGCTATTAGAAATTTTAACTTAATTTTTTATTTTAAATTTATTTTCTATAACTTTTGGATGTTGGTCGTACCAGGATTTTCACCCGGGCCTTCCGAATGGCAGTACGAAATGCTAACCATTTGGCTACCGCGACCGCCGTTTTTAATATATACAGGAGTAAAAAACATGATTAAAACATGCCTCGAAAGTAATTAAAATAAAGTACTGGAGTTGCTGAATAAATTACAAACACGTTACTCTTTATGCTAAAGGGAATCAAGGAAGCCAACACCATAACTACCGTTTAGGAAAAATTAAAGAAATAAAAACACATTTTTTTTTTATAAAATACACAACCAATTTATCACATTTTATTAAACATCTTCAAGAGATAACTATTTACACAAAACAAAAATATATGTAAGTAAATCCTAAATATTTACAATGACTTAAAATAAAGGCTAGATTTGTTCTATATGAGGTTTGTTAAAAAATCTTTTGAGAAAGTACAGACACTTAGAAGTGAACTCGTAGAGTTAGATGCCACACAGATAACAAGTGAATGATTCTGTTCAATGTTTATAGTACAGAAATATCTTTTATTAAGAGAGTAGAGGTCAGCTCAGATCTGTTGCACTGAAGATTTAGAATTAACTTTCGTATATAAGTCTATTGACACTCCACAGCAAAAAGAGTTTAAATTTTTAAATCGCAGTTGATTTTAAAGAATCATATAATCTAAATATACATTCAATTTTCAAATTAGTTTATATCGAGAATAATTTCTTTGGACAAACAAAACAATTTGGGGAAAAGACTATACTTTTTTTCGAAATGTTAATAAAAACCTTTCATTCTCTAACGTTAATATTTTTATACCCTTCATGAACCTAAAATTGTATATTAATTATTTGTTTTACTTTGATCTGAAGTATATATGTACTCGTGTCAGCAGGAAAACCTCCATATAAATGTATACTGATCGAGTCTGCATTACGGATCACTTATATACGAACCATATTTCAGATTTCATATTTTGTGCTATAAATACGTCAAAAAGCATTTAAGAGCATGAAAGTTGTTATTAAACATTTGTAGCTATAGATAAATACGTGTATTGTCACCGAAAATCATCGAAATCTGAGAACTGTATCATACATGTATCATCCATCCAACCGATTAGTTCATATTTGAGGTTTTGGGTAAAAAAATCCTTCAAAAGAACATCTGAGAGCAAAACAATTGATATTCTGCAATATACATTAAGACCGGAAAGTTTCAGGAAATTGTCTTTTTTTGTTAAGATGGTTGCACTATCCTTAATTACAATCCCAAAAATGAGCACGATCGGTCAACTAGTTTCTTTGCAGCAGCTGTTGAAATCAGTCGAATTTTCTTTTACGGCCTCAATCGAGTCGAAATGGGTTTCATGGTGTGGTAACTTGAGTTTTGGAAATAAAACAAAAGTCGCATGGAGCCAAATCCGATGGATACGGTGGTTGATCGATGGTATGGAACGAGTTTTTGGTCCTAAAATCGTTCACAACTACAGCTCGATGCGATGGCGCTTTATCGTCATTAAAGTTTCCCGAAATGGTTGGCTCACAGATCCGGCCATTTACGACGGATGTTTTCGCGCAAACGCCTCAAAACACTCAAATGATACTCTTTATTGACCAAACTACGAATATAAAAAAACAAATTTTCGGAAACTTTTGGTGCTAATGTATACAAATAACCATACTCGTACATACTCGTATGTTGTTCTTATACAACCGATTTGTTCAGATGTTAGGTTGTGGGTGAAAAATTTCTCAAAAAAGCATCTAAGAGCGTAAAATTTGGTATATCGAAATCGGAGAGCTCTCCACCAACCAATTTTTGAGATATTAGATCTGACATTTAATACTAAAATGACATGCCATAAATTTGATGAGATCATGCTCTTTCTTGATTTTTGGTCTATTTTCTTAACATTTTTCACTATTTATGGGAAAATTTAAGTCTTTACTTCTTTCGTGTTATTTCTGATTAAAACTCATAAGAATCGTGGAAGAACTTCAATACTTTTTACCATTTCTCATTAAGAAACAAACCATATATATGAATAGAAAATTAAGTAAATAATAAGTAAAAAGCCATAATACCAACAGTGGATTAAAAAAAAACACTAAAATTATAATAATATTTACAAAATACTCAACAAACAATTTTGATGAAAAAATAATACAAAATTTGTTATTAAAAGAAAAGTATGCACGTAAAGATATGCTCTTAAAAGTAAAAGAAAACATTACTTAAAAAATAAACATTTCATTGGAATCTAAATTAGTTAGAAATTATTAACAATTTTCTTTTTTAAATTAAAAAGGGCTGAGTTATTTACTTATATTATACTTATGTACAAATTTCCCATATACAAAAGCCTTTAAGTTCTTTTGTTTGTCTGTATATAGTATATAATTAGCGTTTAGTAACCGCTAAAGCGATTTTCGGCCCAGCTCCTCCTCCAATTTTTAGTTTTACGTCTTGATGTTTTTTCCAAAAAATGGAGGGACCTACAGTTTATACTAAGCCGAGTAACAACGGCTGATGGTTTTTTTATGAGGAGATTTTATTTCATGTCAGATCGATAGTACATTAAAACTTATTTGCGGGGTTGTGCATTAGGAACTGATCTATTCGAAAAAGTGTTCGAATTACCTGAAATTCTTGAATTTATTTTTTCAAGTGGGCCAGATATCGAACTTGCTTGAATTTTCGGTTCAAAAGCATCTCTTTGCCTAAAAACACAGGGCAAAAATACAAAAAAATCGGAATGCCGGGTCAACTAATACTCGTATGTGTATGTCAGCTTAAGATCAATTTGAATCAAATTCTCGTTTGCCTACTTCAGTAGAGTAGATTGCAAATAAAGCTAAGTTCTATAATGCAACAGCCGAATTGTTAGCAGGGCGTATTGCTCTTTGGGATGTCAAAATTATAGAAACTTATTTTTTCTGATTGCGTTCGCACTTGGGCAGAAGATACTAACCCCTCCAAATGTGTTTTTCTGATATGAAATAAAAGCTTTTAAGGCATTCAGATACGGCTTAGTAACGGGTGATCCAAGTAGAAGTACTTCTTTTGACAGATCACGTGTAAACCGTGTCAAGCTGTCATGTTATTTTTATTCAGTATTGTTTGGCATTTCATAATGGAAAGAATTACGCCTGCACAACGTTTACAAATCGTTCAACTTTATTACGAAAATTCACATTCTGTAAAGAATGTGTTTCGCGCGTTTCGCTCAACTTATCATCAACATAATCGGCTTACTGAGCGTACTATTCACAACACCATCACCCATCTTGAGGCGCAGCATTCATTATTGGACAATAGACCACGTCTAGCACGCAGTGAAGAAAGTATAGCGGCAATAGCTGAGAGTGTACACGAAGACCGTGCAGAGTCGATTCGGTGACATCCGCAGCAACGCAGCGCAGGACTGACGTATGGAACGACTTGGCACATTTTACGTCGAGATCTTAAATTGAAAACGTACAAAATACAGCTTGTAGAAGAACTGAAGCCGCACGACCTTCCCAAGCGACATCACTTCGCCCCATAGGCTCTTGAAAAGATCCAAGAAGATTCGACGTTTTCCAGAAAAATTTTTCCCAGAAAAAGCAACGGTTTGGTGTGGCTTGTGGGACGGTTGAATCCCCGGTCTATATTTCTTCAAAAATGATGCCGGTGAGAACGTAACCATCAACGGTGACCGTTATCGCACCATAATAACCGACTATTTGATGCCTGAAATTGAAGCTCGCGATCTCGGCGACATTTGGTTTCAACAAGACAGCACCACTTTCCACACATCGCTTCAATCAATGGATTATTATTGAGAGAACATCCATCGAGACGTAGCAGCGGCCAACGGTTGGAAGAGATAATATTCAAAAAATAAATGCCGAAGGATGTTCCTCCGAATGATAATAAACATTTCCCATTAAATTTGAATTTTCTGTGTTTTTTTCTTCAAAAAAATAAAGAACCTCGAAATGGATCACCTTTTATAAATTGTTGCAAAAGCCAGTCAAAAATCGCTTCAGCGGTTAAACTTTTATCTACCATATATGCATATATATATACGGGTTAGATAAAATATTAAGAACATTAACCATTATTCGTGTCCACAATTTTTCTACATAAAAATATTTACAGACAGAGTTATTTACTTAAAATAAATAAATTGTGTTACCAATTAAAAATTAAATTAATAAAAATACTAATAAAAACAAAGCCAATAGTGGAAAAATAAAATCGAACGTTAGTACATAAATTACGACAAATAAATATTTACAAAGCGATAATAAAGTGGCATCGCATAGGGATTTACGAAATTCATTAATAAATAATAAAAATAAGACATAATATATGAATTCGTCTTACAGCCGGTAGGATCGGAGTGTACGACGGCGAGCAGCGAAGCGGCGCAGAGTAGATAGAAGATAAAGCGAGGATGCGCGGTTGCAGGCATTTTTGTAATAAAAAACGCTTTCGACGGGTTTTAATGTTTTATTGAGGAAATTTTGGTTTTTAGTTTTTTTGCTTCGCAAATTTCACTTTTATGATCTTTCCAATGTGTTCACTTCAATTTTATTTCTCCGCGCAACTTATACGAGTAAATTAATTTCACATATGTACATATAACTTACATACCGACAAAACATATGTTTGCGCACAAATAAGTATTTATTTCTTGGTAGCTCAGTTCAATTTATGTAGTTGCAAATAAAATTTATATGAAAAATAAAACAGTCAGTGTTTTAACTTGCTGACCAGCGCCCGCTTGCCAAACGAGAGTAAACTTTCGCTTTCGATAAACAAGTGATAGTAATCGGGGAATGATTGGCTATCCGTATGCGCCTGCGCATGCGCAAATCGTTTCAAGAAAGTATGTTAATTGAAATTGCCCGTTTAAGTGGTTCACGCTGCTTACGAATGGGCGCTTAAATGTGATATTTTTTTTATTTTTTTTATTTATAAACAAATATTTATAACGGTAAATCTCAACACGTTGCTGAAGTTCGTAAACAGTTTACAACAGCAGATGCTACCAGCAATGTGATGTTGAAGGTGATTTCTCAGTTACTTTCCTTCAAGTGTTAATTAACAACCGCCGCTTGAACTGCTGGACCTTTAAGTTTTTTTATTGCACTTGTAGATTGCACGTTTTGCTTTTTGTGTAGATTTTCAATTTCTGCGCGTACACCACCGTTCGTGTTAATAGCCAAAAGCCAACTGAGTTGTGAGCTCACGCACAAAACGGTAGCACCTCTTAACGCCTTGGCTCAGATACAAATTAAGCTTCAAGCCATAGCCGCAATCACAGCCGTCGCGACGCGACGTGCCGCAAACCAACTATGCTGACAACCCAAACAATTACAACAAATACTACTCAGTTTTAATTTCTTTTCCATACTCTTTATGTTAAGTGTTGTTACTGGGCTCGGTCTGTGGGTTATCGTATACGCAGCGCCGCCGGCAATTCAAGTTCGACGCAGCCGCCAACTGCCCAGCAAACTGGACATGCGTTTCTTTAGCCGGCCTTTGGCAGTTTTAACTACTCGCACAAGTGCATTCCCCTTTGTTTGGCGACAGTTTCGTACTCCCTCTTACCCTTCGCTCTTTGCCACTTCACACTTTCGTTTGGAGTTAAATACCAGTATTTTTGAAAATACACACCTTGACATTGTGTATGAAGCAGCTTATTTGGATTTCAATTTCTCTCATTTGCGTTTGTTTTCATTCTTTATCAAGCTCTCACATTTTTTGCTCGATCATTCGACACTTCAACATGGTCTATTGGTCATTATGTCGCGCTAGTTTACAGAGTCTATTCATTTAGCTTGTCGTTTCGATATGTTTATCTTGTTAAGAAGGCGTAAGTTTACAGTGCCGAGCAGAATAATGAAATAATTGTATTAATGAAATCAACAAAAATGCGGTTCACACAGGCAGTTGATTTGTTAATTAAGGTGAGTAAACTCAAACGAATTTTCAACTACTAAATAGTTAATAATTTATTTATTTTTTTAATTATAAGAATATTATTTATAATAGAGCAAACCCTAAGAGAGAGAAGCTAAACCGAAATATGGTGCGAAAGCAGGCGATACTCGATTTGTGGGAGAAGCCGTGGCTTCGTTGACTTTGGATTGTTATTAAATTATGCAGCTTCATAAAGCCACTCAATAACTAAGACTTGATTGTAATGATTGGAAAGGCGTAGTATTTTTATACAAGGCCATCGAATTTTGCTTGTAAACGAGAATGCCTCCACTTTGTTCGGAAAAAATTTCCATTTTTTTACCTTAATTGAATGTGTGTGAACACCAATTCAACGACATTTATTTTATCGTTGAATCCAGTTCTGCAGTAGCCAGTAGCAGTTGATCGATCAATTCTTCTACTCAACACTGTAAATATTATTTTAGTTTTTCTAGGTTATCAATTTAGAGCATTTCATATTAAAATTTTTTGTTCTGCACCAATATTAAAATACCTAAAAGGAAAATGTATAACCCGCTGCAACTAAATTTTTAATTTATACTTAGTGTTTCACGGTATTTACATGTTCCAATTCAAAGAATTGCATGCCAACAAGCTAATAAAATTTATTTCCTACAGGCATTTACTTTTCTTACAAAAGATTTATTAATGACTTCACGTCTGTCACGGTGATGTTAGAAATAATTACTGCTCGTAGGTGCATTTACGTATATGTATACGTCACATAAGTTGTCAAACCTTTAAGAACAATTGTTTGTAATTAAATTGCTCCAATTTTAAAGAAAGTGCGTGGGCTTTTGCTGCAATTCCCATACAAAGTTGCATGATTTGTGCATTGCATTTATTGGATCTCCTATGACATGAAAAGAACTTTTCATTTGCGTTTTTTGTGGAACAACTCTATTATTGAAAATTTTAGAAAGTGAATACTGTCGTTAAATCGGCGAAGTAGGTCATCATAAAATATACTTTCAATTGGGTTTTGTTCTTTATTTCTGGTCAGAAAGTAAATATAATTTTAAATCATCAGGTTTATTTGTCTCTTTTAATTTTATCGAAGCTGATAAAAAATTAAAAATGGAATAATTTTATTTTATCGCGATTCTTTCTAATTTTTTTAATTTTACTTAATTTTTTTAAAATACTTTTGTTTTGTTTGTTATTTTTTATTTCTGTTATGTTTTTGTTTATATCCTAAATTTATTTATATTCCTTAATTTTTTGTTTAATTTATATTATTTTAATTTACTTTAATTTTATTTTGTTTTAGGTAACAAAGTGATTCATATGAAAGTACTTCATTTACAATATAAATAACTACATTATTTTATTACATGTGCGCTACATTAATTTATTTTAAATTAATTTTATTTTATTTATTTATTTCATTTATTTATTTCATTGTTAATTTATTTTTTTAATGTTTATTTTAATATTTATTTATGAATTCATTAAATATTTTAATATATTTAATTTTAATCAATTTTCCTTTTTTTCAAGATAATTTACATAGTTTTATTGTGCTTTTATTATTATATTTTGTATTATTAAATTTGATATGATGTTATCTTACATTATTTTATTTCATTTTATTTTATTTTACTTTATTTTATTTTACTCATTCTGCTTTATTTTATTTCATTTTGTATTTTTTTTTATTTTAGATTGTTTTATTTTATTTATTTTTATTTTGTTTCTTTTTGTTTTATTTTATTTTATTTTATTATATTGTGTATTTTTTATTTTATTTTATTTTATTTTGTTTTATTTTATTTGTTTTTATTTTAGACTGTTTTATTTTACTTTATTTTTTAATTTATTTTATGTTATTTTATTTTACATAATTTTTTTTTTGTTTTATTTTATTTTATTTTATTTTACTTTATTTTATTTTGTATTTTTTATTTATTTTAGATTGTTTTATTTTACTTTATTTTTTTCATTTTTTATTTTATTTTAATTTAATTTTATTTCATTTAATTTAATTGCATTTTATTTTATTTTACTTTACTTTTTTTAATTTTTTTATTTTATTTTATTTAATTTAATTGCATTTATTTTATTTTACTTTAATTTATTTTATATTTTTTTATTTTATTTTAGATTGTTTTATTTTATTTTGTTTGATTTTATTTAATTTTTTTTGTTTCTCTTTGTTTTATTTTATTTTATTATATTGTGTGTTTTTATTTTATTTTATTTGATTTTGTTTTATTTTATTTGTTTTTATTTTAGACTGTTTTATTTTGTTTTATTTTACTTTATTTTTTATATTGCTTTATTTTAATTTATTTTATTTTTATTTTATTTTATTTAATTTAATTGCATTTTATTTTAAATTACTTTATTTTATTTTGTATATTTTTATTTTGTTTTAGACTGTTTTATTTTATTTTTTTTTTACTTTATTTTTTATGTTGTTTTATTTGATTTTATTTAATTTGATTTTTATTTAATTTAATTTAACTTAATTGCATTTTATTTTATTTTACTTTATTTTATTTTACTCATTCTGCTTTATTTTATCTTATTTTGTATACTTTTATTTTATTTTAGATTGTTTTATTTAATTTTATTTCATTTAATTTAAGCATTTTAGGTATTTTATTTTACTTTATTTTATTTTTATTTTATTTCATTTTATTTTATTTTATTTTGTTTCCTTATATTATTTTATTCTACTTTTTTATTTCATTGTTTTTACCTAATTTTTTTTTTTAATTTGATTTACTTTATTTCATTTTATTTAACTTTATTTTATTTTTTATACTTTATATTATTCGATGCATTTTTTCGTTTATTCAATTTTATTTATTTTACTTTATTTTGTTTTATTTTGTTTTGTATTATTTTGTTGTATATTCCTTCTTTTATTTCATATAAATTTACTTTGTTATATTTTATTTATTTTGATTTATTTTACTTTTTTATATTATTTTAAATTATATTATTTTGTTCTTTTTGATTTTTTTATTTTATTTCAGTTTTTAGTTTTTTCAAGATAATTTATATTGTGTTTTTTATTTATTTTAATCTGTTTTATTGTTATTTATATTGCTTTATTTTATTAAATTTTTCTCCATTTTAATTTTATGGCATTTAATAATAATCTATTCCCTTTAATTTAATTTATATTAATTAAATTTCATTTATTTATTTATTAATTTAATTTATTTTTTTATTTCTATTTCATTTTATTTTATTATGTTTTGTTTAATTTATTTCAATTTTATAGTACATTATTTTATTCTAGTTCATTTCATTTTATTTGATGTATTTTTTTTTTCTTTATTTTATTGGCGAAAGGTATAAGTAATAATATTCCAAAGATATTTATCGTTAACAACAACGAATGCATTAAGTATGTATGCTAAAAATGAAACATAAAAACTTTTGTTCATTTAATATGAAAGTAATAACTGCATTATCAAACATTTGGGATATGTGCAAGTCTAACAACAACATTCCTATAACTAAGTAGTTAAACAAACATCCAACAACAACGGTATGTATGCTGGATGGCCATAATGCAAACAAAAATTGGCCATAAAAATAATTTGTAGTGTCACGGCGGTGGTCAACAATATAATCACTTAAGCGCCATGCAATAACAAAAGCAACAGAAAATTGGTTGTAGTAAATCACTCTACGTACTTTGGAGGAAAAAGTAAACAAAAATGTTGTTGGCTAGGAAATTGGCAAGCGATTCCACATTCAGCTTTAACAACAATATGTGCAAAAATGTACAATATTCAGGTACTTATAGGTATACATATGTATGTATTGATTGGGATTTAGCATTTGATTAAAGCTTTTTATTTGTTTTATTTTTTTTTTCACTGACAGCCAGCGCCAACGCTTGTTATGTGCTCATATTCGTAAACTTTGCTGCTCATCCGAGGTTCTTCGCGCAGCACAGTGTAGAGTGCCAAAGCGGTAGTAGCTGCTCAATGGGCAATGGAGTGAATTAGCATAATTTATTCGCAAATCGACCGCGTTGACCCAAGCTGGCGACTGACTGACTGTCTGTCAGACTGACTGATTAACTCTTTGGCTGTTCAGCTGCCTCTAAGTAAATCTATGCATACAATTATTCAGTTATTATTCTTTGGCTGCTGAGCTATTTTTCAGAACAACCGGCAAGAGGTCCAGACATTTTTGGAATTGTTTACGCTTGCGCATATTAAGCTCAAAATCGTGGTGTTCGCAAGGTGTTATTAAAATTCTTCTGAGTTACGCTAGATATTGCTGATGCGATACTATAATTATTACCCCCCAAAAAAAAAAAACAAAAAAAAAAAAAAACAAATAAAAAAATAGAGAATTAAAAATCAAAAGTTTGATATCATTACATTTATACATACATATATGTATGTTTACCATTTATTTCTTTAAGTTTCTTAAACTATGAAATAAAAATATTAATAGAAAAGCTCTTCTTCCGGTTTTTACACATATACATATAAATGTACATATGTTTATACGGCGCAATCATAAATATTTATAAAATTGGCATTCAAACTTATTTTCAATCGCTTCTTTTGTTCAAGTTGTTTGACCATCTGTTAAAGCCTGTACAAAATAAGAGAATTAATAACAGAGATATGCATCATTATATTTAATTGTATTAAAGTTATTTTAATTTTATTTTTGAAAATGACGTAACTGAAGTATAGCAAATATATACGTAAAGGTACTGACTTATAATAACTACTCGGTATACTCGAAATATATAATTTTAGACGCTCGGTAATACTGACAATTAGTTAAATTCTTTATTTATTTTTAGCACCCATTGGTTTCTAAGAGGGTAGACATTTAAAATACTCTGAAAAATAGGAAAGAAAGGTTAACTCGGCTTGATTTCGAATTATATTTAGCTAACGGTAATGAAATAACTTTTTTCTATAATTTAGGAATATATATAAAATGATCCACTATTTCCCTTTATTATATCAAATGATCTCATAAGAATGAAATTATTGTAATATTGGAGTTAAGTTATTTTGACTTTTGTTCAAACACACGTGATAGTACGTATATTTCATTCGCTAAAGTGTGCCAACTTCAAAGTCACAGCGGAACTATGTTAACTAACAATAAATATAGGGGCATACACATACACGTACATATGTATGTATACAGATATACATACTAATTTAGCAACTTTAAGATTAAATGGCAAAAGTTAATTTTAAAACACGTTTTCATTGATCATACATCATTTACTGTATACTAATGTTATTTTTAGCTCATTTATATTTATATTCAGTAACGAGATAGTTAATAAAAAACTCTTATTAAGTACATGTAAAATATATGTTGGTTAAAAAAAAAACTATGCAAAAAATAAACAAACAAACAAAAGAAATAAAAATTGCTAATAATATAAATTTAAATAATAAGATAAAAATTAAAAAAAACTACATATAAAAATTTAAAATAAATTAAAATAAAATTAAATTAACACAATACGATTTAAAATGAAATAAAATAAAATAATAATGAAAGATTAATTAAAATGTAATATAATGTAATGTATATTCATTAAATTAAGTCAACAGAAATGAAATAAAATTAAAACAGAATAAATAATAAGAAAGCATTAAATAAAATAAAAATTAAAAAAGGACTAAAATAAAATGAAATAATTTAAATTAAAATAAAGTCAAAACAAGTAAAATAAATTAAAATAAACAAACCAAAATAAAACGAAATAGAGAAACAATATAACTTTAAAAAAAAATTAAAAATTTGAATTTTAATTAAATAAAGTGAAATAAATGAAACTAAAACAAAAAATTCAAAATAAAATAATACAGAATATTACACAAAATTAAATTAAATAAGATAAACTAGATTTAACTATTTTGTAATAAAATGATTTCTAAGAAAAGAATTAATAAAATATAATACAATAAATAATATACAAAAAAATTAAAACCCAGGAGATAATAAGAAATAATAGTTTAAAAAATAATGAAATAATATAAAGTAAAATAAAATAAATTATAATAAAATTGAAAAAATAATATAAAACAAAATCAGACGAAAAATTAAATCATAATAAAGTAAAATAAAATACATATATACAAGAAAAGATTAATAATAAAATTAAGTGAAAGATATAAAATAAACTAAAAAAGGAAAATTAAAAAATAACTAAACAAAAACTAAATATAAAAATGTAAAAATCAGTGAAATAAAATAATTCAAAGAAGAGAATAATACGAGGAGATTAACAAACGTTCGGTCAGTGGTGTCTTTTAATTTGTATTTGTTAAATCCAAAAATACCAAATTCTTTGCAATTACCTACTTTATTAGTCTGAGAAAACGGAAGATAGCTAAGGATAGGTCCGACGAAATTTCACCACCAACATAAACAGAAATTTGCCATGCGATTCGGAAATTGAAATTAAATAAATATGAAGATTTAAAAGGAACTAAAATGATTTCAAAACCATGAACAATATAAAAAAGGAAAATCAAATCAATAAAAAAAGTGAACCAAAATAAACCAACCAGAATAAAAAATAAAAGGTTTTCCAATAAGAGGTGTTGATATGAAAACCCTGCTTTTCCATCAGTGATAATTTTTTGAGATTAAAAAAAAAAATTCGCCAGTAATACGCCGGTAAACGCTTTGAAATTGAAATTCACTGGCTGATGTTTTTTCCATTATTATTAATGGCATGTCTAACTCTTTACATCCGATAATTTATCTCAAAAATCGAAATTATTTTTGAATATCAAAACAACACCTTTTGTTGGAAAATATTAAGTAAAATTAAATTAACATAAATATTTAAACTTAGATTTAAATTTAATAAATTAAAATGATTTAAAAATAAAACCAAAAATAATATAAAATAATATAAATAAAATATAATATAATAAATTAATTAAAATAAAATAACATAGTATTAAGAAAAACAAAATAAATAAAAGAAAAATAAAGAATAAGAAAAAGCAAAATGAAACACAATGATATAAAAAATTAAAAATAAATAAAAATATAGCATAATATTAAATTAAATATGTAAATGTACATTTAACTTAAATAAATCATATAATAAATTTCAGAATAAAATTAAAAGTAAAATAAAGTAAAGGAAAATGAAAAATTGGTTAAGAAATTAAAGTAAATGAAACAAATATCAGGTTATATATGAAATTTAAGTAAAATAAAAAAATAAAATAAGAATAAAATTAATAAAAAAATAACGCAATATAAAATGAAATGATGTTAAATAAAAACTTGAAAAAATATAGTAAAACAAATTAAGTTTAAAATGAAGTAAAATAAAATGAAATAGAAATATAAATGAAATTAAATTAAATACAAAAATGTTAAGTATATAAAGAAAATTAATATATGAGTATTACAAAAATTAATCTAAATTTAACTTTTATTTACATTCGACATTAATGAGTTAATATTAAATTCACAACCAACTTTTTCTATTTACCCAAAAAAAAAAAAACTATATACCAGTGTACAGTGCCCATACCTGAAGTAAACTCATAATACCACTGCACCAACCAGTCTCAGCAATCAAAATGCCGATCAAGCAAAAAATACCCAAACAGTTTCGTCAATCAGCTGACAAAGCAACGAGTTATTTATTCCCCATTGAGTAACCGAATTAACAAGAGCAAAACATAAATTACATTCAAAAAAGGAGCAAGAACTGGCTGCTCCAATGGCTTGCATGTGCTGCAATTGCAAAGCCCAAGACAGACAGAGCCAAAAAAAAAACAAAAAAAAAAAAGAATCAACGACAACATAATTATAGTGTGTACATCACGTCTAATGCAAACAAACATGGAATTATGAGTTTCAGTTTTTTTTTTTGTGAATATTTGCGCTTCTTCTTCTTTTTATTTTTTTTATTTATGGGTTTGCATTTGCAAAGTTTTCACATCACATTTTTGTGACGATTTGCTCCACATTAGAACAGAAATTGGGAATTTTGAAAAAAAAATAATGTCAATTTATGGGGAATTTTTTGGAAAATTAGTGAGAAAAGTGTTTGATGACAATTTTTAGGTAAAAGAAATACTGAAAAAAAGATAAATATTTTATTTCACAATTTACTAGAGAAGTAGTCACAGAAAAAATATGGCTTTGTAGCTTGCTGACGAATACTCAAACCGGTGAAAATGCAAAAATCGGCGCCATTACTACGATCGAAGGCTGAAAGCAATTAACTATTGTACAAGCACGACACTCGCGAAGTCGATGCTAGGAGTTCTCGCGTGATGTACAGTTAATGGTACTCGCTGAATGTGGAACGAAGAGATGTATGAGTTAAAGAAAAGAGGTTCCATTCGAGGTTCCCTATTTTTTCGAAGAAAAAATACAGAAATTTCAAATTTAATGGGAAATGTCTATTAGCATTAGAAAGAACATTCTTTGGCATTTATTTTTTGAAGGTTATCTCTCCAAGGCCTGAATCGAAGCGGGATCGTCCGCATAGACATTATGCTTTACATATCCTCACAGGTGCGATATCACAAGATCTTGATGGTCAATCGATCAAAACGTGTAATTATCTGTTCGCCGAAGTGTTCTCTCAATAAATCCATTGTTGTTGCGATGTGTGGGAATTGGTGCCGTCTTGTTGAAACCAAATGTCACCGAGATCACAACCTTCAATTTCAAGCATCAAATAGTCTGTTATCATGATAACTGTCGCCGGTTGCCTTCTCACCGGCATCAATTTAAGAAATATAGACCTATGATTTCATTAGCCTACAAGCCACACCAAACTGTTTTTTTTTTCTGGATGAAATTGCAGCTCTTGAATCTCTTCAGGTTGCTCTTCGTCCCGAATGCGGCAATTTTGCTTCTCTACATACCCATTGAGCCAGAAATGGGCCTCATCGCTGAATTAAATTTGGGCTATGTCATACGGATGGGCGAAAAGAAGCAAGTTCTGAATATTTTATATGTAGCTAACGCCCATGGTAAGGAGCAAAATAACTATTCAAGTATGTTCAAAACTATTTGTGAACCTTTTGATGAAATCGAGGCTACTAAACATGCCACATAATGTGGTAGGAAATTTACTTGCAGATGAAATCAATTTGTTATGCTCTCAGCAGAAAAGGGTGTATTAAATTAAAGACTTTTCTAACTCTCATAAGGATGTCTATACTTGAGTTTGAATGAGCCAGAAGGGCGTGATATTACGGCGGTTATAAAGCGCCAAAGGATCCTTTTCTAAGAATACGCTTAAGTCTTGAAACGTGTTCTTAGCTTAAAATACGTCCAAACATATTGTTAGCATTTTCTGAGGTTGTTCAGAGCATATGTATGGTACCGACTGATTAGTCAATTCATATGGAGGTAGGAGCATAACTCGCGCTACTCTGAAATTCGATTTCGCTCAATTATTCCTTCGTGCGTTGACCAATGTGTTATTGTTGCAATAGAAACGTGAATGAGCTACTTGAAAATTTACAAATCTGTCACGGACTGTGAGATGAGCGATCAGTAAGTAAGTCAACGAGATTAGTAGCTTGGCTCTTACTGCGCTTGATGACTTTGTTGTGGTTTTTGCTATTTTGAATTTGGCGCATCTGCATTTTTCTTTTATTATTTTGTTCGCAAAAACCAGCCGCTACAAAGTTCTGCAGTTTTTTTTTACAACTGATTTATGATTTTATCTCACGCCACATTGCGAAATTGTTTTGAACCTTTGGCGAGACCTTTTCCTACAGTTCACCGAGTGAAGATGTTGGTCAGACGTATTGGCAACCTAACAAAAGCCATAAGCTCATCAATTGCAACAGTCGTTACTGATTTTATTTGCTCTTAATTTTGGGCTTCCAGTCGACGCATAGAGCTACTGATATTTGTTTTTGCAAAATCTAAGTACACCTCAGCACATTGCCTGCTCTGATGGCTATGTGGGCTACCGGCGGCGCGCCTCTTTCCTCATAGCTAATCTCGCACAATGCGCGCGGGTGGAGGTTTTGTGCGTTGTTTGTGCTGCGGTTGATGCGGTTGCGGCTGTAGCAGGATATGTACGCCAATATTTGGCTTATCACATTCATATCGAATTGATTAGTTGCGCTTCATTTACGTTTTGTGGAGCAACACAGCCGCCGATATGTGCTATTAATCTGATTTCGTTTAATTTGAGTCAAACTGGCACTACTGCAGCGCTGTTTCGTGCGGCAGCCTACATAAAAGCTTTGAGCCACCGGCACTGCCACCGTTTGTGCCACTGCCAATGCCACACTTCCTTTGGCACAATTGGTTAAATTTAGTTTCTATGCATAGTTTTGTTGCCGGCATAGTTCAGCTGCCACACTTGCTTGCTACATGCAACACTCGTTCAGTGGTTTCCATGGGAATTACATACGTGCAGGATTTGTGTGTATCATTTTGATTACCTATGATTTGGATAACTTCGATTTCAATTCATTTGCACAGTCTCCGGTAGAGGCTTGGTACTCTCTCCTATTACAATGCATGAACAATATATTGCTTCGTAATTTTCATATGTTACGTGTGTTACGTGATTGCCTAGAATTTGTATTAGACGTGCCACCTAACATTTCTAGTCAAAAGAATTTGTTTAAGACTCCACTTGATGGGAAATTAGAAGGAAATTATAAAATCTGATTCTTGGGAGGAGGTGCTGGAATTTTTACATCAGTATATAAAGGGATGTAAGTGAATTAGGAAATATTGGTAATGGTAAGGATCTCTTACTAAAATTCCACATAACTTTCTTGGGTTAGTAAGACATGTAAAGGCTAACGTTCGTCCGAGTTACCCAAATTCGATCAAATCTCTGTTCAACTTGCATTCAAGCCTTTCAGATCTGAACAGATTTATGTGGTTTGCAAAAAGGGTGCCAGCTCTTGGCTGTTTGGTTCGATTTCGGTGTGTTGAACTTGACATCTTCCTAACATTTCTTTCTTCTTTACTGCATTAAACACTTTTAAAACTGATTTTGGACCATTTCGCCAAATGGACTAAGTAGTATGGTCTAGAGCTTGAAGGTATTATGACTGCGAATATACTCAATTATAGAAAGCGACTATTGATATTCTAAATCTCTTTTGCTTATACAGGATTGCGTTTATAAACAAATTACGGAGCCGCAACAAAATTTTCAACCCGCCCGATGACAGTTACAGACCTGTTATGGTTGCTTGGTTGTAGTGGTTGCCGGGCATCAGCTCACCTAGGCACCAAACTGGTCCGTTGTGAAACCGCTGATGACCCTAGTGTTCCCAACCCGCTAATAAAAACCAATGTGTGTAGTTTGCAAATCAAGCAGTCGCCGCATCTTAGCTTCTCTATCCCAAAAGGTTACTGCCCCTAGAGCTTTCAACCTACTCCTCCAAAGGCGAGACAATCACAAAGGAAGTGCCTTTCAGGTTTCAGGTTTTTCTTTTTGCCTACAACTTCTGCAGATGTCGTTAGATGATAGACCCAACCTCTCTGCGTGGCTGTCCAATAGAACGTGCCCTCTCGGAAGACCTATAACCTTAGATATCTCCTTTCTTTTTAGCTCGATAAAGTCACGTGAATTTCTTCTCCTCCATTCTGGCCTAATGTCCTGGTCACATTACACGCATTTTGCGTTAGCATCTTTAATGGATAACTCTCTTATATTGAGCTTACAAGTGGAGAGTGGCAATCACAAACTCTCCCATAATTGCGAAAGTGGTAGCGTAGTGCCCTTCCTTGCCAGTTCGTCAGCCATCTTATACACGTTATGTTATTGTATCCAAAGAGATCTGCTTAGCCATCACGTTAAATGTTCTGGGCAGTTCTCCACGGTTTTCGATTTTTCGGTTACAGATTCCAGGGCTCTTAATGCGGCCTTGCTATCTGAAAATATATGAATAACATTTTCTGAGAGCACAGCCTCATGTATAGTCACCAATTCAATGTAAAATGTAAAGTTGGCTTTGTGCCACCTGACGCCGGCTTGGTAAAACTACACATCATCTAATCTCTGAGTATCGTAAGGTAACTATAGTCAGCGCCAGTAATGGCACCTCATTCCATGACGAAGAAACCAATGAAACCGTGCGTCCATATACCTTAGCTTTTCTGAGCCCCAAATGCGAAGGTATTTTTTAAAACAGTGGTCGAGGTGAAATAAGCTTAATCTTCAGATTATTGAGCAAAGCGAAATGGCATCGGCTGGTCATGAGACTTCAGTTTCTATACCAATTGGACTAAGTTCATACCGAGATCTTGATGTTAACTCCTGCGCAAAGCAGTGCAAAAAATTTTTAACTGACTGATTTTTAACGGTGTCGAGTTGATTTTGATGGTTATTCCAGCACATTTTGAGCTACAGCAGCAGCATTTTCCTTTCAGCGCACCATACGCTTAAGTGAACTCGATGCATAAATTGATCCGCAAATTGTTGGAAAGCGAGTCATTTACAATTGCGGTTGAAGGCTCATTTTTGGAAGCAAACTTTCAATATTTCGCTATTTCTTCAAACGTATCTTAATCATTTCGTAAATCTATAACGCTTGCGATCGAACATTTACAGCATCGTGAATGCCATTGAAGATGTCTAAACTAAAATAAAAGCTCAAAACTCAATTCGTAGATGGTCCATCCTTCATTTAGATAGTAAAGAAATTATTCCTTTAAATTTAAAATTGAATTTGCACTAAAGAAATCTCAATTTCAAATTACTTAAATTTCATTACCATCACTTGTGTTGGTTCATTTATGTTTACTACTCTCCAACTGGCAGCTGGCAGTGGGCATCAACGTAGCGTAGAAAATGTGAAGTGCCTATTTTTAGGCGCTCCTACCATGCAAATAATGTGATACACACACCAACGTCAAGATGTGGTGGGCTCTCGGTACCACCTGAAATTCAGCTTTGTATTTCCGCACTCGAAATTAATGAAAAGCTTTCATTACCGACTCTTTGTTTTTTACCCAATTTTTGATATTTATTCTTTTATGAAACTCTTATGTTTGTTGCTTTTCTCTGCAGCCTCTTATGTGTACCCTTTTCCAGACAGGCAACGATGACGGCGATGACGACGATGGTTCCAACGGCTTCTACGTCAGACGTCTTGATTCTTTTACATTTATTTTGGTGGAATCTTGCAAGGTGCAGCAGCATTTCACTTTCAAATCAGTAGCAATCAACGCCTCAACGTTGGATGCTTCACGTCTCCTACCAATTTTGTGCGAATGTGTGCTTGTGTTTGAGAAACAGTGGAGAGGTGTTAGGGGTGGGTTTGGTGGCAGCACATATTCTTATTGTACTCTTCTGCTCATAAAAAATTTTATATAATTTTGTTGTTCATTTGTTTTTGTTGGCGACTGCCAAAAAAAATAAAAAAAAATTTCAAGAAATAAGTAAGAGTAAAAGGGTGAAGAAGAGCAAAGAAAAAGGTTGCTGGGAGTGTAGCAGACGACGGTAGTGGTTTGAAGTGCCCAAAAATAGGCAAAAGAGGCCACAAAATGTGAGCTCCCGAAAGACTACTAAGTACGTAGAACCTTTGGAGTTTCTGTTAAAAAACGGAAAAAACACAAAAAAAAGAATTATTTTCTGGAGCATTTGCACGCTGCTAAGGTGATAGCGTAGGCAAGAGGGTCGTCTCCCTGTTGGTGCTTTGCTGGTATGAATATTTTTCTAAAGCAGCATAATTTTCGGCGCAATAGTCTGCGGGTAACATAAGAAGTTCGGTGTGCGTTTTGCTCTATTTAAATTTCTGCTAGATTTTATTTCATTTGTTTTTCTTATTGTTCTTTCTTTGTTACTTTTGTGTGCGCACTTCAATAATTTCTATTTTTTCACGCTTTTTTTACGTTCATCTACTTCGTAGTCTTTCGTGTGATTTTTTTTCATAAATATTTTGAAGCAGCTTTGTTGTGTTAATTAAGCAAAAATGTTGATATTGTACTTCAAATGTGTATAAGTTGCAGAAAAATGGAAAGAAAGCGAAATATTTAAAATTTATCTCAAAAGCTTTAAGTTTTCTACTTCTGACATATAAAATATTCACTTTAAATTGAAGTTATGATACCTTAGATTTGGTCTCTAAATTATAACGAATATCAGAGTAGTATTTTCAGTTCTTTTATGTTATATAATATAAGACATAATTGGCGCTTGTAAACGCTGAGGCGATTTTCGGCCCAGCTCCCCTCCAATTTGTGGTTTTGCGACTTGATGGTTTTCCAACAAATGGAGGGACCTACAGTTTATACTAAGCCACATCCGGGCGGCGGATGGTTTCTTTATGAGGAGCTTCATTTCATGTCAGAAATACATTCGGAGAGGGTTGACATTCCCTGCCGAAGGGCTACCGCAATTAAGAAAGTACGATAGCGGGACCCGCGCCTTCCAAATGGCAGATAATTCTCCACCTTAATTTTCGAACATTTCCTTATTCTAGAGTCTATGAGTGGAGAAATAAACGCTCTTCTGAAAAGGACCTGCTGCTATTTTATTTTTTTTCAGCTAGATTTAACTCTTATTTTCAACGTTTAGCTGGAAAATTAAAATTTAATTTCGGTTATTTTAGACTTTGGACTGAGTAGGCAATTTAAAAGTAAAGTCCTCTCTCGGCGAAGGAAAACCAAACTCCAGAACTCGCTCCTGCTATATGAAACAGAAGTGGGGACGATGACAACGATGATGATGTCGCGCAAGGATTTT
Source organism: Ceratitis rosa (assembly GCA_037013455.1). Lineage (NCBI taxonomy): Eukaryota > Metazoa > Arthropoda > Insecta > Diptera > Tephritidae > Ceratitis > Ceratitis rosa. The sequence continues at coordinate 5,903,652 of JAWMAG010000013.1, forward strand.
AAGGGAAAAGTTTTGCGTTATGATCTTCTATGAGTTAGGAACGACGAATACCGCAGGCTATGGAACGATTAGCTGTACGAAATATACGGCGACATTTGCCTAGTTCAGCGACTCAGGAGACAGCATATTTCCGCTTCACTTTCAGTTTAGTGTTGCCTCCGGCTAGACAAACTCTTTAGCTTTTTCGTTATGTTAGAGTTCATCTAATAGTGGCTGTAGATATCCGTATGACTATATTGGGTTTAAGGCCACAGCTCCTGCCTCATTTATCTTTTTAATTTATTTTTCAGTATGCATCTTTCAGTACAGTTTGGTATCAAGCTCAAATCCTAGAAATATTGTTGCCACGACAACTGAAGTATCGTTCAGCCAAAGAAGCAGGAATTGCGCTATTTATGGTAAGTATTGTTTATGATTAGCATCAGCTTCATACTGGGAATAAATATTACCATGAGTATAATCTTTGTTAAGATCTCTCCAAAATTTAATGAAGTGAAGAGAGAAAGATTTCGTTTCTATATTCATGATTCTACATTCAATCATCTTCTGTTGAGTTTAAGCAGTAATTCAGCTCCGCCTCAAAAACACCTCCTTGAGGAGCTCCTCTCACATACTAGAGGTGCAAGAAAGTTGTCAAAATAATAATGGGTATTCTATTATACGCCATATAATGCTGGCGTGTTGATCCCGCTCAAGCTACTGAGTAGGCTTTAGCGATGAGTTCTCTCCATTTTACAAATTGTTTTATTTAAAGGTAGCGCTCCAACGTTACCACCTTTTTGTACATACTGTGCACTCAACCGGTTAAACCTTATTCAGTTCTCTTTTTTCTAGTCCAAGTAATTTAGGGATAAGTCTATCCGAATTTTTTTCTTCTAGTTGCATATGACCCGGGGCTTGAGATACTGACTCTGCTCTCCAGTAATAATGTAATTACTACCTCCTTGTATGTTCTAAAAAATTTGAACTTTGCTTCGACACGTTGAGTTACTATCACGAACAAAGCAAAATAAGTCTCATTCTAATAAACTAATAAAACTGAAAAACTAGTTTACGTTCTAACAGACGAATGCACAGGCAGACATGGATTATTAAACCCAGTCTGTCATTCTGATCATATCGATATAAATTTTGATGGATCTATCTCAGCTCCTTCCGGTATTTACATATTTCCATTTCATGGTAGGTATAAAAATGTATCGTCTTCTTCAACAGAAATTTTGTTTTCGGACAATAAATTTTTTAAAAATAAAATTTTTGCGAAATTGTCGAACATCATTTTGCTCTGCGCTCCCAAAATTGAAATGCTACTAGCTTCATGTATAAAAGTATACTTTAAGCACTATTCACACCGGTACACCATTAACTAATTGAGAGCACCATATGTGACTTGTGACGTGTCCAGAGAAGAAAATTTATAAGGTAAGGCTGTCGTATCTCGCCTTGATGTGATGCCTTGGAAAGGAATAATTATTGCGCTATTCCTATGAAGAAGAAGCCATGAGAGGGGAAATTAAATCAGTGAATATTCCTTGGCACTTTTGTTTCTGTTGCAATAATTGTATTCGCTTACTTCAGTATAAACCCTTTTCAACTTAATCCAATTTCGCTGCCAATTATTAAATTACCACACCTACTCGAAAGACGCCCGACTGATGTGAAGGATGCACTCGGTGACTTGCATGCATTCATTCGTTTTCTACATGTGCGTCACATTCTCAAAAAAAAAAAAAAAAAAAAAAAATGCAGACGTTAACAAAAAACAAATTAAAAAAAGAATAAATGTAGCAGCAGAGCTCCAAAAATTCTCTAAGGACACTTCAATTGTTTTCTTCTTTTCGGCAGCAAATTTGGTTACAAACAGTCATTCATCACCGAATTGCACTCTGATCCATATGAATGTGTCTTGATGTATGTATGTAGGAGCATGTGGGTGGTAATGCTACAAAAGTCAATGACGTGATGATTTTTGTTTCAACTCGCAACAGTCAACAGTCAACAGCACACGGGCAGAGACATTTGCACATGCAATTAATTAACCGAAATAAAAGCGGATCCTTTCGAGGATAAAATTGCTTTTAGGCGGGTAAAGTCAACAGTGGATTCATTACACGTTAGTGGGGGAGAGTTTTTTCGAAACAATTGTTACATTCAGACGAAAAAGGGAGATTTTGTTTCGAAACTCGGCATATGAGGAATAATTTTTTTATTTAATACAGCGAAGAAGAGGAGTTAGAGTTGAAGGGGAAAATCCGGTTTATGGTATAACAAAAGAAGTGTTTCTTATGGATTTTCCTACGAATCTTTTATTTTGTATAAAACAATAATATTTTTCTTAAACCTATTTTTTTCCTGGTAAGCATCGCTGTTGTCAGTGAGTAAATGTGACTGGCGCCGACGTTTCTTTTGCTATTTGCTTAGTACATTTAAGACGCTAAGCGATATTTCTTTTATTTACTTACCACCTGTGGCTATTTGTGATTACCGACAACATGCCCATAAAGTACTGTACATACAACAACAAGAATTCGCAACTTGCAACAAATCTATAAAGGTGAGTGTACATTCTTTTAAGGGACTGAGAAAATGAGAAACAAACATACTGTTGGTATGAGTGAAAACGGACAGTGGCGTTTGATGCGCATACCCTTCTTGTGGAAAAGAAGTATTAGTATACTTTTTTTGACGACGTATCCAGCATTAACCACTTCATGCCTAATCAAAAGTTTCCGTGGTGAGGTATGCCTGTCGTAACAGGCGACTAAAATCCAATAGTTCCCGCGAAGTCCGGTCTTTGTACCGGAGCGACCCGTATTTTTATCCGGCATCCAAAAAGTTCTTTGGAGAAAAGTTTTGTGGCTACAACAACAAAAACAGGTGCTCGTCTGAAGTATAAATGTTCAATCCAACCCGACAGCCTTGATTCTGAGATATTTCGTGGAAATAACAAATATAGCGGGTTCTTCTCCACCTGGGTTTTCCAACGAAGTGGAGGTCTTCCTCTTCCTCTGTTTCACCGGCGGGTACTGCATCGAAAACCCGTAAGGTTATAATATTCTTATCCATCCGGACCAGATGACCTAGCCAGCGCAGCCGCTGTTTCTTGATTCGCTGAACTATGTCATTGTCGCCGTATATCTCGTGCAGGTTGTAGCTTATCGTTCCATCGGCTGCGGTATTCGCCGTTACCAACTCGATAAGGACGGGAACCATAAGCGATAAGCGACTTGTACAGTTTGGTCTTCGTTCGTCGACAGAGAATTTTACTTTTCAATTGCCTACTCATTCCAAAGTAGCAAATGTTGACATGAGTGATTTTGCGTTCGATTTCTAGGCTGACATTGTTGTTGGTGTTAACACTGGTTCCAAGATAAACGAAGTTATCTACAACTTCAAACTAATAACTAACTACAGTGACGCAAGGAATCACCTTGTCTGAAAGATGGTTTGACATCGAACGGCTAGGATAGATCCTTTTCGATGCTGACCTAGTTTTTGGTGTTGCTAAACGTCATCTTGGGGCTGTTTTAATATCGACAAAGAAGAGATATTTCTCGATCCCCTTTTCTCTGGTCTTTTCCAAAATTTTCTCATGGTGAATATCTGGCCAATGGTTGATTTACCAGGTATAAAGTCGCACTGACAAGATCCAAGGGGGGATATTCTTATTCACATCGAAGTGTAATTTTTAACGAAATTTTAGGAAGCGTTTTTTTTTTACAGATTCCGGCTTATCACTACCCAATTGATAGCTCGGATTCTATGTATATATCTGAACCACATTCCAAAATGAAATTTGGTAACATATGGGGTATTGAATTCCTTGGTCACCGTCGTTCAATGAAAGTTTAATAACGCAAGAATTTATAGGATTCCGAAAGTCTAGCTTAGGGACCATTGGGACACTTGAGTAAATTTAATCAGCTGTTTTATCAACATTGTGATTATGTATCATATAGGTTAAATAATTGAAAGCTTAATTAAATTTAAGGGCATACAATTCACATCCCACCACTTTACTAATATTGTTCAAGTTGCAAAAGTTCGTTATGTTCTAAAAATTGAATTGCTTTAAAAAGCTTGGCAACTTCGTTTTATTCATTGTTTAAGATTAAATAGTAAGAGGTTAAGACTACTTCCATGAGATACACTAGTACTGACACTGGATATATGGATGATTTACAGTCGGATGACAATTTGGCAGTAAAGTTTTAAAATGTTACTAATTGATGATACAGAGTAAACTAATTGATTAGTTCTAATTGCTTCAATAATTCAGAGGCGATTGGTAAAGAAGACAAGTGAATGACTATCTGTAATTAGAGTCGAAACAGGAATTTCATCATTCATTTTCATAAATCAAGGAAACTTTGCGAGTATGCCGATGAAATAGTTAAGAATAATCCAGCCTTCTGCAGGGTGTGTGTTATCGTATCAAACAGTGACTGTTAAGAGAAATAGAGTTTGAGAGACTTTATCTTTTCTTTTTTTACTTTATTTCTGCCAAATTTTTTTTAGAGTTTTTAAATAATTACTTTCAGTACCAATTTGCATTCACCAAAAAGCAAGCAAGCAAGAATTGTAGAGAATCTGCTTTGTCTTGCAAGTTCGTTTGCCTTACAGTTTCTTTCTAATTCTGTATAAACAGGAACCAAAGTGGGGAAAAATCTGTTCTCTTTATCCCTCTCCTGTGGGCATTAATGAGAGTCCGATAAAATTTCTTGAAAATGCCGAAAGGTAGCTCAAAAGGCATGCTTGAGAAGGCACTTGGTGGCCTTTCACCAAAATGGTACGAAATTGTACTCCTCAAGAATTTCCAAATACCCAAGCCATTGATTACTCTGGGAAGTAGTTTTAACTAGTTAAAATCCACCCTCTCTACTGTTCCAACTCTGATCATTTTACACAAAAAGAAACATCTCCAACTATGGAAGGGTTACTGAACGCCATACGTATAACAGCAACAACAACAAAAAATATATTAAGGTCCAAAAATCAATAGAGAGTTGCAGTCATCGAAATCAGTGTACAGCGGCGCCGGCGCAACTTGTTTATGACACATGACCAGGGCGATGATAGTGCGAGTATGTATGTATGTATGCATGTATGTTTGTACATACTCCTACATGGGATACGATGAACGAGTGCAGTGATATAGGAAGGGAACAATTTTCTACATTAATGTACAATGTTATGTATGTAGGTATGTATGTGAGCTTTCGATGGCAGCATCAAAGAAAATTAGGGGTAAAGTACAAAATCGAAACAAAAACAAAGAAATACTACTTAATTCAGATTAAGCGACTTACTGTTAACAATTTATTGGTATGATATTTAATTGACCACTTTTACATATAGACAACAACATCAACAACTACAACTAAAACAGCAAATGTTAGCTGGCGGTTCATGTTTAAATGAGCAAACCTCTTGTAGGTGGTCAAATAGAAGGACCTCAATTGGGAGGCTTCCTCATTGCAGTGTTCTATGTAAAACTGTCCGTCCATACAGTTGACGGAGAGTGCAACGGCGGAAGCCAGCATGGCAAGAACAAGTGAGCGGAGCGTGTACACTGATCACGACTTTATTAACTGACAATTGCTCATCTCCGACGCCGACGTCGACGTCAACGTCGATATCGTTGTGGGCACAATCTATTGGGTAGTGGGTGTGCTAGAGCATGCGGGCGGATCTGTGATCGTGGACAGCGTAGAGTAAATTACAATCAAATGCAGACATACATGTTTCTGTACCTACATACACACGTACACATTCTTTTATTTGTCTTGCTACTCTTTGGCTTCTAATAAACTTCATTACTCGCTGAAGATTTGCTTAGGAGATCCTTTGAATTTCTGTTCTAGCGTTTGCGCCCTCATTGACATTGACGGGTGACTTCTATTAACAGATTTTTAATAGAATTTTATATATTTTTCTTTGCTGGTCATCGCACTCGTTTGATGTTTGCCGAATTTCGGCCATCAAGCGGTTGTGTAGAAGTAGTCAAAGGTGCCTTAATTCAGTCTGCAAAAGTTTATTTATTTTTTTTCACCTAAAGTGCTCCGAAGTTGTCAAATAAAGTTTTGAACATAACTTGCCTAAGCAGCCTACATGCGGCTAATGTTGCAAGCTACAACATGTGTCGAGCTTATTGCACTCATTACCTACGAATGGAGTACATAAGAATATTGATGTGGTTATGCATTAAGTCCCACTCGTATTCTCTTTGCAGGCGTATCTGTGGCGGACTTTGTACCACCTGTTGCTTTTGGTAATCACCGCAAATGTCAGGTCATGTTCAATTCACATTTACATATGTACATGAGGCGCCAGGCGGCTTATTTCCGATTGTTTGTTGTATTTGTTGTACGATTATTGCATCGTGTTCTTATAACTTACGTATGTACATGCATAGTTATTGCATGGATTTTGGTGTGACTCCTTTGGTTATGAGCAGCAATCAATAACTCGCCCAAAAGGAGCTTGTTTGGAAGGAATTGATACATTTCATTGATTGATAGGCGACATAGCGCACATTTAGTGTAATTTGTAGGGAGATGGATGTATACATATGTAAGAGTGTGTGCGAAAAGATAGAAAAGAGCTATGGAAAGAACTTAATGGAAAAAGAAAGTAGAGTGGTCCTCATCCACCCCGGCTTGTAATTGGCTTGAGAGTTTGCAAACCTGAACCTCTTACGAAGAAACTGAACTTTTGGAGAAATTAGAGTTGGGTTATAGTTTTTAACAATATCAATTAATCTTTTTCCGAACACAAAATGGTGGCAATTGGACATACCAAGTACAGCCAGGTCCCCTTCTCTACGACGTCTTTACAAAGGAGTGGAGATCTTCCTCTTCCTCTGCTTCTGCCGGGTAAAATATCGAAAACCTTCAAAACTGGGGTATTCTCATCAATTCTGTTCACATGGCCTAGCCAGCGCAGCTTCTGTTCTTTGATTCGATGAACTAGGTATGTCAATATCGCCGTATATCTCGTGCAGCTCATCATTCCATCGGCTGCGGTATTTGCTGTTACCAACTCGTAGAGGACCATAAATCTAACGCAAAACATTTCTCTCTAAAATTCTTAACGCCGGCTCAGATGCTGTCATCGTCCATGCCTCTGTACAATTCAGCAGGATGGGAATGATGACCGTCTTGGTTTTGGAGTTTGGTCTTTAATGTTCAATTGCTTACTCAGTCCAAAGTAGTACTCGTTGGCAAGAGTGATACTCCGCTGGATTTCAAAGCTGACGTTGTTGTTGGTGTTAATACTGGTTCCAAGATACACGATGTTATCTAAAACTGTCAGCAGTGACGAGTCGGGAATGCAATGACTGCTTGTTTGATGACAGGAGATATTTCGTCTTGACCCCGTTCACTGCCAGACCGATATCCATCGCTTCCTTATCTAGCCTGAAGAAAACAGAATTCACGACGTGGTTGATGAGGCCAATAATGCCAATATCATCGGCCTACTCCAGCTGTAAACAAAAAATAATATTGTCTGGAACTTCGTTTGTTATTGAACAGCTCGGAGGGGTTCTTCAAGATCTTGACGTAGCATTTGGTATTGCTTAACATCAGTTTACACAACCGTATTAGTTTTGCACGTACCATATACCGGATTCAGACATAGCGGCGTAGTGCGGTCGGTGCTTTTCGGAGGTATCGGAGTTTTAGTTATCAGAAGTGTCAACAAAGGACTTTGCGAAAAGGCATACATCTCCGAATGTCTTGAAATTTAGCATACAACTTTCTTCTAAAGTTATCTGAGTGGAATATGCTGACGACACCTTAATAGCATGGACGATATATTTTAAAAAAGATATTTCGGAAATTGGTTTATCAATGTTAAAAGGTGTTACTTAAACCCACCGCGGCTGGCCAGTTGAATGTTCCCGTAAGAATAAAGGCTAACATCGCCTTGTAAGAAGTACTACTGATTTGTGTTAAGGACGCGATGAAAGAGAAGAACGATGTGACAAAAGATGTCATTTATGAGCGCCTGGCACATGCCTGTGAGCGGTGCATCTACCATGAGCATCTTGGTCAGGATAAGCTAAGGAGGTATTTTCGGCTCAAAAACCGCATAACACAGTATTCATGACTATACAAGAAAGAGGTCTTTTCTGATTCACTTGTATTGTTCCTCCTTAAGAGCACGCAACAACCAATCGATATGAAGAAACTGTGCGATGCCATTTCAAGATACTTATGGTTTTCAACAAAATTAAAATAAAAGCTCAGGACTTATTAACAGATCGCCTATATCGCAATGATGCTATCAACCTCAATGCAAATTTTATATATATATATATATATATAATTGGCGTTTTGTAACCGCTTAGCGATTTTTGGCCGAGCTCCTCCTCCAATTTGTGGTTTTGCGTCTTGATGTTTTTCCAACAAATGGAGGGACCTACAGTTTATACTAATCCGCCTCCGAACGGCTGACGGTTTTTTACGAGGAGCCTTTTTATTTCATGTCCGAAATACACTCGGAGGGGTGGACATTCCCTGCCGAGGGGCGACCGCAATTAGAAAATTTAACTTAATTTTTTATTTAAATTAATTTTCCATAACTTTTGAATGTTGGTGGCACCGGGATTTGAACCCACGCCTTCCGAATGTCAGTACGCAATGCAAACCACTCGGCTACCGCGGCCGCCAAATTTTACGGGACAGATATCGAAAGTTGAAGAAAAAAGACAAGCGTACACCGTAATGCACAACTAAGAAGAACTTAAAAATCTGCTGGAATATTTTATGAAAATATGCGCTGACTTATATAAAGGTTCATAACCGGACCATACTTATGCACAAAGCAAAGAAGTGATCTGTTTTATGGAAGAAGATTTCATGAAGATGACAACAGTAGAGATAGCGAACCGAAACTCCTACGAATATATGAATCCTATGAATGGGAACTCTATGTGAGAAAAGGATTGATGCACATAACCACCTCGTCTATTTTAATGCCGTCATCATATAGAGATATACATCGACATGAATATAGGTAGCGAATCCATCCTCATAAAAAATCACCGGCCTTTTGGAGGCGGCTTATTATAAACTGTAGGTCATACATTTGTTGGAAAAACATCAAGTCGCAGGAGGAGCTCGACTGAAAACCGTTTCACCAGGCACAAAACATTAATTAATTTATCAGTTGGTACCGACCTATATGCGAATAAGAGAAAGCTACTAAGTAATATAGCTTAGGTACTCGTATTGGGATCTGTTGCTGAATATTTCTATCCGATACTCTGTGAACGCCACCCGTTGATGTTGATGACGTCTGCCCTATATACTCGTATTAAACGGACAAACAATTCTTTTTATTTTATTTTATTTTATTTTTTTTAAACATTAATATTTATTTATTGAATCTGCTTCGACATCGAAAGCCTAACAATAAGTAATAAAATCTTAAACGAAACTTGCTTGACGGTGCTCTTTCGAAGGCTTTGAAGGCTTTGTCTCCTCCCCGCAGGATGGTTTGACTTGTTGTATGGGCCAAGGTGTTACCCAAAGGGTTGGGATGTTCCTGCAGTTTTGTTAAGTATTTTTTGTTGCGATTTCAATCTATTCCTTGATGGTAGGTACATATATTTAAATGGATATAATTAAATGAATTTTCGAATTTGGTCACAGTAAATAGACATTCATTTAGGAGTTTGTGAGACTTCCAAAGTGAAGTCTGGCTACATTTTGAATTAACCTATTTTAGTAGGAGCTCGTCTTAAAAAAATTAAAATTCTTTGGCGAACTTGCCGATTTATCCTATCCACCTATCCAAAACCATTCTCTCGAAAACTCCGAAGGCTGCCTCCTTAGATGCCGATATCGTCTACTCTTCTGCACCATATGGTAGAAAGTGAATGATGAGTGACTTGTAGAGTTTAATTTTGGTTCGTCGAGAGGACTTTACTTTTCAAGAGCGTACTCAGTCCAAAGTAGTATTTGTAGGCAAGTGTTATTCTGCGATGAATTGCGTTTAGATACCATACAAATAAAAAAAATGAAAACTATTTAATATCTTCTTTTTATTATAATTAATATATGTATTTAACTTTCTTGTGCGATTTGTATTGTATCTGATGAAAATTCGTTTCCTTTATTAAAAAAAATTCTATGGATTTTAAGTCAATTATCTATATATGCAACGTACAGTAAAATAAGTAAAAATTTTAAAGCTTCAATTAAACGCAGTTCCAATAAATCAGTAATTTGCTCCCAAACAACACTTTCAGCGCAAAAAAAACACATGTGAAAATTAAAAAGAAAATTGTACATTTCACACATCACAGCGCAAATAATTCATCGTTGCAACGCATAAAAAACACGCATATCCTTTTTCGCAAATTGAGCGGCCGCTGCAAAAAAGAAGGGAAAACACATTAAATATGCATAAAGCGGGCCAAAAAAACCGAGTGTATGCAAAAATCACCTGCCAAATCGTGAAAACCGCGAAAAATACGCCAGCACCAACGCTGATGACGTCGTTTAAAATTAACACTTCAGCAAACATACTAAATTATGCCAGGATACTGCTACCTACTTGCACGGCTAGAGTATCCTTATTACGCGCTGCTCTCATCACGCCGCCCCCACGCTGTGGCTAAAGTGTTGTATGGTGCGGCGGCGTGTGCGCTTAATGAGTTGCTAAAAAAAAGAAAACTACAACAACCAAAGCAGCCAAATCGCACCGCAGAAATCATGAAAAAATTCACATAAAAAAATGAGGCTGCAGCAACACGCAATGCGCGCGTAAAAAGGATATGCTTGTAACGAGTATGTGGCATCTGTTGGTAAGTCATGTTGCGTTGGTGGCATGTGTGTGGCAAGAACATGTGTGATACATATATTTGTGGTGTGAAGACACCACCTCAGCTGCCTGCAGTCAGTGACTTTGCTTCGTGATGTGCGAATTATTCGCAGCAAACCTTGTAAATTATGCATATTTTGTGTATATTCCCCGCGCTCAAGATAAATGGGTTGAATTACATGTGTTTGCTGAAGTGCTTCACTGGTTTTCTGCTTTTTACAATAATAAAAACCAAAAGGAGCTGTCTGTGTCGCACTTGATATTTTTTGGCAAGTCGCGTGTCGTCTGCGTAATTGTATTGTTTTCCTGTTGTTCTATTTTTCATTTAATACGAATACGTTTTGTTTAATCATACCATCGTTGTAATCGTGAGGAGCACTTTAAAATTAAATTAGCTTATTTTGGGTCTTTATGATTATAATTTCATACCTATAGAACATTCAAAGAAACTTACCAATACATTTTGGTTTGCCTTTAGTTCGGAGAAAGCTGAAAAGCTGCATCCGATGAAGACAACAACTTCTGTCAAAACTCGGGTTTGGCTTATGGGCATGCAGTTACAGTTGCAAAGCTTTGTTCAATTCATGGAAACGTGAGCAAACCTTGTGCGAGAAGCGGTAAAAATCGCTTGGATCCTTGGGCTTATGGATAGAAGAGAACAAGCTTTAGTGGACCCACTCCCACAATCCGCAACACAATGCGCATTGAAATAACGTGAAATGGACGTAGTATCTGATTTCAGTTATGCAAGCTATGTATATTGTTGTCTCCAGATCGATGAACCTGCTATCAAATCGACCATGTTATGATAAACATAAGGCATGCCTCCACCATGCTAGACGTGCGTACGCTCCGAATACCTAATATCGACTGGGACTACTATCTGCAGCAGAGAAAGTCCGTTAACGAGTACTTGGAAGGTTCGACGTCAAAAATCTGCAATCACAACAGACAACCAAGAAATTTTCTACTCAACTTGCTCTCCTGCTCTAAGAGCACTCATTAACAACTCGATAAAAGCGAACAGTAGAGCAAAAATGGCTAACTATTTCGCAACGTCGCAGTTGAATAAAGCAATACGTATTTTCAGACAGTATAAGTAAGAAAGTGAAATGCATGAGTATGAGGAGTTTGAGAGTATCTGGTCAGCAGAGGAAGTGCCCGAACCGATGCTCAGATCCGGGTATCCGGGTATACTCTTCCGCAGTCTTTTGGACGTAAAAAGTGCAATTTGCACAGAGGATAAGCCTAATACCCCAACTGATAATTAAGGAATATACGTTCACATGCAAGACTTTCAAACAGGAGCTAATTCAAATATGGTGGCGAAGAACTGCATGCTTCAGCTTCGTTGTGGATTCCATTCAAATGCCACCACAGTGCACCAATTACCGTGAGATAAGCCTCAATATCGCATACTCGGGTTGCCCGTGACTTCGACCGCATAGAATTCAAAGATGGTACTAATAAGATTTTTACGAGATTTATTTTATTATAACTTAAAAACTACTATACCTATTGTAATGTATGAAAAAGAAAGAAATTCCACAAATTAGCATAGGCAAGGAAGCTTTCTATGGCCCAAATTTCAGGCAAATCGAACCATAAATACGAGTATAATTCTTCCAGATAGATCAATCTCAGAATGAAAAGTTTTTCACATATGGTATGTATTGACATAAGCAAATCTATGTTCCAGAAATCAAGCAAACACATATTAAGCAAAACTGAGTCATAGAATTGGCCCCAGACCCACTCCTCGGAAGAAAAAGTGTTCCTCATGACAATTTATGTAAATCAAACGGTTTAAGAATAAATTCGATTTTTTCAAATAGATCGGTCTCAGGTCCACTTTTCGGAAAATCGTTTCTTACTTCATACGCAGAACACACACACCAAGCCTCAGATCTCTACGCTCTGTAGTCTAGGCTGTGGTTTGATCTGTCAGTCATTCAAGATTTATAGATAAGGTCTTATGGATCTTATTATATGATAGATTGAATCCAATCTCCAACGAACCTTATCACCATTAACTGAATATTCAACATGCGTAAAATCTTGGGAAAGATTCAAAACATACCACCGTTTCGTCGCTTTTTCAGCTGACCTCGGTAACCCGAAAAGGAGCTTTCTCCATGTCCTTTTGCTTGTATTTGGTATTGCCACAAAACTTATGCGGCTGTGTAAACTGACGCTAAACAATTCCAGAATCACTGTCAGAGTCCGGACAATCTTATTTAACCTCATAAGAGGATATATGGTATATAGCCTTATACTAGAGAAAATAATACGAAAAGCAAGATTTAATAGAGAATGTAAAATCTTCACAGGAGTGTAGAATTTGGAGGACTATTTTGAATAACAGTATATTTAACACGGTCAGTGTTAATTGTTACCTCCAGACTGGAGAAGGAAGCGAAGTGAATGGACTTCCGTCATCATTCAAACGGTCGACTTGATCTCGCTTCTACATTACTACTGAAGCTGAAATTTCGTTTATTTAAAGACCAGCACCAATAATGGTAAGCATTGAATCATTCTTGACAAAATTTATTATTAAATTGGAAAGGAACTTTAAAGAAAGTCCTTCCTTGGAGATCCACTATCAAACAATGTTATATGATACGGAAACATTAACGATGACAATATTCAAAAAGCTGTTTTTGAGAGTTCTCTGTAGCTAGTTTTGCAAAAATATTAAGACTTTGGCAAATTCCATAGACTTCGTCAAGATGGGTTATACATTATATGCGATCATAAAATTTTAGCCGAATATACGAAAAGGCTCTTTACATCATACACCTTGTATCTGCATCTTAATGTCCTCGGCAACTCTTTCCTTCTTTACGACAATCCTAAAGCTTTATTTATAATAAAAAACTTCCTGCGACTTCCAACATAATTTGATTGCTTTACAATATTAAATGAGTTACCGATTGCAATACCCAACAGAGAGCTCAAATCTATTGAGTTCACCGTATAAAATGCCTTACTTGCCAAGTAATTTCGCAACCAAAGTTACCAAACCAATTGAGACAGTCCGTCAGCCAGCTAGTGAGTGAAGTTGGTGAAGTTCAGTTCAGTAGTGAAATAATTTAAAATCTCCAAGGAGATAATTTCCTTCGCATTACAGGCGCGCACACCGCAACCAGCCGAGGCAGCCCCTACACTGAGTATTGGTATTGGTATTGGTTTGGGTTTAGGCGAGCCGCCGAAAGGCAGCCTGAATGATGTCTGCCGAGGCTACTTGCCATTATGAGCTGCTCAAACCACTGCCAGTTGCCGAGTGGTAAACTTGATGAACTACGCTCGGCTTGTGTTGGGTGAAGGGATCCAACGATGACGCTAAAGTATTAAAACTTTTATCCCGTTGCTAAACGCGAAGAACAACAAAAAGTAGCAAATGCAATGAGTTGAAGTTCTATGGATTATTGCTGCTCCTGCTGTTGTTGTTGTTGTTGTTGTATAGGATGACGATTATATGCGAAAATCGAATTTAAATTAAGTATTTCTCATTTCCAGTGCAACGAATTGATGGAAATGAATTGGCTACAATTCGAGTTTGCCCCTTCGTGCCACCAACGTTACAGCCATTTTGTTTCAGGAAACTGCAAAAGAAATTTGAAATAAAAAATAGATTAACATGAAATGGAAATGAATTTACAAAATCCTTAGAGATGCGTGTCGGCGATGAGCAGGAGTATAGGTGTGTTGGATGTGGAGGCAGAAGCTCATGTCCTGATGTAGCTGCTGATTTGCAAATTTTTTTTTTTTCACCACACTCCTCGACCACCTCGACTCGGTTATGGCTCAACAGATAATTCGCTTTTAATGGCAATTCATTAGGCGACTGCGTTGGTGGGTGGATGGAGAGAGGTATGAGCGATGTAAGGAAAAAATAGAAAATAACTGTGAGCCAACGTTGTGCTTACATAAGTAATGAAGACCCACTCCAAGCCAACGCCAGACATCGACATGTTCGACAGCTTCCTTCCGCAATTCATGTCTCGCAACAATCCACAATTTAATTTAATTTCTACCAGGAGACATGTACCATATGTACTCATCTATGTAAGTACATAGTCAATTCGGGCGTGAAGAAGTTTTTCTTAATTTCTGCCTCCCGCCGCCAACCACCCAGGTGTGGCTTGGAAAACACAACCTTCTCACAGCACCTTCTTTCCATCTTCCACACATTGCATTTGTTTCTCACTTTTTGTTAAGTCATGCAATGACAACACTAGATTGCCATCTACATTATATACATATGTACATATGTATATCTAGAGGGATGAGATGCCATAGTTAAGAGCTTGGTTTGGAGTTCCTTAGATTACTGATTTGCGTTGTCAGTACAAATCAAATTTAATTACATTTTTCCACGCAGCCGGCGGTGGGTGTAGGGGTGGCTGCTTAAATTATATCCGATGTTCGAAGGTAGAAGATTGAGATTTCTTTAATAGTATTTCAGTTCTAAATCATTGTAAGCAACGGGATAAGTTCGCTATTTCTTGTTGTTGTAAATATTCCCCAAAGTAGGTTTTTACAGTGACAGTCCTTGGCCGAGTCGTTCCGATATAGAGACTAGGCTCCCGCGGGAATTTTTGGAGAGTTTACTATTTCCTCTACTAGTTTGCCACATACGTGTCAGCTAGAAGTGTCCTTCTGCCAGTTTTACTAATCTATTTGTGAAAGGTTTAAGCTGAACTCTCCTTATGGATTACCGTCATCAAAGTTAACTCGATCGTGAGACAGTCTTGTGTCATATTACATTACAGAACGATTTTAGAAGAGATAGATTAAGCTTATACACTTTTATTGTAGACTCTCCGACCATTCGTCCGCTCTATATTAGGAGTTATTTTATCATGTATTACCTTTCGATACTCTGTCTACATTAACTTGTTTCGCTGTGAGTGCATGAACCGATTACTTTGACAAATGCCAGAGATTTTATTAAGAAATTCCAAGAATTTAGAGAAAAATTAGCAGAGCCTTTAACACTCATACTATAAGGCGGACGTTCATGAATTTGAAATCTGGTAAACTTCTTCTTATTTTTTACTGACATAGACACCGCTTACGCGATTATAGTCGAGTTAAAAACATTACGCCATTAATTTTTTCTTTTCGCTGTTTGTTGCCAATTGGAGATACCAAGTAGAACAAGATCTCTCTCTGCCTGGTCTCTCCAACGGTGTGTAGTTCTTCCACTTCCTCTGCTTCCACCCGTGTGTACTGCATCCAAAAATTTCAGAGCTGGAGTATTCTTATCCATCCGGAACACACGAGCTAGCCAGTGGAGCCATTAAAATATTCCCCAAAGTAGATTTTTACAGGGACAGTGCTTGGCCGAGTCGTTCCGGTATAAAGACTAGGTTCTCGTGGGAACTTTTGGAGAGTTTACTATTTCCTCTACTAGTTTGCCACATAGGTACGTGTCAGCTAGAAGTGTCCTTCTGCCAGTTTTACTAATCTATTTGTGAAAGGTTTAAGCTGAACTCTCCTTATGGATTACCGTCATCAAAGTTAATTCGATCGTGAGACAGAGTCTCGTGTCGTATTACATTACAGAACGATTTTAGAAGAGATAGATTAAACTTATACACTTTTATTGTAGACTTAAAGATTTGATAACTGGTCTCTGACCATTCGTCCGCTCTATATTAGGAGTTATTTTATCATGTATTACCTTTCGATACTCTGTCTACATTAACTTGTTTCGCTGTGAGTGCATGAACCGATTACTTTGACAAATGCCAGAGATTTTATTAAGAAATTCCAAGAATTTAGAGAAAAATTAGCAGAGCCTTTAACACTCATACTATAAGGCGGACGTTCATGAATTTGAAATCTGGTAAACTTCTTCTTATTTTTTACTGACATAGACACCGCTTACGCGATTATAGTCGAGTTAAAAACATTACGCCATTAATTTTTTCTTTTCGCTGTTTGTTGCCAATTGGAGATACCAAGTAGAGCAAGATCTCTCTCTGCCTGGTCTCTCCAACGGTGTGTAGTTCTTCCACTTCCTCTGCTTCCACCCGTGTGTACTGCATCCAAAAATTTCAGAGCTGGAGTATTCTTATCCATCCGGAACACACGAGCTAGCCAGTGGAGCCGCTGTTTCCTGATTCGCTGAACTATTTCAATGTCGCCGTATATTTCATATAGCTCATCATACTATCGGCTGCGTTATTCGTCGTTACCAACTCGTAGAGGACCACAAATCTTACGCAAAGCTTTTTTCTCGAAAACTCCTAACGCCGACTCATCAGATGTTGTCATCGTCCATGCTTCCGCACCATACAGCAGGGCGGGTATGATGAGCGACTGGTAGATCAATTGCCTACCTAGTCCAAAGTAGAACCTTTTGGCAATAGTGATTCTGCGTTGGATTTCAAGGCTGACATTATTATTGTTCTTAATGCTGGTCCCTAAATAGACGAAATTATCTACGACCTCGAAGTTATGACTGTCAACAGTGACGTGGGAGTCGGGTCACGAACGCGATGACTGGCGTAGACTATGGAATCGGCATTTTCGTGTATTGTGCAGAATGCACTTAAATTCCAATCGTCGTTCAGTAAAGTCTGGGTACCAGCACTAGATCAACACTCTGGGTCTTAGAAGAGTTTTCTTTGGTCTAGAAACTTTCAGTAAATCGTCATATCTTTTTCTAGAATTTTCGAGTATTGCAGCAAGATAGTGATCCGAGTCCATGTTAAGACATCGGAGCGTACTCATATCAAGAACACTGGATATATGTAGTCCGCCTATCATAACATCATCAATATGGTTGTGGGTTTATCGATCTGGAGACAGACCAGTAGCTTGGTGAATTTTCTTGTGCTGGAATATAGTACTACAGACAACCATATTTCAAGCCCTGGCGAAGTCGATCAGCCTCAACCCAGTTAAGGATTTTTCGTCGTGGCAGCTGAATTTTGCAACAGTTGTATCGAAAATAGCTACTTTGCCCACCCTGGCGTTGAAGTCGGCTAGCACAATTTTGACATCTTGGCGGGGCATTGACATAAGTATGCTCGAGGGGCTCATAAAAGGTATCCATGGTAACATCGTCCTTCTCTTCTGCCGGGGCATTGGTGCAAATCACCGTTGTGTTGACAAATTTCGTTTTGGAGCGGAATGTGGCGAGACGTTTATCCACGGGAGCGAATAACAGTACTGGACGAAGGAGTATCTCTCCCTCTATAAATCCGACAAAATATTTGCACTCCTTTATATGGCCGCTGTAATAAACATATTTCACAAGTACTCCTCTTCTTCCATACTTTTTTTCATTGGAGTTTATTCTTCCATGTGGTGGGTTCCAAACCCTACGCATAACCCCATGGGATACTTGATCTAAGACCGGAAGTCGTGATCTGTTTGCACCAAATGCATAAGAATCGTTTCTGACTATCCCCAAGAGAATGGCAGTTCCATCATTTATCCAAAGAAAAATTAACAACATCACCTTCATTTCGTAATTTTCCCATCCTTGATACCAGAGATCAAATATAGTCAGATATCTGATCTGCACTTTCACAAGGTAAATTCCATTGCAAACAATAATCACTTTAGCCATATCATTTCGTTGTTCATTTGAGTATTGCATTCTTACATATATGCGAGATTTGCAAAATACTCCAATATTGGTTCGATACTGCTGTAAGGTAGAGATATCGATAGGAAGAGTTAGTGCACCTTAACCCTCAAGTAACTAGAGCAATACTTGAAGATCTAAAGGTATTTGCTTAAAACAGACTTTTGGTCCGCCAGGAAACAAATAAAGTTGGCTTTATAACCCTCATTGTGGACGAAGACAAAGATTTCCTATAATTAAAGTTTCTACTCTTTGGTAAATAAACAAAGAAATTATTTCATTCAAGAAGCGACATATTTTTGCAATAAAAAATACCAACAATACCACTAAACCTTTAGCAGCTCCGTATTTTCTAAAATATATAGTAGTAATAACAACTTTATTAAGCTCAAATTATTTTCTATGGGAAACACAAATTCATATTGAGAATGTAAAACCGCAAAATGTCCTTTTTCTTCATTACAAGCACCGCATCACTGCATTGTGGCCGGTCATCCAACTACTCGTACGAACCAACGAAAGATTCCATGGTTTGCACTGCCAACTCAAAATAAATGAAAGAAGTTAAAAATTTTTGTTTAAAACAAAACTAATTCCAAAGAAAATAATTTCCTATATTTGATTTACAGTCTAACGGCCAAGATACAAAAGGCCAAGAATGGACTTAAGATGACTAGCGGAAGGAATAAAGGGGCAAACTGAAGGAAGTCGCTCTCAAATGCTTAAAAGTGCACAAAGCCGAGCCAAGAAATGCCATGCAAACCAACCAACAGAAGAGGTAAGCAAATTCTTCATATAGCAAAATAATATTAACAACAAGAATAATAATATAAAAGAATATTTGCTGAAATTTTTGTTTACAAGCAGTAAAGTGAAGCATAATTGTGCAAAATTAACGAGTGGTTCGAGCGAAGTGCATAGACCGCAAGTTGTAATGAAGAAATAAATGAATAAATAACTGAACGAAAGGACACTCATTCAAAGCTAAGGAATAAACAACGAACTGAGCAATCTGCTGGAGGAGATTGTAGGGGTGACGGGTGGTTGTGGAGAATATATGTGGCATTTTACAGAGTCTCGTTGCATGGGAAACGGGCCAAAGCATAAAGCGGTCAACGAGCATAAACATTGACCAACAATACAGAAATAGGGATAGCAAGCAAACAACCCGGAGCAGGAAGTGCATTAAAATTATGGCAAAATAATGAATAATCTAAAATAAATGCATAACAAATATAAAGATAAATCTATTTACTCACAGAAATTCTGAGCAAATTAAAGTTGAAATTAAGGGAATGAGTTGGATTGCTTTTATTGAGCTCCCTATGAAAGAAAATGCCCACTGGTATGTTGGAAGCTCTATGATATTGATGGTAAAAACCTACATACTCTGCCGAAGAATTACAGGCATTTACTCGTATTATATCGTAAGTGTATTCAGATCCAGAGGTAGCATCCCGGCTCCTGGAGCCAGAGTGAAATAAGAAAAGACGTATAACAAAGTGTAGGTGTAGGCGACCAGAAAACATCTCCCAGTTCTAAAAGTTCTACTCTAGAGTCTGAATCGACCCTATATGGACTGGATTTAAGAACACCGAATGGTACCTTTACCAGAAAGTTCAAGAAGTCACTAGGTTACCCTTTTACCTAGGTCAAATACTTTATGTCGGTGAATAGAACTTCACTTTAAGACTGCCATGCGGCGAATGGTTAAATACAGAGCTGTAGCAAGACTCATCATGTTCTACAGTGTGATAGTTTTTCTATTGAAACTGCATGGCATATATCAATGAGCTGCAATGCTATAAGGGTAAGTGCAATTCGCCCATGGTGGAGCTGCAGCACAGGATGTGATTCAATTGAGCTGATGGGTCTGCCTTCAGGGAATTCAGTGAGATCACCTAATCTCCCCACACCAATCGATACTATTGTTGAATAGAGTGCTCCTGCGGGATAGGGGTTCAAGAATTTTCCCGCGGTAAGGCATATCTGTGGTAAGAGGCGACTAAAATCCAAAAGTTCCCACTACAGTCGGGTCTTTATACTGTAACGACCCGGCTCCCAAAAAACTAGTTTGGTGAATATTTTTGTGGCTACAGCAAAAACCACCAAATTTTTGAATATATTCAATTTCGCAAAACAGTTACGACTACTGATGGCAACCTCAAAGACATAGTATTGTGAAAGACCGCCACCATAATGATAAAGTAAGAAGAACGCTGAATGCCTCTCGCCTTCATGCTCAGACTATTTTAGCCGGTTTTTTCTTTCGGTTGACAGAATGAAAGGAAAATTAACCCACTGCGCAAGCTGTAAACACCAGTGCCAAGTTTGATTTCTCCGGTGAAGAAGTTCAGGGTATTATCAGGAAATCGAAAGCCTTCAAAACTATTAGCCCAGCATAAACATGCTGATGCTAAAACGCGTGGATTTTCCGAGACCATAATTTCTTAACAGGGCTCTCAATTTCTCTCTGACCACTTTAACTACACCCGAAGTGAGGAAAGATGAGTAGAGTGATCCCGTTACTGTAACCGGGTAAAACACAAAATAAAGGAGAATTATGTCGACCGATATTCATCCTCCCTCTAGTAACGAATTTACGTGAGACCTTTTTGCTCCTATCATTCACGCACCCATTGAGCTCAGCAGCATATCAGCAGGATCGCTACGATCCGTTCAATACCAAAAGAAGTTTCAGACTTATTGATTTTTTATCGTGCGATTTCTTTACGTGGAATCTCTTTGATGCGGGAGAAAATAATACGAGCTGCGGAGCTAAATAGGCAAGGCACAACCTACTATAAGAGTGGGCAACTGCTGGGGTATAACGATGACATTAGTTCTGCCTTATTCAAGTTTGTTAAAGAAGCGTAGCGAATGGGTTCGGTGGTGCAGGGGGACAAACAAACAGTCGACGCATTTACGGCTTGGCTCCCACATCACTGTTGATATGATAGTCATAGATAATTTCGTCTACCTAGGGACCAGCATTAACAACAAACGCGGTTTTGCGATCGATTTGCGATCTTTGCGCATTGGAACGATGAGCTGTACAAGTTATACCGAGAAATTGATATGGATTAGGGAATGAAGAGATAACAGTTAGGCCATCTGATTGGATGAAAGCGCTTCAGCTTTGAAAGTATTCGATGCAGTATCCACCGGTGGAAGCAATAGAAGATAAAGATCAGGTGGAGAACCATCTGTTTTCACTTGGTATATCGAATTGGCGCCAAACAGCGAAGGGAAGAACCGAATGGCGCGCTATTGTTGATCGGCTATAATCGCGCAAGCGGTGCCAACGCCAATGGAGAAGAAGAATAATCTTGTAATTCCCAGTATAGGACTCTCAAAATATTTGAGGTGCTTATATTTAAAAATGTTTAAATGAAATTATTCATAAAGTGTTCGTCATTGAAGGGGCTTACGAAGTAGTCGCAAATTCTTTTATAAATTTTGCTACTTTCATTTTCTATTTATTACTTCACGCTAGATTTAGAATCCGTTACATCAAAAAATTCACCACACTGCCGTTACCCAAATATTTCTACGTTCTGTCTGCAGCTGACAAACGAGTTCTGCGAATACTTGAGCTTAGAGTGGGAAGAAGCGGTTAAAATATAATTTTTTAATTTCATTCGCTTTGTTTCACCTCACGAACGCAGAACATTTACACACGCACACAGATACACGTAATCTCGCATCATTTCATCAAATGCAGTCAGAAAGTAATGCACATTTTTCTCCTTGCGACCTACACATCCGCACCTTCCTGTACGGGGCGACTGAGTTTGGAGCCTTGCAACAATGAACACAAGGATTTGGCCAAAAAAATGTGAGGAAATAAAAAGAAAAAAAATGCGTTACATTTGCTTGAGTGCACCTTTTTAAGTAGCAAGCACCGGCTTCTTTAACAACAGCAACAAAAACAAATACAGTGAAGGAAAAGAAAGGAACGGCAGACCCAAAGTTGGCATGTATTTTATATGTACATACATATACAGCCATAAGCATGTATGTGTGTACTCGTATTTGGGTAGTAATTCGTTTTTCTGCCGACCGCATTGCTGACAGCTGAAAACAAAATCGGAAGCTTTGCATTTGTGTCGACTATTTGCTATGAGCGCTCCTTCTCATCTCTCCCTCTCTCTCTCTCTATTTATCTTGCTATTTGCAAATTTCCTCTTTTGGGCAAAAAATATTTTAACAGATTAATATACATTCGGCAGCGGCGCGACGCGACGGCTCGGCAAGCGAAATATACAAAGCAAAAATTAGCCTACCTTCGAGACACAGTCGAAAGTGCTTTAAGTCTTACTGCTCCATACCTTGGCAGTAGGGAGCGGGAGCTACCGAATTGAAACATACATTCAACTAACTGTAACGGTTTGAGTTTATCAAATATTTTTGGTGCCTGTCGACTTCGGTATTTGCCTTGATCCTCTAGCCATTGCCGTGTGTGCACTAGGATATGCAAAGTCTCAGCAAAAACTCAGCCAGAGAAAAAAGACTTGCCGAATCGGCTGTGAGATTTTCATAGGCATCTACTACAACAAATCGGCCTTCTTGTAGTTACAAATCTATGCATACTCCTATATACATATACGTGTATATGCATGTATGATTGTGGATGGAGACCAGTCTTGGGGTCTTGCAATAGTAAACGGCCATATCCTTGTAAGCAGCAGCACCGGTAGCGTCTGCATCTTCGCTGTTTATGAGGCAGTTTGTCTGCGTAGGCGATTTAGCAAATTAAAAGGTTTTTAATGCATGGTGAGCCGATTTCGTTTATCCTTTTTTACCGCTTATTTCATAATTTTCAGTGTTTTTCGACAAATTTTGCCCTTTTTTCCTTATTTTTCCTTATATTTCGTTGGTTAAAGTCGGTTGTGCGTTTGGTGCGAAGTGGTGTTGCATGAAGCAAAGATGTTTACTTGCTGGGCTTGGGTAAGCGGATTTTTCGGCCAACTTGCTGTTGAAGGTGAAAAATTTATGAGCTTCACAGGATATGAGAAATATTTTTATTGTGCGATAAATTGAGAAATATTTTTCATACCACTATTTATGGCATGCATATTTACTTCTGTCTTAGACTTCACGTCCAAATGTGTGAATGTTTATTATTGGAATTCGTAGGCACATAAAGTGAATTGGTCTGGATTGCTTTTAATGGTTTTTAATGAAATACTTAAAGTGTTGAACAAATATTTGAGGGAAAGAAAAAGTAAAGAAAAATTCTTGCAATAAATTAAACAAATATTTTCAGTTCTAATATTTAAGATGTGGCAGTGTTTCAGCGGGAATAATTACGAGTGAATTGGAAAATATTCTGTTATATCCTTATCTAGTGCTAAATCAAAAACTTTGGAATCTGAAAAAAGCATTAAGGATGGAAAGGTTTCAGCAGCTTGACCATTCCCTTTCAATAATACTGCCAGTCATTTTGGAGGCACCAAGTGAAGGTAGACCTCTCCACTTGGCGTTTCTAATGGAGGGAAAGCCTTCCTCTTCCTCTACTTCCACTGTCACCGGTATTTGCCTCATCATAAGATGCCACATGGCAAGATAGACATGATAAGTTTGGTCGTTATTTTTCGAGAGAGTGCTTTAATTTTCAGTTGCTTACACAATTCGTAGTATCTTTTTTTTTGGCAAGAGTGATTCTACGTTGTACTTCAAAGCTGACATTGATAGAGACTGGTTCCAAGATAGACGAAATTACCTAATATTAATGACATCAATATTATCGGTATACCTCATCAAAATAATGTATGTACTTTCTATGTTTAGTGATAATAATAGGCCCAACGGTTATTCTCCTCCCACCCAACTGACCCGAGGGGCGCCATCCGCATAATGTATAGAATTTACCGAGTCATGAAAGCAAGATTTAAAACTCCACAGCTACAGAAAAATATTTTGGCGAGAATCCTTTTAAAAGTGACGCAAAAGGAACAACAAAAAGTGTGTTTGAACGAACTAGATTTTACTAGAATTTGTAACTAGTATTCCATACCACCAAACCGAATTCCAACATTACACAGTGGGCCAGATGATTTTTCTAGTGGGGATAAAAGTCGAATTTTTATATCTTTAAATTGAGTTTTTTTTTTCTAATTGACAATACTTGTCTGAGCATATAAGAGTTTGTGTGAGCTTTCAAAGTGTACATATGTTTCAGCGCGTGGTCGGCAAATATTCGGTGTTACTTTTAAGTAAGTTTTATGTTAGTGACCCGTATTTTTATATTTAGCAAAAGAATGTACTGAAGTTCGTTGCATTATCAGGTATGGTATTATGCTTGATAACCTTGTTCACTCCTGTTTTGGCTGCTTTTAGCCTTTGTGTAACGTGTGGGCCTAGGTGGCGTCAACTTTTTCAAAATGATAGCCAACTACGATCAACTGTTAACCCTGTTGTACTTTTTAGGTGAAATGTCAGTCCCAAAGCGAGTGCTCTATTCCACTTGTCTTAGCGAAAATGTTCCCGCAAATAAAGCTCTCGTTTTAAAAGAACTTGTATTTGGTACAATTTTAAAGAACCACCAGTTTTCTGAAATGGAATCTGAAGGACTTATTATAAGAAAAAAAAACCAGACAAGTTTCGGTCTAAAAAGGATTTTCGTGATTTTTGCTGGACAAAAAAAGCCCTGGCTCTGTATATAGGTAGAAGTAGGCCTTACAAAACACAAATATAACCTAATGCGATGTAGTGCTAAGCAAATAATTGCTGATATATATCCAAGTTAAGAGAAGTTGCATTCCTCAAGTTTATGTGCTACCAAATGAGATTAAATATTCTGACTATTCAGCGGAAACAACACAAGAACTTAGTCGATCATACTGTTAGTCGAATCATACAGGCGCACTCCCTAATTTTTGAAAATCAATTTGAAATATGGACTGTAAACTCTGCAGGCATGGATACGATTTTTTGAGTGTACGAGTATCTTACACATTGCCAGAAATACCAACTTCGTAATGAAGACAAGGACAAGATAGAAGCAAAAAAATCTGAAATCCAATTGCAGTTAAGAAATCAGATGGGATTATTGGTAGACATTCCTATGGCGGCCGCGGTTAGCATTGCGTACTGCCTTTCGGAAGGAACGGGTTCAAATCCTGGTGTCGTACCAACGTTCAAAAAGTTATAGAAAATTAATTTAAATAAAAAATGCACTGCATTGGTCGCATTAATGATGTAAAAATAATTTTCGTAATACAGGGGGATTCAATAAGAGGTGCTATTTTGATATTCGATGAAAAATAGAATTTTTTGAGATAAATGATCGGACAACAATATCAGCGAAATGGCCGACATGGCTATACTGACAGGACCGTATATTTTTTATGATATTTTCCATCACTAAATTGCAAAGTGGCTGCTGTATGCACTTAATATCTCCACGTTGTCCTGTTGGCGTAGACCTTATATTTCACGTAGCCTCAAAGGAAAAAG
This sequence comes from Ceratitis rosa, assembly GCA_037013455.1. Taxonomy (NCBI): domain Eukaryota; kingdom Metazoa; phylum Arthropoda; class Insecta; order Diptera; family Tephritidae; genus Ceratitis; species Ceratitis rosa. The sequence continues at coordinate 5,929,555 of JAWMAG010000013.1, forward strand.
TCGCAAAGGGTTAAATCAGAGGACCTCGGTGACTAATTGCGGTCACCTTTGCGCGAAATAACTCGGTCCGGAAACTTGCATGTAGCCCCGCCTTTTTGAAAGTAAGCGTTGTCCAGATCAATACCATCTAATTTCACCCAGAAAATATCATTAATCATCTCCCGACAACGCAATCTATTCATCGTAACTATAGCTCCAGCCTCATTTTCGAAAATGTAAGGTTCAATGACCCGACATGAACAAAGACACGATATTGTTGATGATCGACCGACTTGAGTTCATGTGTTCCAAGTTTTCATGCAAAATACGTTGTAATGATGTTTATGGAATGCCCAATTCCAAAGAACTGCGAAGACTGCATTGTAAAAAAATTACAGGCTCAAAAGTGACATCTACCGTATTAGCAGGTTATTCAAAATAGCACGTCTTATTGGAAACTCTTTAATACAAATTTTGAGTATTTGACGGTGGCTTCCTTGTGGAACGCCTGAGGATGCATTAATTATGTCGGGAAAGATATGTTTATATAATACTCTTTGCGCTCTGTTACAGAGATATGATAGTATCTATTAGAGAATATCTAGTTTTTTAATAAGTATTATAGGTATATGATCTATCAAATGCTTAACTAAAGTCCATCTATTTGAATCATGAGTACCATGTTCAAGCAAACTAGTAAGGGTACATTTCCAATTGCAAAACCCAAGTCTTCAAATGGAAATTTAGAAAAAGTTAATTATGTGATAAATATTGCTTCAAATAGTTTGGGTATTATAGCGGATATAATTGTGATGCTCCTATAATTTTCAATCGAAGAGCTACTACAATTCTCATGCAAAGGAATTTTTATAAATACTTTGTTTTAGGGTTTCATTAAAGAGGTTCGTTAAAGAGCGGTACCAGTTTTTCGCGCGATATATTATATAAGAGAGCATGTTGGATTCATGTCAGGCACATGTGAGGAATTTTTAAAGCCTTCAATTATTCTCAATACATCTTCGGAAGAAATAACTGGAGTATTCAGTGAAGTTGGCGGATAAAAATGCTTCTGATACACGAAACTGTTTATTAGTGACTTGATGTAGTGATGTAGTTTTGCATGTCATAGCGGATGGAAACAAAGAGACTCTGCGTTTGGAGTTAACGAAATTATAAAACATCTTAGGATTACTTACAATGGAAGATTTTTTTAAGTTCGAAGTACTTGCGACACGGCTTGGAGTATTTCAATTAGTCCAAATGCAAGCTTGTTTTTTTATACAATTTAAAAGCGCGACACTTTCGGTTTATTTAAAGATTTAATTCCTTCGTGAACCACAAATTGGTACATTTTGTTAAGCATCAACACTTTGGGGCACAAAATTTTCTAATAATTTTAAAATTGTATTGTTAAAATGAAAAACGTTTTTTTGCAATATCACCCTTGCAGTCGCCGAAAATTTTGAAGCATTGTCAACATATACTAAATCCAAGATTATATTACAATTATTTGGTAGTAAAGAAAATTTGTTGGGGCAAAGCTCGGATATTTTCTCTAAGACTCTGCAAAACATAGTCGAGTAGAGCTGGGATAATGTTGTCATCGATTTGCATCCGTGAGATATAAGGCAATTTGAAAACTCCCAAGACAATAATTGTGTCGAAACTTTTTCATTTTTGGAACAATAATTTTTATGGTGTAAATAATTCATATATAGTACATATAAATCTGACTGTGGAGGTATGTTCCTACCAGTCCGAACACGGATGCATGTAAATTCAAAGGAACCTCCGAAAGAAATGCATAATTTCTCTGAGATATACCGCAAATATAATTCCCCCACCGATTCTGTTCAAACGATCACATCTATAAATTTTATACTCGCTACATAAAATCTTCTTCTTATGGATTGAGCACACTCAGTTTCTAATCTTGTTGTTGTTGTAGCGGTTCACTAACCCCGCTTAGGTTATTCTAATTCACCGAGGTCATCTAACTTTAGGTCCAGGAAATGAACTGTTTCGACGGGCTCGGACCAGAGGGACAGGGAGAGGGGGGTTAGATGCATCGGTATCAGGGGCATGTAAAGGGGTGGTTAGCATAGAGCGAGGGCTACACGCAGCACATACGTTGGGTATGTTGGGTTCGAGTCTGGATAAATAGGAGTTTAACCTACTACAGTATCCAGACTTAAGTTGCGCTCTCCGTCTGCTATGGCTATTCACAAGAAGGAAGGTGTTAACTGACTCCTGGTAAACGGCGTTAAGTACTTGTCTGTGCGCCGTCCTGTCCAGCGGTTGTTGAACGTATTGCTGGATAGTGTCCTTTCAGTATGGTACTCCCTTTCTGATATATCTAGGTGGATTTTCTGACTCTATAAGATGCCTATTGGAGTGTTCCCTGCGCAAGCATCCCAATAGGAATTGCTTGCACAACAAAGCATTATGCTCCCTAGCTCGTAGCATAAATGCTTCACTGTGCAAGTGATGCTCAGGCGACATCAGCAGGTTTCCTGCCGCGGTTCTAAGGGCGGTGTTCTGGCAAGCCTGTAGCAGTTGAAGCGTCTCGTTAGTCCCCGGTGCCCAGATCGGTGCTGCATAATTAACGACCGGCCGGCAGTTCTTTTGTAGGTTGCCAGTAAGGTTTCTTTGCCTTTACCCCAGGTGCTGTCGACAAGCGCTTTGACATTTTTGTTGCGGCTCTGGAGTTTTGCGGCAATTGCGGTCGTATGCGGAGTGAAGGAGTGCAGGCTGTCAAGTGTTGCTCCCAGTAACTTTGGGTTATTTATGGTCAGAATTTTGACGCCATCTAGTTCGAGCCTATTATTCCTTCGGCCAGCTTGTGAAAAGAGTAGCCGAGGATTTGGTCGGTTGGATTTTAAGCTGTCGTACAGTGAAGAAGTGGGACAAGTTGTCGAGAACAAAGATTATCAATAAACTGGGGAGAACCAGGAACCAGTAGAACCGGCTGTCATGAGATTTGTTCAGGTTCTAATCGTAGGACATGCTTTCGCTAAGGCATATTATGCAAAGAAACCAACGCTTACATCTCGTGTCGTCATTCTTGGATAGATCAGCTGCTATTCGAACTTCGTCATTGTCGATTGCGAATTCAAGTTCGCAATGTTCGGGCTCTCAGTAGTCTGGAAAAACGTTCGCACCATAAGCACGGTTTACTCCAGATATTAGTGACCCTTTTAGGTTCTTCATTACTTTTCTTTAGTTTTGAAATCTTCTACAAGCCCGTCGGCCAGCTTTTCAAACTCATTATGCTTATTATTATGAAAAATAAAGTTCTCTCTCATGGAACAAATCGTGCCGTCCTTATTTAAGGTGCAGAGGGAACGATGAGATATTCTTAAGAATTTTCGAGAAAAAGAGACTTCCATATTAATGACGGATATAAGCAGATTAAAATACTAGTTTAAGGAATTAAGGAGAAAGCCTCAAACACTCTCGCTTCTTATGCAGTGGCCTTTACAGGATCGACGACCGCTGTAGCTGATTGTATCGTAATGTACGCGGTGGGTAATGATTTCGAAGATTGAGCAGACAAACATCCAAATTTATAGAAAGAACTTTTTCTAAATGCGGGCGACCTTCGGGGGAAATCCCAAGCCTCTAGATATACAAAACAATAAAAACTTTTTTACATTCGAAACCTTATTATGTGTACTCAAACTTTCAAAACTGCATTTATTTCTGTTTTAAACACATCCTTCTACTGCAGAAATTAAAATTTAAGATGAAATGTATGAATCTGTTCGTTCATATGAAAAAATCGCCGTGTTAAGTTATTTATCAATTGAACTGCCAATTACTGGCGGCTATTTACAAGCAAATTTTTTTGAATGCCATAATTTAAAATGTAATTCATACCAGAAATTCTCCATATGACTGCACTTAAAATCATTCTTAATAATTTATGAAACTTGTTGTAGAAAATTACGCTCAATAATTGTTAAGTGTCACGTGTCAGCTGCTTTCACATGCTTCGCAAAACCACCCACTACCCACCACCCACACCACACAACTCTGACGCACCGGCTACGCATTGTCATTGATGAGGGTGAGCAGCAATTGGTGAAATTTTGCATATCACACACCGGCAATCACACGCCGATTTGCCTATTTGCCGGTCGCGTTCGAGTGAAAGTCGAGGAAAGAAAGCGTTAAAGGAAATTTCGCTTGTGCAAATTTAATTTTGCCACTTTCCGCCGCGTCTAAGGACCTCACTGCGTTTGTTAAGTGTGAGGCAGAGACGCAGCCCAATTTCAACAAGAATTGGCTTTGCGTTAGAGGCTCACCGAGACTGTGGCTGGGGGCTTGACTGTGTGCGATTTTTTTTCGTGCGTCTGTGATTGCGTTTGTCTGTGGGCTGGCTTGCGTGTCTGCTTTCTTTGATTGTCCTTTTGCTTGCTGCTGCTGCTGTTGCTGCACCCGCCTGCCGATCTGCGCCGCTGATTGTATTTGGGTTTTAGGTTATTAGGTTAGGCTTCTGTTAAATTTCCAAATACGCAATGCGATTGCTGCGTGCAAAAAGCGAAACCAACGCGGTCGCTGTGTGTAAATTTGCGGGTGTGTTACTTGTTGTTGTTTGTTTGTTTGTTTATATTCTTCTTTCTCAATGATGTTGTTAGTGTGTTTAGCGCAGTTTAAATATTGCTTTGTGTGCGTGCGAAAAAAGTCTGTTTTAAATAAATTTAAATAAAACTTATACTCCCTGACACACATTTAATACTCCGTGTGTGTGTGTGTTTGTGCCATTGGCATTTGACAGCTGACAGTACTTGCGGTGTATTTATAAATGTCAACGCATTTTTTCCTTTCATTGAATACAGGAAAGTGAAGTGTTTTCGCGGATTTTCGCAAATCATATTTGCCAATTTGGAGCAGTCGAAGCATGAGGGGATGGATTCCAATGAGGGTGGGTGATAGATTAGAAAGTAGCTACACACATATACCTATACATATACGTATTACATTACATTACATCATATTACACAAATGATGGGGAAATTACTAGACTTATAATGTATGTGACATTAATGCTGTCATGTAATTGTTGTCAGGGAATTTCCCACTCGAAATAATCAGTGTTCACTTGACGTTTGTGGGTGTTGAATTAATGTAGAGTATTTGGATGTATGCGCATGTAGGTGTATGTATGTATACATATATAAATATTTATGTATATTGCAGCTCGTATTGTTCCCGGAATGTGGTTTTACACATTTTCTATTAACACATTACAACTTTAGGAAGCTGAAGCTTTAGCTGATAGATTTTAGCAAGTACGTTGTAGGCATTATAGGCTCATCCATTTCGAGGTTCATTAATTTTTTAAAGAAAAAAACATAGAAAATTCTAATTTAATGGGAAATATTTATTATCATTCGAAAGAATATTTTTTGGCATTTATTTTTTGAAGATTTTCTCTTTCAAATGTTGTCCGCAGCTAAGTCTCAGATGGTCCATCCATTGAGTCAACTTTTTGATGGATCGTTGGAGCATTTAGACTGATAACTGGCGAATGACACGCGTGATATTTTGCTTCAAGGTCTGAATCAAAGCGGGATTGTCCGCATAGACTTTAAACTTTACATATCCCCACAGGAAAAAGTCTATCGATGTGATATCACAAGATCTAGATGGCGAATCGACCAGCCCAAAAAGTGAAATTACCGAAGTGTTCTCTCAATAAATCTATTGACTGATGCGATGTGTGGGAAGTGGCGCCTTCTTGTTTAAACCAAATGTCGCCGAGATCACGAGCTTCAATTTCAAGCATCAAGTAGTCGGTTATCATGATGCAATAACGGTCGCTATCGACGGTTACGTTCTGACCGGAACCGGTATTTTTTCTGGATATAAGGCAGCTTTGGAATCTCTTCAGGTTGCTCTTCGTCTCAAATTCGTCCCAAAAACTTGTTTACATTCCCATTGAGTCAGAAATGGATCTCATCGCTGAACAAATATTTGACTCGAAAACGTCGGACCTTCTTGAAACTTTTCAAGAGCTCATAGAGCGAACGTTGTCGCTTGGGAAGGTCGAGCGGCTTCAGTTCTTCTGCAAGCTGTATTTTATACGTTTTAAATTTAAGATCTCGATGTAAAATGTGCCAAGTCGTTCCATATGTACATCAGTCCGAGTTCCTGCGAACGGCGCCGAATCAACTCTCCATTGTCTTCGTGTACACTCTCAGCTACGACTGCTATATTTTCTTCACTGCACGCTGGTATATTCGGACGAATATTATCCAATAATGAATGCTGCCCCTCAAGATGGGTGATGGTGTTGCGAATAGTATGCTTAGTGAGCCGATTATGTTGATCATAAGTTGAAGAAGGTACTTCTACTTGGATTATCCGTCACCCGTTTGTCGTTACGTAAACATTGAATAACATTGACATTTACCAGCCGATTGATTTGGTTAGACGAATCGCCGAAATAGTGGAACATTACATTGAAGATGTTCATTTTGTTCATGGCGTCGACAGTATCGTGGACAGCATGATTCGTCTGACAACGTTATGCGACGATCGACTGAATTAATTTGAGCTGCCATATAGATTGCTGCTCAGAATCCACAAATGTCGTATTCTCAGCGCGCTCAAAACCTTGGGGTCTGAACTAGTTTTCCTATAAAGTGCAATTATTTGTAAGAAAATTTTGTATGAATGACCAGGTCCATTCCAAACAGCAAATTCAAGTGGCTTTGTATGAGTATTTATCCCTTGAAATTTACGACAGCTCTAGCGCACATGAACTATTGAACTTAGAAGTGATTAAAGTTAGTTTAAGTTGTACTAAGTAGTCTATAGTAAATCTCAAACTGTCTTTTCTGGTCTGTATGCGGCTAGTCAGAGGTCTCATAGCAAACGGAAAATTTGGCATAGTAAGTACAGGTGATTCGTGGTACTCAAGAAATACAAAAGGCATTGAATGATATTGCGACTAAGCCGGCCTCAGCTATCGTGAAGTTCATCTGTCAATGACCGAACGTGCATGGTGATAGTCCTCTTAGTCGTGCCCAGGTGTTTCGATGGCATAAAGAGTTTAAGTTTAAGTAAAGCTCACATGAGCAAGTCGAAGGTGAAAACGATGATTATTGCCTTTTTTGAGGGCGTGGAATCTGCCACATAGAATTTTTTCCACCGGGTAAACCGTAAATCAAATCTACTATCGCCAAGTACTTGAATGATTGCGAAATCGCTCGTAACTGGATCTTCCATCACGACAACGCGCCGTGCCACACCGCCCTCAGCGTGTCCCAGTATTTGGCTTTTAAAGGGATCGCCGTGTTGCAATAACCGCCTTATTCCCGATATGTCACCCTGTGGCTTCTTTTTATTCCTTAGAGCAAAATCGGTGGGCAAAGGAATCCATTTTGAGTCGATAGATGACATCCAGGCGGCCGTAACAAGGGTCCTCGCGGACATCCCAGTTGAAGCGTTCCAGAAATGTTACGAAGCATGGAAAACGCGCTGGAATCGGTGTATATATGCCCAAGGGACCACTTTGAAGGGGATGGCAGAGCTGTAGAATAATTTTGAAATATACGGTTGTTACGGAATCAGTTTCTTTACTTAATTGTAACACCTCATATATACCGATTATTTGGCAGAAGCAAAGTTCTTCTGAAAATGCCAAAATAGTCTGGAATCCTAAGCTGGGAGTTGATTACGAGGCTCTTCAATTCTTCAACAATTCCTCCTAGATATTTGGAACGTCAAAATAACTCTTGGATGGAAGGAGTGGAAATGATAGGATAATTCGCTCTGTTAAGACTGTTGTACACGTTCTAGCCAAACATCTGGCGTTGTTTGCTTCAGCGCCCAGTACCATAAAAATAGCAAGGAGAAACTTAAATATTGCTCTTTTCCTCATAGCACCTATGCTATTATATAAGGTGACCTACCCAATGTTTAGCATTTAAACCAATTTCCTGCAGTGGAGAGGCGTCAGAAATTTTATGCTTTGGAGCCGCTTCTCTGAACCGCCCAATTAGAGACCTGGTTCGATATCACTGAGTGATAGGGTTCAATAATCTTTCTGCGGTAAGGTATGTCCGACTAAAATCCAAAAATTCCCGCCACAGTAAGGTCTTTATACCGGAACAACCAGGATTTTGATCCGGCCAAGGACTGTCCTCCCCCGAAATTCTTCAAAAAGTACTCCATAGAATATTTTTGCGGTTACAACAACAGCAGCAACAGACTTAGCTTAACCTTCAGATCGTTAAAAGAAGAATACGAGAAGGACCAAAATCTAAACAAAGATTTTTAATTCCAAATCAATTATCCACAGCGTGATAAGCAGCTCATGTTCGTAGCCTTTAAAAGAGATTAGGACTATTTTTTTTTATTTTTATGAACTTCAAAATTGCTTAATTAAATATTATTAAAATATTCCACAGAGTAGTAAATATCAGTTTCTTAATATTAGTGAAAAGTGTGTTAATAGAAACCCGATAGAACTGCAATTGCCTGTTGGTGTAAAACTTTTAGCGAACCCATACATACGTATATGTATGTGCAATGGTAATTGCAAGGACTTACCATACCAATTGTAAGTTTTCTTACCTCCTCATCAAAGCGAACGCAGTTGTGCCATGCAATGAACACTTCTGAAGAGCCTGTCTGCAGCTGATACCCAACCGCAAAACCAAGCCGTGCAGTCGAGCGCTGTAAGTACATGTACATATGTATGTGCGGATAAGTCCCACAAGAACAACCGATGTTGCCATTGCCAACAGTAGCAGCCGCAAGAACAACAACAAGTGTAGAAAATACAGCAGCAAACTCATCAACGCGCCTGCAACTGGCAGACATCTAAATAAACAAAAGTCGCTGATTTCTTTTCTACATTTTTACGTGATTTTTTGCTATTTTTTCTTGTTTTAAAAATGCACCGTGAAGGAAGGAAATAATGGAGAGAAAAAAGAGTTACCCTGGAATAATGGTTAAAATGATTTTGAAGTGCAAAAGGAAAAGTACGAAATGTTGCACCACAAACAGTTGGAAAATTTTATTTCAAAAAAGTGGAAAGTGTGAGGGCTCGTACGCCTTGCTTGGCTACCCGAAAATGCATTCGCTTTGGGCCAGGTGGGAGAGGGTGCCAGGCGGAATACATATAATGGGGAAAAAATTAAAAGTAAAAATAAAAGATAATACAATTTTACATTTGAATGATGTTGAAAACGAAAATAGAAATTAAAAATGCCATTTTATCAAAAATGAAAAGTAAAATGTTTATTAATACAAATTAGCTGTTTTTTTCACTTGGTCTCCTCTGCTGTGCGCTGATTTTTATGGTATATGTTTCTGGCAAATACTCAAAGGTTTTCATAATTAATGTGCAAAAAGGTAGCCGCTGATAATTTGGTTTATGTTCGTGTTTTTTATTCTACTTTTTGTGTGTTTTTTTTTTTTTGGTTACATTTTTTGGCAACATGCCACTCAACATGCCACCTTGCCACAAACAAATACTGTTCAGCGGTTTATATTTTTATATTTTTGTGGCACAAAACATTTCACCGCCACCAACTGGTGATGAAGAAAGATGAAAGGAAATGAGTAATGAATGTTCTGCTAAAGAATATTTTAAAGGACAGGAAATTGTACAACTCTTTAAGAATTAAATTAGAGAAAACACAATTTTTCATGAGATACATTGATACAAAGCCAACTCTTTCGACATATTGCTGCTACAAAAGGTGACGAATTTCTGAAAAAAACTGTTTTTTAAAAAATCTGTTTCAGAGAAAGCCTACATGAAGCAAGTGAGGCGTGCCAGAGGGGCTGGACAGATTGGACATTTTAAGAATTCTACGATTTCTTAATAAAACGTCATGAGACCCACCGATTTCTACGTTTTCTTGACTAAGAATTCGGGTATGGAATTATAGTAGAGTAGCAGTACTGTAATCAATTCAGACTTTAGCTTAAGTATTCCTGGATAAGTGAGTAATGCTTGCATGAGGCGCTGAAACTTATCAAACTGAAAACTTGGATCAAGACTAAAAGAGAGAAAGCTTTAGTGGAGACACTTCGACATATTTGATTTAAGGGTTCACTGAAGTCATTTTGCAGCATACACGTATGTTAGAGGTGCGGCTGCCAACGAAGGCTCACGCAGCGAAGTTGTTTGCTGGCCCTCGACTCTCCACGGAAATATCCACTGAAAAGATTTTACGAACCTCGGATTATTAGAACGCACAATTTTGATGTCGATAATGGCCTTCGTGAAAATTAAGTGTGAATCATCACTGTTCAAGAGACGCGATGAGTGGTTCTCGTCGACCAGCGTGATTTATACCAAGAAACGAACGCCTTGCCATAATTCGCATTAAAATTAGTTTTTTTTCTATAAAGTTTGATAAGCGCCCACCTCCGTAACGAATGTACATTGAGTTCAGGAATGAAGCAAAACGCAATTGCATAGAGAAGAGAGAAAAAGAGAGAGGGCGAAGAATGTCCGACGGCGGAAATATTTCAAAATTATATAAAAATATGCCGAGACAGTTGTGTTTCATGATTAGGACATACCCTTGAAGGTTTCATACATACATACTTAATTTAAAGAGGGAACATTTTTCTTACTTAAATAAGGCGATTCTGCCCCCAACTCAAGGCAATGAATTAAATATGCCATTATCCGACTATGATGATGTTTTACAATGCACCCTCGTTGGAATATAGTGTCGAAGAGTATACAGGGTATATGAATCAGTTTCTTTAGGAAATTTGGTCGGGTAATTGGACCTATAGAGGCACCGACACTCCCAAGTATTTTTTAGAGGTGGTTTTCAAGAAGAAATAAAGTGCAAAGTTTAACGTTATGGCCAAGAACTTAGCTTTGTTGACCGTCGTCCCCAATCACTCCAAAACCGAAAATTTTGTAGATATATTAACGAAACCATTTAACCAAAAGAAAGTTTCATCACTAAACAAAATTTCCTTGCGAAAGTCGGGATCGGTGGCGATTTCGTTGTGGGCCCATTGGCGGAATGTGCGATGCGTTTGGTGGTAAGTTTCGGAATTATCCACAGTTGTAAAAACGACTTCTACCTACATATATTAAAGGTAGAGTTTAGTCAGAGTAGTGACACGTTTCAAAAAGGTAACACCGCTTTTTTGTCGATATAGGGTTAAGCGATTACGAAAGTTAAAGCGAAAATGCTCATACAATGTATGGATACTGCATTAAAGGCGGAGAATTTGTGGAAAGGTTAATTTGCTTGTTCGAATCACTAAGCCGAGATGATGATCAAGCTCTTATTGAAGACAAAGGCGCACCAATCGCGAATTCTACGAATCCATAAATATTTGCGGAGCTATTGAAATTATACTCATAACCATCGATGCTGCCACGAATAACGAACCCGCTTACATCGATCGTCATGGTACACATTCAATAAATTGCAAGGCTGATCTAAAGTTTTCTTATGTGAGTGATTATTGGCTCGGTAATATTCACGATGGGCGAATGCTTTGTAACAATGCACCTTTTCGTTGAAAGGAAAATGTTTGGCGACCTCATATGAATGCGATGATTCTTGGATATCCCTTATCTACCAATCTATGACGATCCCTCGAGCCCAGCGCAATTATTAATTGTCATAAACGGACTTTGGCGTACTGAATGGAAAATGATAGGGTCCAAGTGGGGTATATGGTGCATACTCGTATGCCAAGAAAGGTCAGAAATTCAGAAAGTAATTTGCATTAACAATAATATCCACGATGTGAGTCAACAACACACAAAGAAGTTTAATTTTTTCTATTAATTAATTATGTCTACCCGTATGTTCCCATTTCATAACGAAAAGTTCAAAATAAAATAAAAATAAAAATAAAAAAAAATCTCTACTTTAACACAATGCAAAGGTTAGTACTCAGCGCACTCAGTGCAATGGCTAAGTGAAGTTGCTGCGGCGGGAGTCGGTGGTATGCAACCAAAATTGCTATGATTTATTTACTCACGGCGTGCGCGTATTTATCAAACTCCAATTAATCGGTGATAAACCGATCAAGACACTAAATGCTTCTCCACACGAAGTCGATAGTAAAACAAAACGCGACTGCAACGACCGAAGAAGGTAAAATGAGATCTGCTGCGTGGAGTAACTGAAGCCAATAGCTAAAGAGGCGCACAGTTGAACATACACGTACATACAAATAAAAAGTGCAACTATGAATAGTAAGTATGCAAGTGGTCCAGTGTTCACTAGTAGAGGCCAAAAGTACTGTGTGCTGGTATTTACAGAGTCTCATTGCCCGAATTGGCTGAGTGGTGCCCGTATTTGCGGTAGTTCGCTGTGCTTTATGAGGGTTTTTAGCGCTTTTTGCTTAAGTAGGTATGTATGTGTATTTGTTGGCCTTTATTTGTGTAAAAACGAGTTTATTTTGATATTTTTTACTCACATATTACTTACCGTTTTAGTTCTCGAATTTTTTATTGCAACATTTCCATGTGAATTTTTATATATTTTTTTTCATATTTTTATTTTTTTTCATATTTTTATTTTTTTACAATTTTTTCTGTAATATGATTGTTGCACATATTATATAAGTGCGGAGTATTTACGATTACATACATAAATTTTTACTTCTCTGGACAAACATTTCTAGTGCTAAGTTGAGTTAAGCTTCTTTTTTTATTTCTTTTCTATTTTTTGGAGAATCGCAGATGCAATCAATTTACTCGTGTCCAGCAAATAATAGGCTTGAAGTTAAACTGGCATTTTTCATGTAATACCCGCAGATGCATATGTGTAGGTATGCATGTGTACAAACATTCGGTATATTTCAGCCTATTTCTATTTTTTTTTTACTAAAGCAAGTATGTATGTTCGAATTTGTATTGAAAGGAAAAACGTTTTAGCGTTGATTTCCGCAATAATTTGTCGGAACACATATACACAGATACGTCTACATACCATATACGCGCATATTATGGATGCATCACATGTGTTTTATGGTTAATTTTTAATGTAAATATGTGCATGTGCTCTATAAATAAAGGGTGTGTATTCTTTTATAGGAAATTTAAATTTTCGAACAGAATGGGTTTGTTCTTCTTTAAGATCTTAGGGGACATACCCTTAATAGATAAGACCTAAAAGTAGGGTTGTGTACGGACCAAATTCTTCTTGCTGCTGATATTGTGTTTACAACAACTGAAAATATTTGCAAGCTCTGCCTAATATGCTATTGAGCATTTGACGCAAACATATGAGAACCCACTTCAATTAGCACTGGAATAAAGTGTTTCCCAAATGGCAGTCAAAGGTATTTCTGAAATATTTCTTCACTTTTAAAAAATTTAATATATAGTAATTAATATGAAATATTTCAGCTTCTTTTTCTTATTGATTGGCATAGACAGCGCTTTCGCGATTATAACCTGGCGCAGATGGTGGGATCCCAATTTTTTTTGGAATTTCAGTGCACACTTAAGCTCCAATCATCAGGCAATCCTATATCCGAGCAAGGAGTTATCGCTTTGTCATTGACAGAGAGTTAATTTCCTCTAAGAGCTTTAAGATTCTTCCCAACTTCCTTGCACTGAATTTCTATGGTGAATTTACAACGCTATAGGATAAATTCACTGGAGCAAACGCATGATAGAATCGGATCTTTACTTCATTTTTAGGCCTCGATAGTGCATTTCTTGCAAAAAAATTTTCGAATATAAAAAAATCAAAATCGAAGATCCATAGCTTTAGATCTTTGTGCATCGATTTTAATACTTATTTCGATAACATTGATTCCTCTGACTCGCATTCTATACCAAATCCTATTTGCTGCGTGCTTTAAATAATTAATTAATCCTTTATCCTTAGCCTTTTTCCCATGTAATTTATAGCAGCTGGTGAGCGAATCTGTAGCTGTTTAAGAGGCAAGTGTAGCAGCGACCTACACGTAATATGGTACTAAGCCTAAACGGCTGATGGTTCTTTATGAGGAGTTATCGTTTCATGTCAGAAATACTTTCGGAGGGGTTGACATTCCCTGCCGACGGGCGACCGCAATTAGAAAAATTAACTTAATTTTTTGTTTAAATTAATTTTCTCTAACTTTTGGATGTTGGAAGTACCAGGTTTTGAACCCGGGCATTCCCAATGGCAGTAGGCGATACCAACCACTCGGCTACAGACTCTAAAGACTTTTTTATTGGATGAGTGCATAAGTTCGCGCCCGATTCCGCTGGATGCCGTACGAATCGTTTGAGAGTGGCGCTCGTGAAAGAAATATATACATATTATATATCGTTGGAAAGGTGACAGTCCGAACTGCAAATCAAGCATAAAATAACTTCATTTTGATTTGAGTTGCTTAGTGAAAAGACGCATGGAAGATGAACAACGAAAAAGATCATATGCGTCATATTATGTTATACGAATTCCGCAAAGGAAAAACAGTGGGCGCTGCAACTAAAGATATTCGCGAAGTTTATTTGGACCGTGCTCCAGCACTCCGCACAGTAAAGAAATGGTTCGCGAAATTTCGTTCTGGAGATTTTAACCTCGAAGATCAACCTCGCAGTGGACGGCCTTCTGAGCTTGATGACGATGGTCTAAGGTCTTTAGTTGCGAATAACTCACGTATTTCGACGGAAGAGGTTGCCACTGAATTGAACGTCAACAAATCAACTGCGTTTCGTCGTTTAAAAAAGGTTGGGTACACTTTGAAGCTCGATACATGGGTGCCACATCAGTTGAGTGAAAAGAACAAAGTGGACCGTATGTCAACAGCAATTTCTTTGCTTCGACGGATCAAAAACGAACCTTTTTTGGATCGGCTCGTGACTGGTGATGAAAAATGGGTCCTGTACAACAATGTTCAACGCAAAAGAACATGGAAACAGGCACACGAAGGGGCGGAACCGATGTCGAAAGGTGGATTGCATCCGATGAAGGTACTGCTGTGCATTTGGTGGGATATCCGAGGCGTGATCTATTATGAGCTCTTGCCAGCTGGAGAAACGATCACTGCCAACAAGTTTTGTCAGCAATTGGTCGAATTGAAGAAAGAAATTGATGAAAAACGTCCGATTTTGGCCAATCACAAAGGAGTTCTTTTCCATCATGACAACGCCAGGCCACATGCTGCAAAACCGACCCTGGCCAAACTGAAGGAGATGAATTGGGAAATCATGCCGCATCCCCCATATTCACCCGACATTGCACCTTCTGATTATCATTTGTTTCGATCGCTGCAGAACAATTTGAATGGAAAAAAATTTAAAAATGTGGAAGACGTCAAAAACCACCTTGACACCTTTTTCAACGAAAAACCGCGCGATTTTTATGAATCAGGCATCCGTAAATTGGTTGAACGTTGGGAGTGGATTGCCGAACATGATGGCGAATACATAATTGATTAATAAAAGCGCTTTCTTCAAAAAATTTCAATTTTAGTTTGCACTTGAAATCGGGCACGAACTTATGCACTCATCCAATACATCCAAAACCGGTTCGAACATCTCAGAAAGTGAGGTGAATTTTCTATTGCAAGCTTTATTCTCTCCATATAGATTTCAACATATCAAAACGCAGCATTAAATATCGTTGACTAATTCCTCTCATTTCTCTTTTGTAACGCAATTTTTTGATTTTTGAGCGAGAGCTTTATGTGGAAATGGGCATTAATAACAGTGAGGCATGCAGGGAATTCAAAGAAGCATGAGTGAGATATTAGGATATCTTCGCTGTACATGCCTGGCTTTATCGAGAACATCACTCAAGCATTTAGGGCCTCCACAGTTGAGAGAACTAGAAAAAGAGTCTCAAAGCTGTCAGGCGCTCTTAAGCTGCGTAAAAAGCATCGAACTTTATCGAATTAGTCCTAACGTATATCTGCCAATACAAATAGCCAACAGATTTAAAAGGCGTGACAGCCAGACAGTGCCACGTAACCTAATATTCATGTAGAAACAGTGTCGAATCATCTCGTCGACGTGTTGTCTGGGTCGAAAAGCTCAAATGAACTCACATGATCACCAGAAGAACTTGAAGTATGATATTTAAATGCGTGAAGACTGCATAAGTACCCTTGATTACTGTGTTAGTGTGACGAGCTTAAGGTTTTTATCTGAAAATATAAGTAATAATGGTAGTCATGGAAACAGATATGTAATAAAGAGTACCGGGACCCTTCAGAGGAGTATTCGTTCTAAAACTTTTTTTAAAAAAAATTTTTCTGCTCTCAGTTTTTCTCATATTATGCAGTGCGATAAGGAGTTTCAGTCAAAAAGAAGGCTTTGTGTGTAAAGTGTATTTAGTTACTACCCTTAACACCGGGGATTTCATTCCGATCAACACCCGTTACTCACAAGCGAAGCTAAAGCAAAAGCACCTTGCTGCCTTGTTCAGTCCACTTTATAGCATAATCTACAGCCAGCATATCAATTTTCCAAACATATATGAGTTATGGATTTTTAAATGCGAGCTTGCATTGCAACACCACTGGCGCACGTGTAGAGCAATACCCAGACTTGCGTAGGTTTCTGCGAGTACGTCAGGGGCTTGTATTTTTCTTGCATTAAAGTTAGATTTTTTAGCTTCTTCCACACTCTCCATTAATTTGTTGTTGTACTAAATTCCCGATTGATCACTTAAGTTGAAGCCAAAATTTATTGTTAGCATGCGTTCGCCCTTCATTCGACGGACGGCTCAGCGCATAGTGTGTAATTTCACATGGAGCCGTGCAAACAATTCACTTGCCTTTTTCATTTTACCCATCTATCGACGGATGGATGCCGGAATCATAGTCGCGCACGAATTGTAATTGCCTTAATGGGGATGCGCCACTTTCCGACCGACCTGACTGGCCGTGGCTCATATGTGCATATGCAAGTGTAGTTTTTCCAAATGCGAGTTGTATTTAACTAAGCGTTATGTGGACGCTCAGGGCAGCGCACGCGGCCGTGAAGGATGTTCTTCGCTGGAGTTTGGCTGGGGAGATGCATGCACATTGATTGGGTGTAAGCCATGATTATCGCCACGAATGAATGAGATGTGAACTGGCTGAGGCGTTCATACATTCATCAATAGTCGACGCAGCGAACGGGGCAGCCGACTGACTATTTGTGTGCCGTGTTATATAAATGTACTCACACGAAAATCGTTGTATTATGCATTGTTAAGCGTTTGGTATTTACTGACGAAAGCAACGGATATTTTCCGACACAAAAAATAATACTATTAAAATTAGGAAAACGCTCACATGTTTAGGTAATTGTTGCTGGATTTATGCGCTTATTTGTCGTTAGCGTGTGAAAATGTTGTAATAGATGAACATGAGCTCGAACGATTTCCGTCTTTTTAATTTAGTGGAGCGTTTACTTGTTCACTTGTTTCATTACCAGTCATTCACCTCTCTGCAGAATTTTACGGCCACCCATGTGGGATCCATTTCCACCCGGAGTTCAGATGATTCGTTGCTGCGGCTGCAAGTCTATACATATATCGCAGACTCCATGAAAAACAGTCACAACTCATTTGTTTTTAAATCTTTCCCCGTTAGCTTGTTCATAGAACACTTTTTTAATGTCGTCAATATTCATTTCTGTTTTAATTTAAAAAATACGATTATTACTAATTCTTCAGAAGATTTTAGATTTTATGAGTTGTGATTGTTTTTGTTTAGTTTGCGATGTATAATTTTCCTAGATCCATTTAAGCGGTCGGATCACTATCCTGTCGCAGCGAAGATACGCACTGTCTCTGTGTATTAAAAAAGCACGTCAACAAACACAAGGAAGGTTCGACGTTGAAAAGCTGCAGTCACAACAGACTGCCGGTGGTTTCCTACTCGACTTACACACCTGCTCTCTGAGAGCACTCGGTATACGGGAACCGTGGGACGGCACCTTAAACTCCCTACGTACCGCCGCTCGGAAACAATTGGTTTCTGGTAAGCCAGTCGGTATGGTGAAGAATGTTGAACTTCAGTGATGAGAAAACAAACTGCCCACATCTATACGATCGACCACAACACGTGCGTGGTGGGATAGATACCGAGAGCTGCAGAGCGAAGCTAGACGCATATGTAGACGAAAAGAAAAAGAGGCCGAAATGCAAGAGTATGAAGACCTTGACAAGCTGGCTGACAAGGGTAACGCAGGAAAGGTATAAAGGGAACACTTCCCCACCCTACTGAATGGCAATGAAAATGGAACACCCGGGGACAGTGAACCCGAACCCCCAATCGATGACGGTGGAAAAGATTACCCGACTATGACTCGGTTAGAATAGCCCCTTTAAAGAACAACAAACCGGCTGGAGCTGATGGCGGTGAAGTGCTGACAAGGTACATGCATACGCTTCTTTGGCGGAATATTGGATTTTAAGTGAGATCTACCTAATCCATAAAAAAGGAGAGCCTACGGTCTGATATTGGCCTCTTAAATATCGCATATAAGGTACTATAGAGCGAACTATGCAAAAGACTACCTGGGGACCAGCATTAACACCAATAATTATGTTAGCCTTGAAGTCCAACGCAAAATCAAGTCTGGCTTGGGAGTGTTCGAGAGAAAAGTTTTGTGGACAATTTATGACTACGCGGAGTACTACAAACGATGGAACGAGTTACACAATGGTATTGATATTTATTATTATTTATTTTACTGGCGTAGACACCGCTTACCCGATTTTAGCCGAGGTAACAGCATTGCGCCATTCGTTTCTTCTTTTTGCTGTGTGGCGCCAATTTCAAATACCAAGCAGAGCCAGGTCCTTCTCTACCTGGTCCTTTTAACGGAGTGGAGGTCTTCCTCTTCCTCTGCCTTCACCGGTGGGTACTGCATCGCAAATTTTCAAAGCTGGAGTATTCGTATCCATCTGGACCACCTGGCCTAGCCAGCGTAGCCGCTGCTTCTTGATTCGGCGTATAACTCGTACAGCTCATCGTTCTATCGTCTGCGATATTCGCCTTTGCCAACTCGAAGAGGACCATAAATCTCTCGAAAACTCTTAACGCCCACTCATCAGATGTTGACATCGTCCATGCTTCCGCACCATATAGCAGGACGGGAACGATGAGGGACTTGTAGAGTTTGGTTTACGTTCGCCGAGAGAAGACTTTACTTTTCAATTGCCTACTCAGTCCAAAGTAGAACCTGTTGGCAAGAGTGATTCTGCATTGGATTTATAGACTGACATTGTTGTTGGTATTAATGCTGGTCACTAGATAGACGATGTTATGACTGTCAACAGTCACATGGCGAATGCGATGACTGTTTGTGTGATGACAGGATATATTTCATCTTGCCCTCGTTCACTACCAGGTCCATATTCTTCGCTTCCTTATCCTTATATTGATATAGCTCAGCGAATAAACAGACTACAGTGGCTAGGTCATGTCCTCATACTTGTTGGATGTCCACCTTACGCTCCACATAAAATAAAAAATTGGTTTTCGTTGTGAGTTTTTTTTAAATGATTTTTTGTAGTGTATTGCAGTAGAACTTTTAAACAGATAAAAAAAGAGGGACCACTGCGACCATTGATGCTCCGAAGAAGAGAAAATTCAGCCTGCATTATTAGACCGCTTCAAATGAGCAAAGGTTGATCCATTTCGTTAGAGTCTGAAATATGGTTACCTGCGGTATCAGTAAGAACGAAAGGTTCGACAGTAGAAAGCACACATTTAGCCAATTTATGCTCGCTTGCACTCCTAAAAACATTTCAAGTTACCTAAGAACCTCCACCAAAAAACCAATTATTTTTCGACAAGGACAAGAGAAGAGCTAGCATTATGGGCATTGCCAGTTGCAATAGCCAAGTGTGTACACGAATGTTTTACGTATAACAAGTTCATGGGTTCGAACTTTGTCCTGACTGACTTCCAAGAAGAATTTTTTGATGCAGTAGCTTTTTGCAAGAAGCTTTCGAGTGTATTTCTAGCAAGTATCGGCAGTAGCCGAGTGGTTAGCATTGCGTACTGCCATTCGGAACGCTCGGGTTCATGTCCTGGTGCGACTAACATCCAAAAGTTATAGAAAATTAATTTAAATAAAAAATTAAGTTAAATTTAATTTTCTAATTGCGGTCGCCCTGCGGCAGGAAATGTCTACCCCTCTGAGTGCATTTCGTAGGCTGCTTAGTATAAAGTAGGTTCCACCATTTTGTTGGAAACACATCAAGACGCAAAACCACAAATAGGAGGAAGAGCTCGGCCGGAGATTCACACCTCATAAAGTCCTGCACTTCGTTAGTTGTAGCTGCAATACATTGCTGTGTTGAAGAAATCTTAATTTCTAGATATCTCTATACTTCAACTCTGTCAAATGAACCGACCGCTGGAAATTAATAAATAAAGTTATGCCATTTCAAACAAAGCCATCTCGTTAAACTCTTACGGAGAACTCAAAACTACCATGGAAGTATTTTATTGAGTCAAACTTTGAATCCTCTAATACAGTTATATCTTTCCACTCTCAATGTGTCATAAAAAAAGAGTCCAACTAAAGCATGTACTACAGGAACTGTAAGATTTCTTATTACTTTCCAGTTCGCTGTCTTATTGGCTTTGGGCAAACTATCGATACCACTTACTGCCGCTAACAACAATGTCAATAAAAATCTATTTACTCTCCACTACCGAATACCACAAAGTTGGGCAGCTGCGGTATGGGAAGCCAGCAGATAGTTGCAGTGCTAACAAACTGGATAAATTCCTTATCGAAAAAAGAAATCAATTTAACTTGGCAAACAGTAAGCGGCCGATGCATGTTGCCACTTGTTGACTGTTGACTGCCCAAATTGTTGCGATTTCCGCGGAGCCTCGGGTGTATGCCGTTAAAAGGCTCTGCTGCAGCTCGCCACTGCACTGCTGTGACCTCTGCCTCCCAAGTTTCGATAACCAAATATATACATATATCAAAACGAGCTGCTAAAGTACATTTCGCTGTTGTTGTTGTTTTTGTCCCGTTGTTGTTGTTGTTAATATCGAGGGACTACTTTGAAGTGCACTGCCACTCAAATATAAACGTTAAATATAAAATTGAAAAAGCCATTTTGCTGCCAATTTCGTAAACACTTAAACCAATTTCTCACTTCAATCCACCAACGCGCGGACGGACGCCTCCCATGCAGAGATTACACATTTACTCGGTGGCAATTTTACATTTATACATACACATGTATGTCCTGTGTTGCATTGCAACGAAACGAGGAAGCACACATTCGTCGGCGAAGACACATCCTTGTTATCCTTTGCACTTCTTTGCATTTGGTCGTTGTGGCGGCAAGAAGTGCCTGCAACAGCTAGTGAGTGAGTTCGAGACGTTTGTGTAACTTCAAAGTCGTAAAGTGACATCGGCAGCAAAGTGTGAAAATGTCATGTCACAAAGTGTTGCCAACGTCATCACTTGACTTCGAATGTATGTATGAATGAACAGCATGTAACCTTCGGCCCATCTCCCGTTGCAACGCTTGTGTTCTCAATTGCATGCATTCTTTTGAGCTTGTGTGCGTGTCACAACGTTTTGTATGGACAACGAATTTCTGAATCACATACAGAGAAGACTTAAAGACATGTCTTTGAAATAATTTTCTGATTTTGTATATAAAAATTTCCTTCTTAAAAGCTTGCATAAGAGACCTACAAACGTTGTCCAATCACTAATCTGCTCTTAGGAAATTTTTAAATGGAATAAAAGGACTTACTAATGAAAATTAAATTAATTATATATGCACATACGTGTATTCAATTAGAAAAAAAATTCTATATGAGCAATCAACAAACGCTAGGCTAGCTTGAATTGAGCAGCCTCACGATGTGTGCCTCTAGCGTGAAGAACATTATTATTATTTTTGCAAACTGATGTAGTCGTTTTGGTCCCTTGGCCATTTCCAATTGATTCTGTAGCTTTTCTGCGCCGAGTAAGCATACCCTTTGCCTGCTGAATGCCGGACACTCACGGATTAGGTGATCCAGTGCTTCCACATATTCCTTACATTTCCTGCATTTGTAGTCCTCAATCAGGCCGCAATTAAAATCATGCGACGCCAAAAGACATGTCCCATTAACAGACCTACCAGCCGCCTGGAATCCGGTCTCTTCACCAATAGTAAAAACTGTTGTTGAGAAACGGCGGATCTGTCTGTTCTGAAATAATACTTTAAAACCTCATTAATTTTTATGGATGATCTGTTCGATCATCATCGCGACAGTCTGGCTTGCCATCGCCGGATGCTTCACTATCCGGTCTTGAAAAACTTTTTAAGGCACTACATCTTCTGGTATATTTTTCGAGCAATTTCTTTATCGGTCGGCTTATTTAGTTCTTTATATCCAAGCATTTAAATCTTTGCTCATAATATTAGTAACGTCTATACTGGAATACGGCACGGGAATTTGGAACCTAAGGTATCAAATCTACTCAGATTTTGTCCTATCCATTCAAAAACAATTTCTCCTTTTGCCTTGAAAAGCTTTTATTGGAAGTCTCAATGTAATCTTCATCCTTATATTTGTCGTCTGAAACTTATTAGCCTCACTGGGCTAATCCATCTGTAATCAAATAAAACGTCATTTTAAAAGCCAGAACTCGAGTTCTGGTTCGATTAACATCTAAAATTGTAAAATATTATTTTTTCTAATTTCAGTCAGTTACCACAAATTGGAGGTAGAAAATCGCTTCACCGTTTTAGGATGACCAGACCTTTCTGTCCCTTGTTTCTGAAAACTTGTTAAACGAATTTTTAATTTAATGAGTCGTTACTTAGTTTGTGTCTTGATTTAAGCCACTCCTTCACATCTCACTTGCTCTTTCATAAGAAAGAAAAAATTTTGTCGTCTCTTAATTAATTATTAAATAACATTTTTATTTGAGTTAAATTTCTTTTGAAAATGAAATGATAAATGTTTGTTCTTTAGCTGAACTTTTCTAGTTTGCTACACTAAAGGAAAGGTTTCGTTTGCGTCTGTACGTAAGGAGCTGGCACGGCCAACCCACAGTTCGGTTATAGAGAATTATAAAAGAGTACTCTCAGAAAGCTGGAGTGTAAATCGAGGAGAAAACTGCAGCTATTTGACATCGTACCTCTCTTGCAATTTTTGGCGGGCGTTCCTGGCTACATAGAGTTGGTTGCGTAATTTAGTTGCTACAAGATATTGGCTAGGTTAATGGACCTTAATAATTTAGTATTTTGGTCTGACGAGAACCATAGTACTGGTTCAGTAGAACGCTATGTTAAAGTCCATTACTAGGGTAGGTGAATCATTACAATGGACGGTAAGAAATGTAGCTTGTCAGTTTCACTTATTATGAAGAGTAATTCGTTTTATTTACGAGTGGACCCGATTGAAGCTTATTAACTTAACGTCTCACAACCACCCATTTGAAGAGTTATCGCTTCCACTGTAATGTAACTTGCAGGTGAACGTGTGGATATCCACTAACGTAATCTGTATAACTGAACAATGAATTAAAATAATATGTTGATTAGTCTCCATTAAGGCCAGAAAGTTTCCGGATATCGTTTTTTTCGATATTCGCGGTTTGGGTCATCATGAATCAATGATCGCTTGCCGATGCCGTTACTGACAGTTGTCCCGCAGAAACCAGCGGCGATTTGATTTTCTCCGTAAAACCGGTTTAATTCATAGTTCACTGTGCAACAAGGTTGCCAGTATTAACTTTTTTAAAAGAATATTAAATAAACTAAGAAAATGCGTGGCTTTTTTCAAAAGAAATGAACACTTTATTCCATTTTTAACGCAAAATTTAATCAGTATTAATTTTTTTAATTATTTTTCTATAATTTGGAGGTTAGTCTGATCAGAGTTCGAGCCCATACTAATACGACCGCCAATCCAAGCGGACTGAGTCTAATTAGAATATTACTATAATTCCTTAGTGAACATTGCTTTGGGTTTGTGTTGCGGGACAAGTGTCATTACTACATACATATATACACAATAAAACTGTTAAATAAAATATGATTCAGCTCCCGCACTCACCGATTACAAGGCATTTTGCCATTTTGCGTACTTAATTGGTCTACTCAACCCTTTTTAAAAGTTACACTTGAGGGATATCTTTCAAAGATAATATCAACACCACTAAAGGTAAATCCATTAATCTCTTGTTAACACCATGGAACACATATTCACATGTGCAAATACACATACATACCTACATATGTGGGCATGCTTAGTTTGAAAATTTGCATTAATCGTTTTGGCAAACGAAGGACCTTCGCCGCAGACAATCATTTGTGCAGAAATTCCAAAAAAAAAAAAAAAAATTATTAACCAGACGTCTTAACATTAAGAAGAGGCAACATATTCAAATGTTGAACTGGATTTCCTACCGAAGTGTTGGCATTACTTATTCTATTTGCCAGGCATTTAAGCCACAGTTAAGATAAATATCGATATCATTCGTTATACTCACATACTTATGTATCTGTATGTATACACAGATATAACGTGGTATTTGTATCCTCTTTTGGAGTTTTTGGAGTTACAGCATCAATCACGGGCATTCAACCGCCAGAAACGAACCAACACTCCGACGTCTTGTGTGGTGGCTTAAGGCGGTGGGGATATTTGATTGCTGCTGCTGTGTTGGTGGTTGTTCTTGTTGTACATGTGTGTACCTTGGTAGAGCACGTATCATCAGTAAACCAGGCAACTAACTGCACACACACACACACAGGAGCTCAAACGTTGGCCACAGTAGCTGTCCGGGTCCGTTGGGTTGTCTTCACAAGACATGAAAAACTTCTTTGTGCAACAAGTTTAACAAATTTGCAGCTGATAAATGATTTCCATGTGATATCACAACACCACTACCAACTACTGTGCATTCGCCGTTTATTCGGTTGCATGTATTGTTGTTGTTGTTGTTGTTGTTTACCGTTTTAGGTTTTGTTTGAGTATTAAGTGCGAGTATTTGAATAAAACTCACGCTGGTCATTAATAAATGTTATTTGTTCTGCTTGTTCTTCTTGTTCTTCTTGTTGTATGTATTTGCATTGTTCTGCTGCTGTGTTTACTTTAACACTCTGAAGGTGTTAGTTTCCTTTTGTTATTGTTGTAGTTTTTTGTCATAAGTATTTTATTCGTCTTTTAAAATAAATTTTTTTTACCACTTGAACTTGGTTTCGTTGGCTCACCGTGATGCAAAGTGAGTTAAATCATGTGGAAAGTATTAATTGGCGTTTTGGCATGTTTTGGAATCCCTTCTTTAAATGGCTTCAAACGTGAAAGAGCTAAAGAGGGAACCAAGATGCATTTGCAGACAAAAAAGTAATAATCCGAAATGCGTGAGTATGGTGAGCTGGCCGACAAAGGTAATGATCGAAAATTCTACGAAAAGATACCGTGACTTACGGAAGGTTTCAAGACCGGAGCGAACTCATGTAGCATGGTGATCGACTAGGTGATACCTAGATTGTACTAAATTTATGGAGGGAGCACTTCTTCAGCCTGAAAATGGAACACCCGGAGATGGTGAACCCAACACGCAAACATTGCCCGCTTAAAGAACAACAAATTGGCTACAGCTGACGGACTATCTGCAGAGCTTTCCAAGCATAGTGGTGAGGAGCTGACAAGGTGAATGCATATATTTTTTGTAGAATATAGTCGGACGAAATCTTGTCCAACGAGTGAAGTTTAAGTGTACTCTTTCCAACCCGCCGCTATGTCTGCTTTTGGTATCCCGAACAAACTTATAAGGCTGTGTACACTATCTCTGCTCAACATATGAAGCACTCTTTACCGTGCGACTTAAGAGCTGCCGAGCTAAATAGACAAAGCACAACAAGAGTGGACAACTGCTATCGTATGCCAATGATATTGATAACATAGGCCTTAACAACCACGCCGTTAGTCATGCCTTCCTCACTCGGCCCCGCGTCACTGTAGATAGTCATAAACTCGAGGTCGTAGATAATTTGGTCTATCTTGGAACTAGCACCAACACCAATAATAATGTCAGCTTTCAAATCCAACGCAGAATCACTCTATCCAACATAATAAGTACTAGTTGTTTTGCAGACTCAGTCATATGCAGCTCCGTTCCTGAAGGTACTTGAGTTTATAACTTTGGAGTTGTATATTTTGCAGTTCTTGCTATGCTAGAAAGCAATTTAAATTTTTAAGAAATTAGAGCCATATTTTAATCAGTTCGCAACCACTGTACCGTCATTAAAGGGTAACATTTTTCACACTCTATCATAAACGTCAAATCAGATAAAGCGGAAGTTCAAAGACAGAAGAAAAACTCTGAAGAAATGGATATATGTATACACTATAAGGAAACAACAAACAATATCACGATCACATATGATATTTATTAATATGAAAGAGCTTTCCGAAGAGTGGATTCATTATGAGCTGAAGGAATAAAGTGGGAAGCCACGAAAGTCGCCACATAATTTGAGACTCTTTAAAATGCTATAAACGCATTTTATTCGAGCTTAAAAACTGCTACTAGACTTCTACTACTAGACTATTTATGTAAATGTTATGCTGTAAGTGTCCTGCAGGAAAAAATACAACGCCAACAGACCGACGCCGATTCCAGACCTCAAAAAAGGAATTCATGTGGACATACAGCAGCCACTTTGCGATTTGGTGATAGAAAATTTCATAAAAAGAATACGGTCCTGTAAGTGTAGCCGTGGCGGTCATTCGGCTGATCTATGTTTTCATTATTAATGGCCTATCTTCGTTTTTACATTGATTTAAACATCTCAAAAATGTAATTTTACTTTGAATATCAAAATAACACCCATTATTGTAAAATCTTTTATTTAAAGGATGAGGTTATACCAATTTATTAATGGGAATAACATTCATCACAAGAGATCCTAGATATCTACGAGTCTTGGCGTTGGCTATTTTTTGCCTTCTACATAGTGCAATTTCGTGCAATGTGTGAGTGAACTAGTATTAAACTGGTATAATGCTGTTGTTGAAAGTTCAAATTTCATATCCGTGCACGGTGAACACATTCAATAAAGCGTATACTCAAATGAACTTCCATTAATATAATGTGGTCTGCCAATGTCGATGTTTGTAATTATTTGACTCTGAATATTTTTTTCTTTGAAGATTCGAAAACTTTAGTTTCGGTTATTCCTACGGGGTTATTTCCATAGTACGGCATACATACTCGTATAGCATGCAGTTAGATCATTGTGTATTTATTTGGTACTGTAAAAAATGACAGCATTTGCCAAAACAAACTTTTCAACAAAAACTTGGTAGGTGGAGACTGTGTGTGAGTTGGTTGGTGCTGTTGCACTTACAGTTGGAGTTAAGTGATGATGAATTGTTGGGACGTGTTCGCGCAAATATACCGAAAAGAGTCATGAAAAAAATAAACAAACGTTTAAGAGATAGAAGAATAGAATATTGGTGAGTGTTTGACTGCAAGGATAAAATCATAGAATATATACAAACATACATGTGTAACATATATGAATGTCTAATGCAAGGGAAGGAGAATTTGCATGTTTGCGGTTGACTGTGATTTTAAGTGAAATAAAAACGATGGTGTGTCAAAGGAATATTTGTGTTTCAGCGATTTAAAAAGTGTTTGTATGTGTAGGTGTACGAAATTGTATACCAAAACAATGTGATAAAAATGTTTAAAAAAAAATTACAGGATTCATTAACTTTAGTCTATTCACGAAGTAAATTTGTACAATGTATATATGTATGTATGTAAGGTATAGGTTATTTTTTTTTGGATTCAAATTTTGCTCCCAAAATCAGAGAAAGAAATAGAAAACTTTACACAAACCAAAAAAATAAATAATTAAATAAATTAATGAAATTTTAAACTAGTTTTCTTTAATCTCACTTAGTACTACATCAGAAAATGTCCTTAGATTTGGTGGCTAATGGAAATTTGTATGTAATATGTATGCCGGATTCCAGCCTAGGAGGATCTTTTCGCTCACGTGGTCTCGAAAGGACCGCAGTACCGTTGTTGGCATAATGAAAGGTGGCATTTGATTCTAATCAAAGAGTATTTCAAGGTTCCGCCGCTACCACGATTATGCCAAAGACACCAATAGCTCCTTCAATTTATCTTTTCAAATGGAGAAAGGACAAAACCCTCTTGCTCTGCTTCTACCAGCCGACACTGCATTTCATGCTTTCAAAGCTGGACAAGGTGATCTAGTCGGCTTAACCGCAGCTTCTTCGATTGTACACAAAGGTCTGTAAATCGTTCTCTCTAAACCTTCTGGTGCCAACTCAGCGGATGTCGTCATCGTCCACTCTTCTGCACCATATATCGTGAATCTGCATTGAATACCAAGGCTGGCATTGTTGTTGATATTCATGCTGGTTCCCAGATAGACGAATTAATCTTGGGCCCATTCGCTTCGGATCTGTGTTCGTTCCGGTCAATGAGGTTTTGGTGTAATTTACTTAGCGTTTCACGGGTACACTAAATTTATGTATAGTACTATAGAAGCAGCTCCGGTTTGTGCCCAATAGACGGCTTTTAGTCACCTTTTTGTGGATTGGGCAGAACACACTTGTCTTCCAATTTTCAGGTATACACTCATTCAACCATATTCTGCAAAGTAGCTAATGCGGCGGCAGTAGCCGAGTGGTTATCAGTGCTTACTACTATGCGGAAAGTCGTGGGTTCGAAACCTGAACGGACCAACTTTTTTATTTTCAATACAATTCAGCAGTGTTGAAAAGGTATTCCTTTCTAGTAACCTTGGATATCGGACGCTAGTTCAGCTCTTGGTGTCCTACATACCATAAGTATGCGTCACGCTTTCCTCTTCAACATTCGTTATCTTTCCATCTTTTTTGAAAACCAAAAGCTTTGTTGCCGGCTGTACGCATGTCATCCCGCAATATCTTAGTAGCAAGTCATTTTTGAATGCCCTCAGAGATCAGGACCGAAAGTTGAGAAGTTTTGTTTGTTGGCAGGCGTTCCTACCAGTACAGAGGCAGATGCGTATCTTGGCTGCGATAAGGTAATGGTCCGACATATCATGTCTGCCGTCTATCACAATACGGTTGCTTTTGATGCAAATTATTCGCTCCGGACTCGAACATGTATCTTGCTGAATTCTCTTATGTTGAACCTTGTATTGTACTATAATTAACAATATTTCGAATATTGGTAAAGTCGGTAAACCTCAGCGTGATTTATGGTCGAAATTTCTAACTCTAGTGCCATCTTAGAGTTAAAATCCTCAATCCCAATTTAGACATCGCACAGTGTGGTAAATGAAGCTCAAAATGGAGATTAATTCCCAAAAGTCTTCTAGTTATGGAAAAGTTATTTTTTTTAGTTAATTACAAATAATTAAATTTTTTGTATTTGTTTAGCTAGTGATGGAGGATTTTATCTACTTTCATTTGGTTCCAAAAATTTACTTGCACCTTGAAATTTGATTTTTGAATTAATCTCCAAAATCGACATATTTTACCCTAATGTGCGTCGTGAAGGATTCGGCCTTCTCTTACGTTGGCGCATGTGCGCAAATCATTGATATACTGAAAAATCTCGCTTTAATGTGGATTGTGGCGAAATGTCTACCGAAATGTATGATAGAACTTTGCGACGGAATATCTAATATGCTCTCTTTTGTATAATTATCATAATCACAAGGACCTAGGTATACTTTTCCATCCTTGTGCAGTCCTTTGTGCCCCGGTGATTAGGTCGGCCTTAATATTCCTTCCCAATTATGGAATCGGACATTCTAGGTGCATGCCTTCCAAGCATTCTCCTCCATGTATTCACCGTGATCATCACCAAATTTAGATGTTCTTAAGAATTCTAACAATTTTCACAAATATTCCAGAAGAACCAAATATCGATTTTGTCAAATATAGACAAAATTGCTGGTTTGGAGATTATTCGCATTGATTGTTCTTTATAGTGTGTTCAAACTAGAGCTCAAGATTTTGTTCGAGCATTTGAGCAACGAGTACTCGCACACTCGTTCATTGCTCATTACTCGAAAATTTTCGAACTTGAGCTCGAGCAATACGAGCTTTTTCAAGCATTTTTGAGCATTTTAAATCAAAAATTTTACTTTCTTCCCAGAACTGCTTTCTACAGTTTTAATTTTATTTATGCAAAGTGTAAAACTCATTGGAATACCGAAGAAATTGTGACAAACAAAATTGAAATTTGAAAAATTTCAAATTCTCATTTAAGCAGCTAAGCAACGAACGAGTATCGAGCTGCTCACAGTGCTCGATATCCGGGTATCTGAAGCTCTAGTTCAAACATACAATACTTTCAATTGAATCTATTGTATGAAATTTATATTTGTTATTTAAAAATTTTATCGTATTAATTTTCCAAAAATTGTTCTTTAATTTTAAATTTTTTTTAGACATTTTCATCCTTTTTTAGTCAGCTGCTGTCCCTCATCTACCTTCGAGTGTACCTTTCTTGCAGTCTTGCCGGCTTATTTATATTAGTATTTGTGGTTCTTTTATTTGTGTCGTCGAACTTTTTCGATAAATGCACGTTTAACACGTCTTTTATAAAGTTTTCCTCAACTCCCACTTCTCTGCGATATTTGTCATTTGTTTATCTCCTGGCAAGTTGGCGGTTTCCTTCATTATCGTTGCATCAGTCAGAATTCAATCATTTGTATTTTGAAATGTTTTTTATTTTTATTTTTGTTTATTGCCACTCGTACGAGTACTGCAGACGTTTCGATATTTATTTTATTTATTTTTTTGTTTTTAATCCACCTGAATTTGCTTATGCAAATAAAACATACGATTGTGTGTTTTTCTAAGTTACTTAAGTTTATTTTGAGGAAATGTCACGTACCGTTATTTAATGCCTCGGCATGTGTTGGTAGAAAACAGGGAAGAAGAATATTTTTCTCATTTGATTTCATTTGATTTATATTGAGTTTCCCTTCATTTGTAGCGAAAGTTTGTAAAGTTTTTATTTGTGCCGCGGGTTATGTACATACCTACGTACATACTCGTATGTACGTATGCAAGTTGCATGTGTGTTTCTTTATTCTTCCTTAAATATTGCGCGGAAATTAATTAATTTGATTTTTATGATTGATTGGTTGGAGTTTTATCGCGGATTTACAGCAACGCATGAAAAGTTGAGAGAAGCCAGACGAACATAGCTCGAAGCAGGAGAAAAAAATTGTACCTTTTCATATGTTATAACTTTACTACGGAAATAAGAATATTAATAAAACAAGAATTAAACTCTCTCTTCGACTATACCCAAGGTTTCCGCAAGCGCATTCTTTTGTAGCAAAACTTCAAAATAATCGTGCGCACAAGGGATCGGGATGTCTTAGAACAGTCTGTTAGAACAACCATAGACCAGGTATTAACAATGCGCCAAATCTTGGAAAACACTCACGAGAAAGGAGTCAAACACCACTACCAGACCAATCATTTATTTGTCAATTTTAAAGCAGCCTTAAACGTCATGAAAAAGAACTGTCTTTGTGGTGCTTTTTCTAAATTTTGTTTCGCCGTAGGTTGTTTATTGTTGGGTAAACTGTTGCTGAAAGCCACTCCGTAAGAGATGAAAAATATCTCGGTGCCAAGGGAGATTTCGGACACCATGTGATTTCTGAAAAAAATCATACGGACTGTTGACTCCGAAATTGCAAAATGTGTTCGACCATTATTAGATCAACTTTTACATAGAAAGCACCGATTTAATGGCCGGCATTAGGAAAATAATATAATATGAAGATGGCACACAATGAGCAGCCTATTTAGGTGTTTCAGGAGTCAACAATCGATACCTGACAGTTGCGCTCAGGAGATGGAGTGTTGGAACCAAAAGCGATATACTGAACCAGCTACCAAAACCTTTAAATAAATCATACTATATGCTCCCAAAGGTTGATTTTAGTAATTGCTTTCAGACCAAGAAGTGGTCTAGTAGGAGAGGAGGCTGTATTCTCAATTTATACCGAGTCTTTAATAGAATGCGCAATGGCGGCGTGGTATATTTCAAGCATCTTAACATCTCTGTTCCTCTTTATGTCTAAAAAATTCTTGTGAAATATTTCAAGTAATAGGCATAGATTTACTAGGAGGATACAGAAGGTATGTATTTATTGATTCGGATAGCCAGACGATATTGCTGACTCCTCGCAGTGGAGTCATATGGATATCCACGCTTGGGATCTATCAGCTACCAAACCATGAAAGCCTATCCAAAAAAAGCATGCCAGATACCATTACCGATAGATATGATAGCAGGAATATTAAGATCTTCCGATTGTGTATCTAGCACTAAAATCTCGTGGGTAGAACATCTACCTACTTTGGAGAATTTCCATCGAACAGTTTGCTGCTGTTCCCTGTAGTTGTATCCCATAAGTTCAAGTTCTAAAAGGAATTATCTACAACCGAAAAAAAGGCGGAGCTACAATCACGGATGCCTGAAGCTTTGGAAGCATAGGGCATTGTCGTCGCCAGGACGGAGGAAGAGAAGTTACATTCATGATAAATATAGAGAAGGAAAATATCGTTGCTGCTGGTATGGACATGAATGGGCTATTTGTTGGAAAATCATTGTCAGAATAGTATACAAATGTACCAGATGGAGCTGGAGAATCATAACCAGAAGCTCAACAAGAGTTTGCAAGCGAGATTGAGCTGCAAAAAAGCCTTGAAGAATATATCTAAAGAACAAAAATCTTAAGGCTTATCAGCGTCAAGCTCAGACACATAATACGGTGGCACTCCTAACTAGACCAGCCTACAAAGTGGGCCGTATTGGGGAGGAAAGTTCGGATATGATAAAAGCGATACTGGAAATATTGCATTTCAAGAAGGGAGAAAGTTGTACTGGTGCGACAGACTCAAAGATCAGGGCTATTAAATGCTACAATTGTAGAAAATCAAGACATTTCGCCCGTGATTGTTAAATGAATTACACCAGATAGGGAAGAGACCAGAAACGCAAAACTGAGAGAAAATCCCCTACAATCTCCGTATCACAAATTGTTACAGAAGCGAGCAACATTACACTTGATGAATCGGATTGACATGAGTGAATACTTACTGTTGATACGGGCGCATCACACCGATCCGATCATCCGATCTCATTTGATCACTAAAAGGGAAAAGCA
The DNA here is from genome assembly GCA_037013455.1 of Ceratitis rosa. Lineage (NCBI taxonomy): Eukaryota > Metazoa > Arthropoda > Insecta > Diptera > Tephritidae > Ceratitis > Ceratitis rosa. The sequence goes on from JAWMAG010000013.1 coordinate 5,962,635, forward strand.
ATTGCCGGAAGCAAGATTGACGCCGGTAACTGGTGGGGATCCCATGGTTACAGCAGAAGTAACGTGTGAAGTCACTGATGAAGTCATAATTCCTATGGACTCTTTCCTTGGTCAAAGAATGAAGATCGACTTAAAAACAAGATTGTTGTCACGATTCTTCATATAACAGCAATTAAGTTTCCATGGTCAAGAAAGAGCATCAGGAAGAAAATATCAACGGAAATGGCAGGAATGACTCTAGTGTCCAAAAGGAGATACGAAGGACGATAGGATCGGAAGTGTTTCAGGAAGGAGATCAGGTGTGAATGATCCGTACAAAGTTATGAGACGGCTGAATGACATAGTGTATCTAATTCGACCATTGGCAGTCCAAGGAAGTATTAAGATGTCTGTTTAGATACTTTTTGGGAATAGTGTGTATGATCGTGATGCTCAGACTTTGGTGGGGGGAAATGTGGTGAAAATACTATGCTTTAGAACGCTATCGAATATTCTTTTTGGGGAACAAACCAAGAAGAACCTTTTGGAGATCCCATTGGTAAATCTTTAGGTATATAAGAGCGGCAGTCAACTTCCAGCATGTTCAGTTGAGTTTAGATCTCAGTGGTGACAATACCAGTTGAAAGGGATGCAGAGAGAACTCCGTGTTTACAAGGAAAAAGCTGCAAAGAAATCTTAGGACTTTTATTTAACAACAACAGTGATCGTATTTGAAGAATCTTTGACTTATATTAACTAAGTATATTTAGTGTCCTTGGTTTTTTTTCCAACAGAATATATACATGGTTGGTTGGTTGGCTGCCGGGCATCACCCCACCCGATAATCGAACCAGTGTGTGGAGTTTGCAGAACTAAGCAGTCGCCGCATCTTAGTCTTCGCTGTCTGACTTCATCCTACTCCTCCAAAGTGCGGTGCATTCGCAGAAAATGTGCCTTAAGGTTTCAGATTCTTCTTCTTGTCTGCAACTTCTGCAGAAATCGTTAGATGGTACGCCTAACCTTTTGCATGCCAGCCCAATAGAGCCGCATACCCAAACTCTTCCATGACGGCAAAAGTGGAAGGGAAGTGCCATTCTGGCAAGCTCATCCGCCATCCAGGTACCCATACCAGGTTCAGAGAGAACGGCTTAGCCATCACGTTAAAAGGTTGCTATCCGGGACCACTACGTCGTGCTAAGCTCGAACGAATGCTTGTGAGATATGGAAAAGAACAACATTTCGCCGTTTTTTTTTTGTCTAAATTGGATATATGTGTGATCAGTCCTTTGGCGGCTTAGCTCAACCACATATACTATAAGTATAATCTAGCACTCAAAATTCAGATTGCGCTGCATAATAAATTCACTGAATATCTAGAATTTCAGCAACTGCAATTCCGCCAAAAGTGTGAACATTTTCTTAATGTATGAGTTTGGTTAGCCAAGCAGAAGCGAAGGCGGTAACCCGTGCCCCCAGAGCGAATGTGCAGTTATGGTTGCAACAATTTTCAATTTTTCATCGTTTCCAAACGATCTTGATATTCGCGAATGGCGATAAATGCAACTGACCAAACAGCAGACCAACAACAACAAAAAGAGCAGCAACAATTTTGATATCAACTAACTACAAGGTCGAGATCATCATCATCAGCAACATCGGCTGGAAATCAAAGTGCGGCTGCAGCGACGCGGCAAGTGATCGCACACTCGCGGTCAAAAAACATTCTAAAACAAATGATTATATTTATGTTATTAAAGTAATTTAGCGAAAATGACGTAAACCGTACAGTGCGAGATCCAAAAAAAAAAAAAAACAAAAAAAAAACATCTTCAGATGGCAGCGAATGTGGCGCAAGTTTGAATGTATGTATACGTATGTATATCAGAAGCTGCTCGTGTGCGTGGGTAAGTGCCAAGGAGTTGGTGTACGTATTGCATTGCATTTTGGCTGCAGGTGAAGTAGCTCTCTGTCTACTTTAGAATAATCGAAAATTTTATCATGTCGCTTAGGTTGATGGATTCGCGCTAACAAGTGGCCAAAATGAGCTGCTGCAACGTGGCCATTGTTGCCGCTGTTCGGAGTACAAAGTGGTTGAACCCTAGAAAAGCTATGTAAGTACGTACGTGTGGGTACGTATGTATGTAAAGGTGGCTAATAAATGATAGCCGTTGCATGGCACAACTGTTTGCAACCACCGCTACTTGCAACGCCTCAACGCCTCGTTGGCTCGTTGGCTCGATGGCTCACCGCATGGCTCATGTGTTCATGGGTGCAATATTATTTCTTCGCTGCATTTTTCGTCTTCCGTGTATCGCGTGGCGCGTGCAAGTGTATAATCTTCACCTTTCCGAAATTGCGTTGCTGCCGAATCTGCGCCTCGCTTGGCGTTGCTCTTCGCCTTGCTATCCATACAGCTCTATTAACCTCTGATTTTGTGATAACGATCAAACGTACCACTAACACCAACTACCTGCTACTTTTCATCTGCTTCCTGCTTATCTGCAGCGCCAAAACTATTGAGCCTCTCATGTTTGGAAAAATTGTTCGCCACATTTGAAGCGTATTTACGTTCTTATTTTCTTTGCCTCTTGCAACATGTCTCGTAGTAGACACTCAAATGAGCATACAATATGTGATTGGCTCCTTGTTGCTATTAATGTGCTCAGCTTTTCGATTTGACCCTTACCTTATTGGCACGGGAGGCATGAAGGGGTTTGCTGCTGAAACTAACGGTAGGTAAGAGCTTAGGTAAAAAGTAGCCTATTCCTCGAATTCATCATCGCTTTTTATGCGGAGGGGAGGGAAATGTGGTACCTCTTCGGCTCCTGAAGGGAAAGTGCCACTGCTCAACTGTTTGAAGTATTCAGCAAAATTGAGGCTAATACCACCACTATTCAGGAGATTCGAAGACGCTACAAGGACAGAAAAAGAAACATAAAGGCGCAATTTTCGAGTGCTAAGCACTAACGAGCATTTTCCTCGCAACAGTCGAAACATTCATCCATAAACACTAAGTCTTTTGAAATAGTCTGAGACTTACCGACTTCACCGGGTCTCGAAAACTGGTTATCTGTAACACCAGACTCTAGCAAAATAAAACCCGTAACCCTGTTACTTATCTTACAACCTTACAATCGACTGTAAAGCGTTCCGTAGGGAAGATTTTGAGTTGTAGAAAAAACTGGGTGAATTTGTAGACAGAAGAAGGAAAATTCTTCTGAAAAACTTGTGCTGTAGATACGAAAAAGGTTTTCTGTTAATGAATATCTGGAGGATATTGAGTTTATCGAGAGTGATTTATTGTAGTAAAAATAAGCCTTCAATTCATTAAGCTAGTATACCTAGACGTTCCCTTACCTTACTACGGTGAAGTTCCAAAAGCGATTGCTCGCGTGAAGTATAAAAATCAGTAGGAGCCGCTTGATCACAGATGGATTAATGATGTCAGTTGACTTCACCCGACCTAAAATCGGTCAGACGGTAAACACAAAATGGTACACCAAAGAATGTTTACCAAAAGTTTTCAAAAATATGTTGGAAAACTGGAAGACAAAGGGTTTGCGGCGCTACTTTCTACATCATGGCAACGCGCCATCCCACAAGGCTGAAATAACGAATAAATTTATTGCGATCTCTGGGATCAAATAAATATGTCCAGCACCATATTCCCGGATATAGAACCTTGTGATTTCTGGTTATTTCCAAAAATTAAGGAATTTAAAAGGAAAGGTCTTTAATAGGGACGAGAAGATAATATGGTAAATGCGGTTAATGCTGGACTTGATAAGCTTAAAAACCAAAATTTTGAAGACTGTTTTCAGAATTGGATCTATAGGCTCAAGAAATATATTGATATCAATGACGATTATGCAGAGAAGATAAAAAATGACAAAGATTACGAATAAATACAAAAATACTATTATCAACCTTTTGTCCACTCCACTTAAAAAAACGCACCGACCGTATGCGCTTTCGGTGCGTGCTCCTGCATTGTCGATCGCAAGTTTTTCTTTGACTTCTCCATCGTAGGTTTGCAGCTACTCTGCATACTCAATTAACCTAATAATACAACCAGCTCACGAGAAGATCAAATCAAACTTGCCCAATTTCCTTTCATGGGTCAAGCCAAAAGGCCTCACCAAGTAGAGCGGTTCAAAGCCACAACGCACAAAAAGTAGGGGACTCATATTGAGAGCTGAAAAAGCATCATGTCCCTAGACGAGCCGAATCGAGTTGCATTTTATTACTTTTTTATAGCACCAATCGTCTTATTTGCTACGCATGCAAAAAAAATCAAAATCTAACATTATTATTACTACCGAAGCCCTGCCATACGCTATTGCTGTTGAATTGGCATTATAAAGGAGAATATTATATTATTGACCTATCTATATATTTGTATTATTGTGAGATAGCCAGAAATTAATCGCTTCCTAAAGTCTTCCACGAAAATGTAAATACAATAAGATTATAAATGTACTCGTAAATATGGATGTAGCCGCATCGTCAAACTCAAAGCAGACTGTAACTATATTAACATGACGCTGCGATCTAAGGCCGATATATATTATCATCCAAATCTTAGCCGATATGTTCTTCTACTACCGCTTACGCGATTATAGCCGCATCAATGTTAACACGCTATTCACACCTTAGTTTCGCTTTTTGGCGCCAGTTGGAAATACCAAGTGAAACCAGGTCACTCTCCACCTGATCCTTCCCACGGAGTGGAGGTCTTACTCCCTCCACCAGCAAGTACTGCATCGAATGTTTTCATCCATTCGGATGTCATGACCTAGCCACGTGTAGCTGCTACCTCTTCATTCGCTGAACTATGTCAATGTCGCCGTATAAATCATACAGCTCATCATTCCATCGGCTGCGGAATTCGTCGTTCCCAACTGTTACGTAAAACCTTTCTATTGAAAACTCTTAATGCCGACTCATCAGATGCTGTCATCGTCTAAGCTTCCGCATCATACAGCAGTACGAGAATGATAAACGTCTTGTAGAGTTTGATCTTCGTCGAGGGAAGACTTTACTTTTCAATTGGCTACTCAGTCCAAAGTAGGACCTGTTGGTAATAGTGATTCTGTGCTGGATTTCGAGGCTGACATTGTTGTTGTGACGTGGGAGTCGAGTCACGAATGCGATGACTGTTTGTTTGTTGAGAGGAGATATTTCGTCTTGTCCTCATTCACTACCAGACCCATTCGTTTTGCTTCTTTATCAAGTCTGGTGAAAGACGAACTCACGGCGCGGTTGTTTAGGTCGCCAGCTGTACACTTTTATTAAAGGTTGCATCTTATTATTTTCTCAATAAGTTAAAGAAGTCACACCATAAGACATTACCTTTTGTGAAACCTAGTTTGCTATCAAACGGCTCGGAGGTCTTACCAATCTTGTTGGAGCTTTTGGTGTTGTCTAGCGTTAGTTTTCATATCCGTGTAAGTTTTGCTGGGTATACCGAATTCAGATATAGCGGTGTAGAGAATGCTTCATTTCGTGCTGTCAAAGGCTTCTTTAAAATCGACGAAAATACTTGTTTCAGATACTGAATATCTGGTCAATGATTGATTTACGAGGTCTAAAGCGGTGGAATCTAGTCTTTCACCCAAAACGCTGTATTGAGGAAGCTTATCCTACGGTAATTGACGAATACTGTGGGGTCACTTTTCGAACTTCTTCATAGTCGGGCATAGAAAAATCTGTTCCAACGCCATCGATCGGGGAATCGGGTTCGCCATCTCCTACCATTTTCCCATTCAGAGGGCTAGAGAAGTGGAATGTAGAAGAACTAAAATAAATAAACTTTTTCACGGAAAACCATCGACATCGGAGGACTATATTATATAGCTCCCATATAAGTGGTTTGTTCATATATGAAGTTTTTGGTCAAAAATTCGTTATACAAAAGTATCTAAAGACATGCAATTTTCGATACCGAAAATCATAGAAATCTTATGAATTCATCATAAAGCTCTCCCAACCTTTATTTTAGATATGAGAATTAATATTTAATTAAAATGAAATGTATAAAGAATTCCGATGTCGAAGATAGTTTTATTTCTTGTTTTTACTAATTTAGGTATAATTGGTCTGAGGTCCTTAAGAAGACTAAGTACAACCTTTTTTTATATACTGTGATTATGTAGTGTAATGTATGTATGTTATATATAATACTAATATATACATATATGTATGTATAGTTGTATACATTCAAAAGCACACATGTACAAGTATAACATACATATATGAGTAAGTAAGTAAGAATTATTCATTATCAAGTAATATATCAAAGGGTAGTTAGACAATCAAAGCAAGCATTTTTGGGTACTCATTTGCTGATGTTGTTGTTGTCTTATTAAATCCATACTCATAAATATTCATAAAGTGACATGCAATACTTAAACTCAAATTTCGTAAGAGTATGACTTCTGAAACAATTTTGGAAATATGCGCACCACACACATACGAGTACATACATATGTACAACCATACAACGAAGCAAACGCCATTACTTGGGGAGGGGGAGGAGTTGGGAGAGTGCCTAAATTAAAGAAAATTCATATGCTTCAGTTAAATGACACAAAAACGACAATAAAAGCAAAAAAACGTAAATATTGTACTTAAATGAAATCAAAATGAAGAAAAAAGAAGCAGACCTAGACGCCATACTTTGCTCGTTGAGTAAATATTATAAATAGAAAAATCAAATGAGACGAAATCATAAATATGCATAAGTGTAATATTTTGTTGTTGTTTTTGGTATTTATTAAATACTTACGAACTTTATGCGGAGCACTTTGTAATAAATTGTCATATAAAACATGAAATAAAATCAAACATGCAAAGGACATTCATTAATAGACTTTCTCGAGGTGAAACAGTATGTGTGACAACGTGTACATGTATGTTTTTGCTGTATTTGCACCCTCAGTAAAGTGCTTATTACATATGTATGTATATATAGACTGATTTGTTTTTATATTTTAAGTATTAATGAATATGTCAGTCGTTGAATTTAACTGTTTGCCTCTCATTGATTAATATCGATGATGTTGGTAAAGTAAAGAGAAAGAAAGCCAAATAATTAAAAAAAAATCAACAACAACAAAGAATGTAAAAATTGTTTATGGTTGGCTGGCTACACCCCCAACACATATACATACCATATATTTGTATCTCGGTGTACATGTGTACCACATATATCCTGTTTGCTTTCAAAATGGCTCATTCGTTTGCGGTGAAAGTAAATGAAAGAGGAAAATAATTGGAAAGCATTTGCTATAAATACGGAAATGAAATGAGCCTATCATAAAAATTTATGTGTCTACTAAGCAGTCTGCATAACTATAAATACATTCATACTCAAATATGTACATATGTATGTGTATATGGTACACTTGTCTGCCTTTCATATCGCTGACATTTCATCTACATACCGTGCGTCTGTCTAATTGATATCCGTTATTTTTGGCAAGCACACAAACAAACATGCATGCTTATATGCACGAGTACATATATACAGTTGATGAGCACGATATCTCCACATATCGCGCTTTCACCGAACTAACTTTCTTTAGAAATATATTTTTTTTCGCGCAATGTTTGTCATACTCAATTGTTTTGGCAAAAGCAGAAATAATGTATATACATATAAAAAATATACGAGGGGATTAACAAAAGTTCGGTAAGTTGGACAGAACAAAACAAAAAAAAAAATTCTTCTTGCATTTATTCGTAATCCTTGTCCTTTTTTATCTTCTTTACATAATCACCATTGATTTATAGATCCACTTCTGAAAACAGTTTCCGAAATCTTGCTTTTTAAGCTTATCAAGTTCAGTATTAACCGCATTTACCATATTATCTTCTCGTTCCTATTAAAGACCTTTCCTTTTACATTTTTCTTAATATTTGGAAATAACCAAAAATCGCAAGTTCCAATATCCGATGCCAGAGATCGCAATAAATGGACTCGTTATTTCGGCAGTGTGGGATGGCGCGTTGTCATGATGTAAAAAGTAGCGCCGCAAATCCTCTTTCTTCCGGTTTTCCAATTTTGAAAACTTTTGGTAAACACTCTTCGGTGTACCATTTTGTGTTTACCGTCTGACCGATTTTGGGTCGGGTGAAGTAAACTGAGATAATTACTTTTGCTACTGATTTTTATTGCTTAGATTTTACGGGTGGGTTTGCTACTGTTGGGCTCCCTACCATGGACTGCTGTTTGGTTTCGGTATGGTACTTATAGAACCAAGATTCGTCAACAGGAACGACTTTATCAAGTTTCCTAGGCTGACCATTTTCGAATTTGTTTAGGAAAAATTGAGCAAAATGCACTCGAGCTTCTTTTTGGGCCACATTTAGAATTCGTGATACCCATCTTCCTGCAATGGCGTTCAATTATAATTCATTAGCAATCATTTCTTGCGTCAATCGTGGGTCTTCGTCAATTCTGGACTTCACCAGAGCTACAGTGACGCGATCAGTGGAAGATTTTGATCGACTTTCTCGGAGCTCCCCCTCTACGGAAAAATTGTCCGGCCTGGTATCTTCGGAACGACTTAGAAATAGTCTTTAAAGACGGTGCAATCGTTCGTTCCATATGGAATTTGGTATTCACTGAATATTTGTATTGGCTGTAAATTACGCTGAAACCCGAATCACAAATTTCTGTTGGCGTTGGTGGTGGAATTTCGTCTGACCTAGCCTCAGCTATCTTCTCCATTTTAGCGTTTTTATCGTTCTAATATTTGAAAGGTAGACTAATAAAGTAATTGCAAAGGATTTGGTATTTTTGGATTTAACAAAAACAAATTGAGAGCTACCAGCTGACCGAACTTTTGTTAATCCCCTCGTGTTTCTTTCACCCACATTTCACTGCCCGTACCGAGTGCTTTCACCTTTGTCTAGTCTACACCCTTTCCGCTAACTCCATGCAGTCCAATACAAAATTTCGGCAACTGCCAAATGATTTTAATTTTAGATTACCGTAATATAATTTTATAAAAGCACATAAAACGGGCTAAATACGAATATATGCTTATATGATCTCACGTTGGCAGGTATGTGCATAGAAATATACATCATGCATACATATATACATATTTTCGTTCATGTCACAAGTAAATTGACATATGGATTTTGTTAGATATGCATATATAGATACATACATATGTACTATGTATGCACTAATGCAAATATTTCTTTCTTTCCTTTCCCCAACAGGTGCAGACTTTCTTTCGCCAAGTAATTTCGCTGAACACCACAACAATTTATTTGGGAAAAAATTGTTTATGGCACGCGATTTTCTTGAATTCGCAAAAAAATGGATATTGTTATTAAGAAATCAATAGTAAATAGCAATAAGAACGCTTTAAATTATTGGTAAAGAGTTAAGAGCTCGCTAATACAGATTATTAATACGAGTATATATATAATTAGTGCTTTGTAACCGGCTTGTAATGGGCTGATGTCAAGCTTCTGGGTATGCAGTTACAGGCGCGGTTTTGGAGCAGCCACGTAGAAACCAGCTCCAATGAAAAGGTCAACAACGCCTCGGAGAACGACTATTGCAAATGCATCCATATAAAGTAGTACTACAATAATTTGGTGTCGGATTCGCGGTGGGAGAGAGACTTCGTCGCCGAGTACTGGCATTCACTATAATTTGATCCCACTTTCCGACGGAAATGAAGGACGATGTGACAAAGCATGCCTTGTACGAACACCTGGAGGGTACTCAAGAGCATTGCATGTCTCCAGTGTTCTTGACGTGCGCTTACTCCGAGGACACAACATCGACTCGGACCACATCGCGTAAGCGGTGTCTACGCAAGTAAATAAGAGGAAGAAAGCTACCACTAGAATAGCTGCGTGGGCTTTAAAGAATTTTTAGGTTTAGGACACTGAATCCTCTGAACATCATAGCACGAGGGATAAAAGTTACGTGTTTGGTATCTTTTACGAAATCTTGACTACGAATTTCGCAGCATGTGTCCGCTTCATGGCCAAACCGCTGCAAATATAACTTTTAACCACTAGTGTTCTCTACGAACTTGTGTTAAATTGATGTCAACCTCCCCATGCTTCTTTGCTAGTCATACTTCTAGGTTTCGTATTAGAAGTTTAGTCCACCTTCTCTTCGCGCTATAACACCATCTTGTCTTCCAATGGGCTATAGAGCTTTTGTCATTGTGGCTTCACTCTTCCAATTGCAGTTACGCTAAATCGACGAAATTCTCGTGCGAGAAGCCAGTAAGTCTACAACTGCCCTGCAAACCTTAAAGACTCCATTTTTTAAACTTTTATGGTATTTAATATATTGATTCAGTTGGCAGAATGAAAGCTCTTTGGGCAATAATATCAATTATTTCGTTCCTTACAATGCCCTTGAGGTCTGAATCCCAGATAATAGCTTCAATTGCCGCTTGACCTTTACGCCGAAAGGGAAGCGACGATGAGGTCGATACTATCTTAAGCGATGCAGACTCAGAAATTGGGTCGTTCGTTCAATGACTTGAACTTTGTCTTCCAAGTAGGGATTGTGGGTATCATCGAAAGTTTCCAGTGGGTAGCCGTTATAATAGGATTATTTATTATATTTAAGGTACAGAAACGGCAATTAAGTGACTTAAAAGTGTCAGCAAAGTGACTAAAAGTGTGAGAACATGTAAAAGAGAAATTAGAAGACAATCGTGGACAAACTAGCTAAATATCACTTAGGTCCTAGGCCGCACGGATGTGGTAGGCTACAAAAACATGGTCAAGCTGGCTCACTTTTGCGCTGTTGGTGAGGTTTATATACTATTGTGGGATAGCATAGATTGCAGACAGACCTAATTGTTACATCAGCCTGAAATATCATCTACACAAGTTAGGAAGAATGACGAAACGTTGGAACCCTTACTTTATAAGTGTATAGCCTTCAGCCGGTTCAAACATCACATATCTCACGATACTCTTAGGAAACTGAAACAGTATATAAATCGAGCGAGCTGTTCGCAAGCGCAAAGTTAGGATACGTGGGGAAGGCAATGACTCGCAAAATGGCTTAAGTGCGGCGGTTCCAATGGCTAATTGAATTTTGGGGGAATATTTTCAATTAAATTCTCTTATTTCGGTGTAATTTTAAAAGAAAGAAATTTTGGCTACCAAAATCTCTGCAGTAAAGTTTATCCCACTGCTCGTTCTTAAAACACTTCAATACTGAGTCTTTTAATTACTTAAAAAAAACATTTGTTATACAGTTAAATGCGTTTAATAATTTCCTATTCCTTAAAAGTGAATGAAAAATTATTTATTGACAGGCAGATCAATGTGAGACTTGTACAAACATGTAAATGTCATTATATTTTACTTACACACATTTATGCTTTTCTTTATTGTTATAAGCAAGCAGAAGTATAAATAACAGTGTACAAAATGCTGGTGAGTAAAGGTCCTTTGAAATTCGTTGAAGGTCAAATTGCCAACAACAAGTTGGTCACATACAACAATTTAGCAATATGTTTAGTAATTAATAATCTTGAAGAAAGGATACCAAACCAAATGAAAGTACTCAAACAGCGGGGGAAAAAGGTAGCACACAAGATTTATTTGCATAATTTGTTAAGTATCCTTGTCTGACCACACATGCACGTAAGGTTACAAGCGTTGAGTTGGGTCGGAACGATGATGTGTGCATATTATTAAATATATTTCTGTAATGATGACATTTTGTTGTTTACATTGATATTCTACAGTCAACGGCACCTTATATTGTACTTGTTAAATGTATGAATATGTTGTGTTTAACTTGTTTTCAACTTGCATGAAGGAATTCGAAAACATTTGCTTTTGTTTATGCATGTCCTATGCTTTCGAGGATGTTAAAAGGATATTAAATAAATACAATGCCATTGTAAGCAGCTACAGGCAGAAATATCTTAAACAAAAATTTGAAGATATGGTAAAATTTTAGTAAAAATTTATTGTCGGAAATTATTTTTAAATTTTTTTTATATTAAACTTTTTAATATTTTTTAACTTATTTCAGTTTACTTTTTTATATCATATATTTTTTTAATAATTTCAATTTTTTTATTTCATTTATTTGTTTTATTTATTTTTTATATTAGTTCTTGATTATATTTCTTACTTCTATTCAATTTAATTTGATTTGCTTTAGTAGACTTCTTCTTTTAATACAAGTTATCTATAAACAATGCATAGCATAATAATAGTAAATATAATTTAATTTTAGTAATTCTTCTATGTTTACTTTTTCATTTTAATGGTTTTATTTTATTTTATTTTTTTGTTTTTGTTTTATTTCGTAATTTATTTTATTTTATTTAAGCTAGTTTTATTTTATGTAGTTGTATTTTAATTATAATTTTTTAATATATTTATTATATATTATATATTATATATTATTTAACTTTTATATTTGATTTCATTTAATTTAATTTAAATTTACTTTATTTTATTTTATTTTCTTTTAATTGATTTGATATTATTTTAAAATTGTTGAAATACACTTCACATGTAAAAACCTTGAATCGGAAACCAACAACAAACAAGTAAATCACATATTAATTAATTTAAAAATAGTTTGCCATTACTTTTAGAAAACAAGAAAATGTACAAATTTTAGATTTACGCTTTGTTGATAGCTTCTTTGTTATGCTGCTTGAATAAAGTCATTAAACGGATTTCTGCGCGTTTATTTTCGTCGGTCCGAAATCAGTTCCTCTAATAAAATCTCTTCATTTAATTTAATTTAATTTTATTTTTTTAATTTTAGTTTATTATATATATTTTTAATAAATTTAATTTTATTTTTTTTATTTTATTCATTCTAATTATTTTATTGTACTCTCTTTTGCTTAATTTCATAAAATTTTATTTTTTATTTTAGTAGATTTTTTATTATGTTAAAATATTTTAATTAATTTAATTTAGTTTTTTTATTTTATTTTGTATTATTTTACATGAATTTATGGTATTTTTTTGTTATTTTGTTTACTGTATTTTTTATATAATTTTATTTCAATTTATTTTATTTTATTTCATTTTTTCATATCAAAATAATTTCATTAATAGTATTTTATTTTATTTAAGTTATTTCATTTGTTATATTTTATATAATTTTATTTTATTTTATTGATTTTATTTTATTTTAAAATCGTTTAACTTAATTTAATTTTATTTAATTTTATTTTGTGTTACTAAATTTTATTTAATGTAATTTAATTTAATTATATTTTTTTCATTTCATATTATTTAATTTTTGCTTATCTTATATTATTTCCTTTTATTTTTTATGTTATTTTACTTTATTTTGTAATATTTTATTTTATTTTATTTTGCTTTATTTTATTTTATATAATATAATTGAAGTTAATTTTAATTTATTGATTTTTTTACTTAATTTATTTATTTTATTTCATTTTCATTTTATTTATTGCTCTAAACCTATGGTTACGGGCTTAGTGATCAACTTACTGACACCTCATTAGCACTCCCCCATCGGTGTGCAACGCCTTTCCTTCGTCAGTTGCATTTAACTTGGCTTTGTGCTTTGACTGCACTCTTGAATATTTTCGCGAAATATCAAATATTTATTCAGTGGCAGTGCAGCCAAACTAACGCTACAGTGAACCGTAAAACTCCCCACACAAACCCACACCCCTTTCGCAGTGGCACCACTGGAATCCTGCATCACCTCCTCGTCATTTATGCTGCTATTGTGAGCGCATTCACTGCAAAACAATGAAAAACGCAAATGCAAATGAGGAATAAATGCACAATGCAAAGGACGAGCATTGGTGTATTCAGCTGGCGAAAGTTCACGGCAGGAGCAGCCTTATACATACACATGCATACCTTCATATGTACATGCATTTCTACTTGCAAACATGCAGCGAGCAAACACTAACAACAAGCGCATTATAAAGGATCTCATTTCTTTTTTATAATTCGAGGAAAGTTCTTTTTTCCTTTTGGCTGCTCATCCACCCGTCGGCACTGTGGCATTGTAAATAAAGCCCGATTTTCGGTAATGCACCGCAAATTTCGTGGTAAAAATTGAAATAAATTATGCAAAGTTTGCGTTGAGCGCAGTGTTTCGACTTGGCTATGGCTAAGCGGCGCAAATTTAAAAATAAAAATGAAAATTTAAAAATATTCAAGCAAAAGTAAATTACCTGTGTGTGCTGTTGAACGATGCGGAAGATATTTTTTTTTTGTAGATACAAATATTGGCTTTCCTGTTTCCCTTTTCCTTACCCTGGCTGCTTACATTTCTTTTTTCACTAACTACCGTGGAAAAAAATCAACTGATCTTTCGTTGCGATCTGTTGCGCGATCCTCCACTCATCAGCTCACATGTTGAACAAATACACTTTCACCCCTTTCGCTGTCATTTTCAGCGTTTATCTTTTAACTTCCGTTTATTTATGAGACTATCAATCTCAGGTATGAACACAAATTTATATTTAACGTATGTATGTATGTATCATTATTATTATGCAAATTAGTTTGTGTATATTTAAATTACATTCTTTATTCGCCTCTCATATCCTTTTTCTCGCCGAACCCCCAGCTGTTGCAGCAGCTGTTTGCCACGATCCGTACGTTGAACTCTGAACTCGGAATTTGTAAATACACGTACGTGTATTGTTTGCCTCTGTGGTATTATCCCTTTCGGTATGCTAAGATATTTTATTTTTCTCTTAGTTGGCTGTGGCCTGGAAAGCGACTTTCTCGTCTCTTTTCTAACAACCTTAACCTTGAAGTTGTTTTTTCCTACTCGGAAATGTTTAGTCTTCCTTGAACTGACGGAGAAGTAGCATTATTTGAAGACAAAAACTAAATAATAGAATGAAAAGCAGGCCTTTTTTTTAATTAAGAAACAATTTTTATACAGTCCTAGAAGAAATAAATCACGATATAGAAAAAAAAATTGCCACGGTTCGTAATTGAACGTGTCTACTTATTTTCGCTATTGATTTATTGAAAGAATTTTAATAAAAATGGATTATGAATTGGAAATCGAAATGTAGCTTTTAAATTCCAGAAAAAAAGTAGTTGAGTAAAAAAGTGTAAAAAGAAGTCCTCAAGCCGATGAACCAACATCGGCAATTCATAAAAAAATTTGTGTTAAATAAAAATTATTATTTTACTACTCTCAATAGCTCTGAGAGACATAAAAAAGTATTCCCACTATTTTCCAGCTCAAAATATTTTGGTATCTAAAATGACAATTCAAATAAAAGTGTGTGGAAAGGATACTTGATTTCATATTGTGAAACTTCTAGGGGACCAACTAGAGGAACAACAGAATTTTCGGTATTTTTTATAGAAGAGAATCGCGTAAGATTTGCGGAAAATCACAACCCCACACTCAATTGGATTTTTTTCTAGGCATTTTCCGACTTTTTTTTTGCAAAATGAGGTGTCACTTTTTGCCGTATTCCTAGATTTTCTGAGCTATCTAGAGCTGATCATATTTTGACTAAAAATTTTTAACTTCATCTGATTGAAGTCGATCTAAGGAGGGAGGGGGCCTCGAAACTCTTAGTAGTTTTGAAAAACTGTTCTCTAGAGTAATTAATATTTTGACTTAGCAATAAATTTAAAAAAAAAACAAGGCATTGACCTTGTTTTTAAGACTAGCTTCTTTGCTTTTGTGATACTAGATCGGATCAATCAAGTATTTTACTTTTTTGAATAGTTGACGGAACCAATTTTTTTAAACGATTCAAATATACATATATACATATAAATACCCTAAGGAAAGCTATCCTAATAAATACTTAGATAATGAAGATTATTTTGTCCTATTTTTTTACAAAAATATTTTGGAGAGGTTTTTTCTTTCTTAAATAAAACTTAAAGATAATAATTCGAAATAAAATAATCGTTTTCTCAAACTCGACTCGAATTTGAAACGATGTCACCTTCGTCTTGATGTTTATTGGATTCAAAGAACTAGAAATTTTCAAAATTTTTTAAATAGATATATATTGATGCTAGTGCTTATTGGCCCACCTTCGGTGACGTAGAATAAACTGTAGACCCGTCCGAATACAAATTGAAGGAGAAACTCTGCCGGAAATCGCTTTACCCCACCTAATCTAATGCAAATTTAAGTAATTTCTAGATGCTTTTTCAGGTCATTGTTATGTTGAATTGTTTTTGGGGTTTCGTTTAAATGGAACTGTTTCAGACCATATATTTTTTTGGAAATAGTGAAAAATTACAACAATAGTTTAGTTTATTTTTTTATAGTTTTTTTTGGTAATTTCTATTCCACGTGTTGGTAATCTCTAAATGCAAATATACGCATTATAACCACAGTCAACATCATACAAGCTCTACAAAGTTGAATAGCAGTACGGATTTTCGATCTTATCATATTTATGTATGTACCTACATGCTGAAAAGTCTAATTTTTTTGTTTAATATTGAATTTTTGTTTCAACAAAAATCTCCATTCAAGAGACGCTCTAACATATCAGTACACGTATCAGTTTCAGCCTCCTCTCTTCTCTCAGACCTCTTTATTCCTAGGAAATTTATTACAGGTGATAATTTTTTTGTAGTCTGCTAATAGCCAATAGTCAGTGGGAGTTATATCTAATCAATTCGTTGGATTTGTGAGCAACTCGAAGTTTTGTTCAAGTAATTTTGCTATTGCTTTTGACAGATTTGTAACACGTTGCGCTGGCTTGGTGGAAAAAAGGTTATTTTCTTTGCGATCTTGGCTTTCAACTTATTGGAGCAGTTATGTGTCTCATCCCCGAGATAATCGACAAATATTATACCACGGATATTCCAAAAAATTGATCACAACTTTTTTAGCCGATTGTTATGCTTTTGAGCGCCTTTTTGTTTCCGGAGTAAAGTTATAGATCCAGATTTCAACTACTGTTGCACATTGTCGCAATAAATATAGTTTGTTACGTTGAAACATTACCAAACGCTGTTCAGAAACATCAACACCTTCTTGGTTTTTGGTCAACAGTAAGCAAACGTGGCAACCACTTTCTCATAGTCAAATGGTCGTACAATATAACTTGGCCCAATTTGTAATGTGCGCCTTGATGTTTTTCCAAGGAATGCAGGGACCTAAAATTTACAAGTCGAGCAGACACACGTCTCATGCCCAAAACATCGTGAATAATGCTATGAGCGGATCCATTTGATATGTTGAGCTCACTAGCTATCTCGCTTTCAGTCACAAGACGATTTTCCAACACAATTTTCTTTACTTTTTCGACGTTTTCTTCGTTTATTGACGTTGCTGGACGACGATCATGGGGCAAGTTCTCCAGCGATGTACGGCCGTCCTTGAACGACTTATACCAATCAAAAATACGTGCACGTGATAGGCAAGACTCCCCATATGCCTTCTGCAACATTTTCATTGCGTCCGTCGCACTTATTCCATTGGAATAACAAAATTTCAAAAAAACTCTTTTGCTCAACGTTAATTTCCATAGTAAAATTCGAAAAACACACTCGAGGTTGACTTGTTTATAGTGCCGTAAAAAAAAACTATGTGACAGATCGCGCTCAAATTTGACATGTAAACATATAACAGTCCTGCCAACCTAAGCAAAAAAAAGTATGGCCATATGTCTTATCCTTGTCGAGTTATGGATAAAGTCTCGTTTATATTTGAGCAGAAGGTATATTGCCTACAGAAGCGTGACCGAAATTATAAATCTCAATTTTTTATAATTTTTACACGTTGGTCGGGCCAGAACTGGAATCCTGGCCTTACACCGCCACATATTTTTCAAAATAATTTGAGTTTAATTAATTTGACAACTTTCGACGTAGATTAACTCAGGAACAGTGCATTGATGAAGCTTCATTAATGACCAGTATTGATCGTTGGTGTGGGGAATTCAGTCGAGATCGTGGATCACTCCAAGACGAATTTGAAGAAAGCCGTCCGAAATCAGTTGTCGTACCGAAAAATATTGTTGGTTTGCGCAAACTTTTTTTTCAGAATTATCATATGAGGGACCAGCATACATTCAATATTTGACTATAAAAAAAAAATTTTTTGTCGGATCCCACACAATCGCTCAGAACAAGTATCGTGTCGATTGGTCGAGAGAAATGTTTAACAAATACAAGTTGGGCTTCGAAATACGTCTATGACACCGTGACAAGTGATTAATCGTGGATTTAAGCGTATTAGGCTATAAGTAAGCAGCAGTCGACTGTATGGGTATTTCAGGATGAGCCAAATACAACAAAAGTTGCGCACGAAGCACTTCTAAGCTAGCGGTTGCCACTAGAACCACTAGAACAACACAGAACAGTAAATTCTGAGTGGCAAACAACCAGATGTTTGCCAGTTGTCTTTCAAGAAATCAGGAAATTAACATTTAACTCCTAACCACGGCAATGCGAGCTCTCACACATCGACTGAAACACCTCCATTTCTGATCACTCAAAACATCGCTTAACTGGCCATCCACGTATAGTCATGAATTATCACCGAATGACTTTTTTTATATCCTTACGTAAAAAATAAACTGAGAGGTCCGCGTTTTTCGAAACACAAGAGGTGGTTGATGCGTTTAGGACATACGTTTTGGGGATACCTCAGTTAGAGTGGCAAAAGTGCTGCGGCAATTGGTTCAACTCCTGTAAAGGTATATATATAAATCTAATCAAATTTTGAAAAACAATATCTTCAATATTAGTTTTTGTTCTCTAATCTAGAATTATAAAAGGCAACCCTCGTATAAGCAACTCATATTTAATGTCAAAGTAGGCCCCTGGTAAGACATGGCACTAAACTCACTGTGAATACATTATATTTTTATTTGAATACCGCCACTCTCACTCAGGACTATGATAAAATCTACAAACACAAATTCCAAGCGTCCATTATTAAATTGAAAATATTTCAAAATTGTCAATGTGCCTGCTTTCGATATTTATTGAATGGTCTTCGGTGCTTTATCGTAAATTTAATGCACATTAATTTATTTATCAAATGGAAAATATCGCCATTAAATTCAATTTACAAAGATATTCTGGGCAGCTCAAGAAGAGAATGTCACATAAAAAACCAACCATTGGACAACCATAATTCTTGCCTGGAAACTCTGCCAACACTCACTCCACTCTGCGCTAAGAAAAAAATCATAAAATAAAATTAAATGACCGCAACAGTAAATGAAGTGCGATTTCAGTTTAGACCAGACGCCCTCGAATAAAAACGAATCTCTAAATATTCAATAGCTAAAAATATGTAGAGTTAAAAACAGTTTTTTCCTTTACAAATACAGTTGACAAGTAAATAAAATATGCAAAATAGATAAAAAAAGAAACGGAGAAAAGATAGCGCCAACGCACATGTAAACACCGAAGGGAAATAATAAGTAATGGAATCCAAGTGTACTCACTCGTTCTTATTTAGCAACATATCTGTGAAAAGTAAGTGGTCAAAATGCGCACGGAATGAGAAACCAATAAAAAACGGCAGATAAGCGAAAAGGAAGTTAACACAATAAAAAAAAAGTATAAGGAAAATAGAAAAGTGGAATCTTGTTCAAAATCAGCTCCCAATGCTAATGTGTGCTAGAGAAAATTCATTTGAGAGTTCTTGAGGGGAGGAAAGTCGAGATAAGTGAAGGTTTATTGTTTAACATAATCAATTTAATTTAATATATATATTACAATATTTATTATTAAAATATAAAAAGCGAATGTATTTTTAATCAAGACCAGAAAGCTTCCGGATATCGTTTTTTTCGATATTCGCGGTTTGGTTCATCATGAATTCGTTCCAACAGTAGAGACGGTCAATAAAGAATATTATTTAAGCATTTTGAGGCGTTTGCGCGAAGACCCGGATGTACGTATTTCTCAATGCCCTTAAGAGCTTTCCCTATTTAATTCCGATATTTCCTGAAGTATCCGCGGCCGCACAAAATTTGGGTAATATTGTAGTTTACTTCCCCAAATTACCTAGTTGTCCATACCTTGATGTCTGTTATTAATCTGGTCGTCCACCGGCCATACTTTCCTTTTTCCCATCGGGTTTCTTTCCTGATGTCATCTCTGTTTGTATTGACAGTGCATCCTTGGTTGCTCATTTTAAGAGTGTCCAGTTTATTATCCCTTCGGCTGCTAGGGTTTACTTTGATGTGCGTTCCCTTAGAGATTTTGATTCATATAAAAAAAATTAGATCTGTTTTGGTATCTCATACTGAATTGTACACAATTTTTGCGGGGAAGTCACTATTTTTGACATCTTTTCTCTGTGAGTATCATCCAACATGGGTTCTGGTTAGATGAGGTTGCGCTGGTTAACTCCTTAGAGAATCTCACATAGCTGGTGCTTCGTTCACAGTGTTACCAGATGCATTATTGCCACTCTTCAACCTCTTCCCGCCATTTCCATCACTAGTTGTACTCAGCAAAGGTTCTGAATGAAATTAAATATTCTCCATTGCAACCATAGTTCTCTTGGTTATTTTAAAGCTCTGGGAGCTACTGAAACACAATTCCGCTCTTGCTGGCCAAATCTGGGCACTTCTGGGTAATTGCTTCGTTCAGACGTTTCAATTGCTGGCAGTACAAGTCCGAATCAAGAGTTTGACCGTAGGGGAGCAGCTTATAGTGGATGATTCCTTGCCAATCTTACCCAACACACAACCGGCCGTCAACCTTGTCTTGGAGACCGTTTGTGCCAACTCAGTGGCATTCGAACACGTGACCGTTTTCATTTCACGTTGCCGTTTGCTTCAGAAATTAGTCGGTTTTGTTACGATTCTGAAGTGAAGCTTCTTTGTGTATCCTTTTTCAAGCGGTTCCACACTGGTTTTCCTGGAAAAGTGAAACTCTGCTTTCTTGATGGTCGGACTCGGCGATTTCCATTATTTATTCGGCATTTTCGACATTGCTCTTCCACCCCGCGAAGCATCCTCTACATCAATACCGGAACGAAATCGACGTTTTGGTCGTAATCTTTGACATCTTTCTTACACGAAATACAGATCACTAAAGCCATCTATTACAGTAATAATGGACTCTCAGATCCATATGACACTTCAAGCTGCATTACTTGATAATTAGATCTATGAAGTTATCACTTCCCAAAAAAAAGAAAAATTAATTTATTTTTGTCCAAATTTTAATTTAGTTTTCTTGAAGGTTCTCACCGTCTCAGTGGTTGCAGGACTGAATTGCAAAGCATCTTTTGTTAATGACGTTACACTAAATATTTATATACCATACATACATACTAGTATATGTAGTTGGGAAGTGACGTTCTGGTTTACGATACGAATGACGATGGTGGTGTTGGTAATGCAGCTAAATAACAGTGACGGAAGTGATGGCCGCAGCCGTTACAAAAGTCAAACGGAATACACACAACAGATACTGCTGTGAGTGATGGCGATTGTACACGAAAGTGCGTGTGTGTGTGTGTGTGTTGTTGGCCATTTATCATAAAGTACGCATTTGAAGCGCTTTTTTTCTTTCTTTTTCTGCTTTCAAAGGGGGAGGCTGCGAACACCATGCGGTGCATGGGATAACTGAATTGTCTGTACACACATACCTATAATATCTATGTAGGCATGTACATATGCTGAAAGTGCGTAAATATGTAACATACGAGTATTCTTTTGTTGCGTAGGAAGCCTACACAGCTTTGGTTGAGTGGGCGAGGATGAGCACACAGGGTGTGGGTACACATGCGTATGTATGTACCTATATACGTGTGATTCATGTAGAATATTTTAAACAAATAGAATGGCTTGTTATTACGCACCAACGGGGTTGCGTTGCGAGGTGTGGGTATGAAATTATGGAACTGTAATAAATTGGATTAGTTCAAGTTGACGCCATTTTGACGATGCAGTTGGCGGCTGTAAGATACATATGTATATGATGCGATGATGTATGTACTCATATTTTATGTACATATGTATGAATGTTTAAGATTTATAGGAAAGGAGTAAACAAAATGTATTGAATGTTATTTTTTTCTAACCGACCGTCTACGTTTGAGTATGTTCATATTTGGTTTCTTGAACAGCGATATTTGTAGGAAAAACTTTCAATATGAAGTATTCGTTGGTACGCATCTTTTGGAAAACTTGGAATGTAAGTTTCTTCAAATTACATATATTAGCTCAAGTAAAAAGTTCGTTCGGTTTTTATCTAAGGAATGGCGTTATTGTCCATAGTACTAGCGTTACGTGTCGCATCATGTCATGCTATACGGCGCTGAAAACGTGTTTATTCACGTTAAAAGTTTGTCTTTGACAGTTTTTCGATTGATTTACTCAGTACGTTGTGAACGCTCGTCAAAGACGGGCACCAGAAAAGATAAAATTCGCTATATTTTACAATTTTTCTTCGATCAAGGCGAAAAAGCAGCCAAAGCGGCTGAAAAAATACATTTAGTTTATACTGTAAACGAACGTGTAGCACAAAAGTGGCTTGCTCGGGAGGTCTGTCGTCGAAAATTGCGATAAAATCATGGAAATAGTGGAAACAGACCGTCACGTGAGTACTTATTTAATTGCTGAGGAACTAAAGATAAGCCAGAAAACCGTTTGGAACCATTTGCATAACTAACATAACTAACGCAAAAAAAATGATAGACCGAATTTCCATCTGCGAATCGCTGCTGAATCGCAACAAAATCGACCCATTTCTGAAGCGTTTGGTGACTGGCGATGAAAAGTGGATCACTTACGACAACGTGGCCAACTCAGGATTGACGGCCAGGAAGGTTTTGCTGTGTGTTAGGTGGGATTGGCAAGGAATCATCTACTACGAGCTACTCCCCTATGGCCAAACGCTCAATTCGGCCCTCTACTGCCAACAACTGGACCGCTTGAAAGCAGCACTCAACCAGAAGAGGCCATCTTTGATCAACAGAGGGCGAATTGTGTTCCATCAGGACAACGCCAGGCCACACACGTCTTTGGTGATGCACCAGAAGCTCCAGGAGCTCGGATGGGAGGTCCTAATATTCCCACCTTATAGTCCGGACCTGGCACCAAGTGATTACCATATTTTCCTGTCCATGGCGAACACGCTAAATGGTGAGAAGTTGGCCTCAAGAGAGGCCTGTGAAAATTGGCTCTCCGAATTTTTTGCCAATAGAGACGCAGCCTTCTACTAATATATCTATATATACACGTATATACCAACATTCGGATGGCTAGGGTTTGAGTCCTGTTCCGATAAACATCCGAAAATTATAGAAAATTACTTTTTCTATTTATGGCCGGCACTCGGCAGGGAGTATAAGCCTCCGCAGTACATTTCTGACATGAAAATCAGAGCTCTTCACAAAAGAGTTCAACACTTTTACGCCAATCACCATTAGGAATCCTAGAACTATTTTTTATGCTCGTCGTCTCGTTTTTGAATTTTCAACATCAACATTGGCAGTCCTTTCACCTGTAGTGAAATTCGGTAACTTTTATCGATATGATTTGTCGAATCGCAAACGACCTCCAAGCTAGGATTGATTGTCAGCAAAGTTTTCTTGTGTGTTTGGTAAGATTGACAAGAAATCATTCATTATGATCTGCTCCCTACGGCGAAACTCTTTATTTGTCCCTCCGAAGGCTCCGAAGAAGGCAATAGTCCACCTTTGGCCGATAGGTGGGGAATTTCGTTTCGTCAGGACAAAGTCACACACATGGCTAGTGACTTGCTAGAAGCTCCGAGAGCTTGACAACGAAGTTCTTATCCACCTTATACTCCCGACCTCGTACCAAGTGATTATCATATCTTCCTGTCTATAACGAATGATTTGACTGGTGGAGAATTGGGCTCAAGAGAAGTCTGTGGAAAGTCGCTTATCCGAGTTTCTTGCCAGTAGGAACAAGGGTTTCTTCGAGGGAGGCATAATGACGCTACCTTCAAAATGGCATAAAGTTGTATTTCACTAGACTTAAAATCAACTGTGTTCAGTGGAAGTAAATTAGCAGCAGAAGGAAAAGATCAGTATCACTAGTTGTGCTGATATAGCCATGTGCCTTCGTCCGTTTGTATACGAGTATATTTGTTGGAGTGTATACGACCGATTTCAGGTCATAACCACGGCATATCTGCGCAAAGTTTATAGAATACAAGGCTACGACAAGAGCCAAATTAAATGTTTAATGACGAAGTTGGTTCAATTTTGTGGGTTGCCGAAGATTATAAAATTTAATAACTTTATCTTTAAACAACAACATTTTGACTATAAAATTCTAAAGCCTAGCATTAAGATTTTTTAAAATTAATAACAATCACAATTAAAATGCACTGAATAGTTTTATGTCAAACAAATGTATTTTATATTCTAAAATTTCTATAGCTGGCAACTCTATCTATATCTATATCTATTTTACATATATGACGAAGTTGGTTCGGCGACGTCAACGGTTGTTGTAACCTTGTGTTCTATAAACCTTGGTATCTGCACCAAAAATCATCGATATCGGAGTACAATAACATATTGCCCACACACAACGGACTTATTCATCTATGAGTTTGGGGCAAAAAATCCATCAAAAAAGCTTTTCAGAAAATGAAATTTGGTATTTTACACAATTAAATTCAAATAAATATTGGTATTGAAAATCATGGAAATAGAATTTTGCATTATGCAATAAATTCGATAAGTTCCCGAAAGATGTAAGGACTTAAGCGTGCCAAGACAGGCTTTATTTATTGTTATACTATTTTAGTTAGGGTGGGAGGTGCTACTACTCATTTTCACCATTCAGGAAAACTTTTAAAAATCATCTCCATGATAACCTTAATATGCTACAAACGCCTGGTTTAATTCGTTGAAACCCTTTCCAAGCTATAATTGAACTTATTTTTATATTATATGGTATATAAGTAAAAGAAGCAATATATAATATTAACTTTCTGTGCGGGTGATTGTTGTTTGTATGTCAAAATGTTTAGCTAAGTTCGAATAATACCCGCTTGCAGAAAAGTTTAGGAGCCAAAGTCTATTGAATTTCGGCCAAAACTAAAAGTAAGACTGAAATTTTTCATACGAAACAATTTCGCTCAAGTAACAACACCAAAGTATAAATTAACATTGAATGAACAATATTTCTTTTCCATATCTAAACGAACACATATGCGTATGTACAATATATGTAAGTATGCAACATTGCTCTCGCTTCTAATTTGCATATGAAAATCGAATTCTACCACCTTTTGGTTTTATGATTTTATGGCGCAGATTTTCCAAATGTCATTATTGTTCGATTGTGATTTGTTTTGCTCATATGATTGTGTCATATGAAGTGCAAGGCATTATGTGCACTCAGCATATAATAAATAACCTTTGGTACACACATACATACATACGTGTACATACATTCTTTTTTACTTGTCATGTTACTTATAGATTTTGCATAATTGCTAAATCGGTTTCAAAATTTTTTTATGCAAATTAGATGCTGCATTCATTAGTGTCTAACAGATATAGAGGCATACATATGCATTTACAAATATACATACATATGTGTACCATGCGCAAGCGTACACAGCTGTCATATGCTGCTGATCTGGATTTTCATTGGAAACTGCGCGGATGCTGTACTCAATATTAGATCATTACGTTGTATCGAGGATAATCTAAAAAGTGTTGTCGGTTACAAATGTACATATAAAGGGTGGTTAAATTGTAAGGGCCGATGTTGAATGTGAACCACACCTAAACGCCAAGTTTTTTTCCGATTTTAATTTGACATTTCTCTATTTCAGACTTACTCAATTTGAACCATGGAGAGATACACAATCCAACAACGTGTTAAAGTTGTCCAGACTTATTATGAAAATTTTCGAAGAAAATCATCTTCAGTGATGAGGCACATTTTCACCTCAGTGGATTCGTCAATAAACAGAATTGCCGCATTTGGGCGAATGAGAATCCAAGAGTGATTGTCGAAAAACCAATGCACCCACAAAGAGTGACTGTTTGGTGCGGTTTATGGGCTGGCGGCATCATCGGGCCGTATTTTTTCCAAAATGAGGCCGGTCAGGCAGTTACTGTGAATGGTGTTCGCTATCGTGAGATGATAACGATTTTTTTATGGCCACAATTGGAAGATATGGATGTGGACGATATGTGGTTTCAGCAGGACGGTGCCACTTGCCACACAGCTAACGAAACAATGGCTCTTTTGCGCAACAAATTCAATGGCCGAGTTATCTCACGTAATGGCGATGTCAATTGGCCCCCAAGATCATGTGATTTGACACCGTTGGACTTTTTTCTCTGGGGTTATTTGAAAGAAAAGGTGTACGTCGATAAGCCAGCAACAATTCAAGAGCTAAAGGATGAGATAATTCGGCACATTAACGGCATAGAAACTCCATTATGCGTCAGCGTCAATTTGGACCATCGTATGGAGGTGTGCCGCCGAGGTCGCGGCGCTCATTTGGCCGATATTTTGTTACATACATAATTGAGTAATACTAATATATCATAATAAAATAAAATTTCAATAATTTCCTAAATAGTTTGTGTTTTATTCAAAATCAACATCGGCCCTTGAAAATTTAACCACCCATTACATATATGTATGTGAAGATTTGTTTTAATTTTTGGAAGCAAAACTGTCTAGTGTATAGATTGTGAGATAAACTCCTTTGAAGAGTACTTCTGCTCTCTGAGAGCAATCATCAGCAACTCGGTATAAGGAAACTGTGGGACGGCAAGGCCCCTAGGTGCTGCTGAAAACGAAACTCTTGGTTTTCAACAAGGTTAAAAGAAGAGCTGCTATGATGAGAATTAACATATCGCGCGAACGCAACGCGTTCATCAAAGAAAAGATACCGAAAGTTTTTGAAGACAGAAAAAGCAACACCCGGAAATGCGTGAGTGTGAAGAGTTGGTGATGCTCGAAAATCGTAAAAAAAGGCGGTATGACTGACAGACGGTTTCAAGTTCCGAATGTACATGTAAAACACAAAAATCTGACCGGCAGACCGATTTTCGGAGTATACTCAATTGAGGCAGGGGTCTTGTTTCTTTCCACATATAGCAACAAGAATACCATGAAACTTAGTCTGGAGATAGGGAGACGCAACTTCAGACTCTTTTAAATACGTCAATCTCTTGAAAAGACTATACCGGTAGCTTGTATAGTACACTAATGGACCATTAATTCTTGCAGGTGAAGCTAATGCCAACCTTGCAGTACGAAGAAGTACAGACACCAATAAAAAGTTTGAGTCACGTTTTGATTACATTTTGTGGTAGGGTATCAGTATCAGCTACAAATATATGGACACCCCCATATAGTAATTGCAATCAAAATGAGGTTATAGATTTAGTCTTGATCTGAAAAGACGCAGAGACGGTTAGGTTGGTTCTTAAGATTTTATTCATGAGAACTTTAAACTACGCAGACTAGCTTTTGTAAGGCATAAACTAGAATCAATCGCATAGCCTTCATACCTGCAAAAACTAGAAACATTGCATGTCCTTCTCTACTTTCGAACGGAGTGAAGGTAATCCTCTTTTTCTGCTTTTAATGGGAGCTTTTGTATCCAATACCTTACTTTAGGGCCATCATCCATCCGGAGGACATAACTTAGAAGTGTATTTCTTGTGAAGAAAGTCTCAGATATTTTTATTTTATTTTTTGTCAATTTCTGATGCATGCTCTAAAGTATACGTATTATCTGAAAGTTTAAAGTCAATCCGATTAATTTTCTCGGAGATGTACAAGACTTTGAAAAAAAAATTAATTTGCTATGTGTTCTCAAAATGGTATTTTCAAAGTTCACGATCTCGATTTCTTAGAAAATTAACGAAACATTTAGATTTAAAAAACGAATGTTACTACATTTATTAACTTTTTAGAACTAAAATTTCAGCGGAAAAATAATAATTTCTATCAAATAGACGCCATTTTGTCTTAACCTAAAACTTCTATTAAGTTATTGTTCAGTACCTTCATTAATCACCCGTTTAAAAGCATCCACAACTTCATATAACGTCTTAACTCGATTCCCATTCTGGAACTCTCACTGTGTTTTCCCGATGTCGTCTGTTAATTGCATGTTCTCACGCATCTAAACTTTGTATTGACACGCTTAAATGTCTTAACTGCCGATTGGCTGTCTACCAGAAGGTTGATAGATTTTTATATTAAAGCGGTTACCCATTTGGCTTGTCCAGCAATTTCTGTTTGGAATTGAGTTGTATTGTATATTTAGCGCGGTGCTCACAAAAGAATCATGCCTCACACTCAAACCCATCAATATATATATTTGTATATCTTCATTGTTACCGATGAGCTTGTCTTTCGCCTATTCATCCCTAGCAGGTGGAATATACTCTGAAGAAGGTTTCCGTTTCTCGGTCACATTCTATGTTAAGCCCGATATATTTTTCTGAATGTTTCCTTGCCTTTCACAATTTGCAATCTGAAATCAATTGTTTAGAACATTAAGACGATTAGTTGTTAGTTCTACTTCATACAACATACCTAATATCAGTAATAGCTCTCATACCATTTGTTGAGTTTGTCGAGTAGATTAGTGTGTTGCAACTGTTTCTGGAATTAAATACGACTCTTCTTCTTTAATATCGCCCTCACGCTAGTGCTTCGTATATTAGTATAAATCCAATGCACTTTTCGAAGTCTTATCCACTAGTCGTAACGCAAAAGCTATTCTGCAGGTTCTTCAAAAAAGCGCTTTACTTGCCCTGCTTTGAACATGTTTAGTATTTCATCAAGGATTACACCGTGATACTCTTGGCGACGGCAATAGCCGATTGGTTAGCATTGCAAACTGCCATTAAATATAGTTCCCTCCATTTGTATGAAAACATCAAGACGCATACCAAAATTGAAGGAGAAGCTAGGCCGAGAATCGCTTCAGTGGTTTATAAAGCGTCTATTATATATACCATAAAAATATATACTCCTATATATACATTAAGACCAGAAAGTTTCCGGAAATTGTTTTTTTTTTCGTCATGAATACGTTCCAACGGGACAGACGGTCAATAAAGAGTATTATTTGAGCATTTTGAGACGTTTGCGCGAAAACATCCGTCGTAAACGGCAAAAATTGTATGCCAACAATTTCTGGAGACTTTCATGACGATAATGTGCCATCGCACCGAGCGGTAGTTGCGATCAACTACCGTATTCAAAGGATTTGGCCCCATTCGACCAAATCTCAAGTTACCAATACGTGGAACCCGTTTCGACTCGATTGAGGTTGTGAAAGAAAGTTCGCCGAGGGAACTGAGGTGGACTGATTTCAACAGCTTCTATAAACAAACAGGTTGACAGATCGCGCTCCTCTTCGGTATAGTGATTAAGGACGGTGCTACCAACTTAACAAAAAAAAGTGCTGAGAAATATTCAGCGTGGGCAGTTTAATTGACAATTTCCGGAAACTTTCTGGTCTTAATGTATATATATATATATATATATATATATATATATATATATATAGAAATATACTTAACAGAGTTGGAGCGTCCCACAATGTTGCCTCTGAAAGATGGTGAACTTTGATCCTTTTCTTAAAGAAGTTAAGCTCAGATTTTTCCAGGCTTGCATGGAGCCCTTGCATCGCAGTTCAATTAGCTACTTCGAGTATCTGAAGTGGTTGGTTTATCAAAGTGACCCACAGAAACGGAGACAAAAGGACTCCTTATGAATAATTTCTATACACTCACAGTCATGAACGGATTGTAGTGGACTATTACCATATATGTATCTTAACTTAGTGAATCATGTGGCGTAGCACAAACGTAAAGATGGCAAAGTTTTCAAAGTCATATATTATTACTTTTTATGCTTTGATAAAAATTTTTTCATAATAGTCTTAGATTGATTTTTTAGGTTTTATTTTGATTAAATTTATTTCATTTTATTTATATACTAAAATTAAATACCTTTATATATAGGTATGTATATATCTACATTTTAGTCCCCATTTGGTTGCTATTAAAAGGAATTCATTTTGTAATCAAATCAGAAAGGACTGAAGCAGCACACAAATATATCTACATACTCGTACATATCAGAACAACGAGGTGGCAAGAGGACCGCAGCAACCCTTTCGCGACGCACGACTGGCAACAAATGTAACGATTATGGAAGGAGATTGCTACAAGGATGCGTACTCAACTAAACGTAAATAAGTATGTATGTGTGTCGGTGTGTGCACAAGAACAAACATAAATATATACATTTTATGGCGTATATATGAGAACATATAGAGTTCCAGATTTATATAAGCACACACATACACACACACACGAGGCATATCGTCATCTATAGTTCAGTATATGAGAGAAATATATGTATCCTTTCGCAGATAAATTTTCAGCTACACTACTACACACACACAACAAGCACATTATATACACGCTTATTTACGCATACGCACAATTTTCCCCGCTTTTTGGGCGACATGCGACACCAAATTTACCCGTTGCTGTGCCGCGAAGGGTTGGTGGGTGAGGAAGTGGCGCGTACGCAGAATGTTACAAGCGAACGAAAGGGTTGAAAATCAGCGTCGAAAAGTGCGTATGCATAAATAAAAGCAATAACAACAAAACAACACGAGCAGCAAATTAAATATTGCGAAAAACCGTGACAACCAAAGTTGACGCTGGACCAGCCCATTAGCCGAGTGCGGTGCGGCGTTGCCAGATCGTAGCGAAGTGCCGTAAGCCATATGAGGTAAGCATGTACTCGTATATTGCACTTTATATGTAGATATATGAATATATATGTCTGCATAATATACGCATGGTTATTTTATAAAGGCAGCCATGATAACCCACGCGATAAGACGCAGGTGGGAGTAGAAAATTGTAATTGTCGGGTGATGGGGAAAAAGTTGAAGAGTACTGTCCTCTTAATGACGCCTTCAGCAGCTGTGGCGCATTTTATATGTCCCCCGCCGTTCGAAACCAGTAGCCACCGGTTGTCTGCAACCAGCTTAACCCGTTGCCTTATCTACAATCCTTCGCCGCAAATGCTACGCTTGTTTCTTATCTACTTCACTCATTCCAGTTTTAATCCTCAAAAATGAATGGAAATTTGGAATTTTGAAAATTTTGTATACTCAGGACGCCGCAGTGGGAGCCAACTGAAAACCACCAACGCCAACGCCAGCATTCCCATCAGCGCAATTATTATAATGATTATTATTATTATTATTATTATTATTTTGATAATTTAGCGGATTTTCGTGAAAATTCTCTATTCAACAGCGAAATAAAATGTTCTACAAAAAGTTGTGGTTTTTCATACTTTCTTTGCCGCTGCGCCTGATTTTTGCTGTTTGTGCGTTGAGCTTCAGCGCTCAGTCATCGGTTTGGTTTCGTGGTTTCTGTGGTATTTCACATTAATCTCATCATGAAAATTAAGATTTTAATTTTTTTCCTCAAAGCTTTAGAATATTCGGCTCTTTTCACAGTGATTTGATATTGTTGTTGCCTTGGGTTTGGTTTGCCATTACTGTGCATGCTTCAGTGCGTAATTATTTTTATTTATATATATGTATATGTATATAAGTATGCAGAGTCTAGGCTGAATTTAATAGAAATAAAAGTAAATCTTGTATCTTATCTCGCAAAAGCGAAACTATTTCCATATGTACGTATATAAGACATAAATATGAAGCTTTGCATGTTTGTAAAATAACCATTTTGTCTACATACATATTTATAGCCATATTTTTTATTAATATTCAAGATGGCTGCCATGCATTAATTCGATTATCTTCAATATGAATATTATGCCTGATAGTCGCTGAAGCAGAAGTAACTCTTTTCAATTTATTTCATTCCCATTTCCATATTAAATGGACCACAGCTGGGTCCGAGGATATCAAGGAGGAGTTGTGCAAGTAAAAACTTAAAAAATTCTACTGTGAAAATTTCCACGAATTAATATTTTGGTCCGACTTTTCAGCCATTTTTATAGTAATTATACTGGAAAATTTCTGGTCGATATGAGAGCATAGTGAAAGTGAGACCAAAATTCCAAATTCTACTTCTACTTAGAACAAGTTCTCCTGTTTAGAACAGGTTCCTCCACATGACATGGTCTCTTCTTCCTCGTCATACCTGCAGCCATTCCATAGGGCAATATTCCCTCAGGATCCCTATTATATTTAAGGGTATGTATACCGTACAACTTTCACCGGTCACATTTTGCGCCTTGACTTGCGACAGATCAAGATTTGTTCCCACCTTTGATGGTATTATTTTATTAGGAGTTTTCTTCTAGCTAGGGGTATACCAATGCATTCATTATCCGGAAGTAAAGTTGTGGCGGATAGCTAAGAAGCATAACGTTTTAGGTTTCTAGAGTGTTCTGATGGTTGATAGCTCCAGTGTCTCTGTCCCCTTAAGTGAAGAGCTGGGAGTGATGCCAACTGATGTCCTGCCAATTCTATAAGCGGGATGACAAGATTTAAATTTAGAGCGTGGTTTGGAGTGATTCCAGACACTACTCAAACATATAACAATGCTGTGATTTGAATTTTATCAATACGAAGTTTGTTTCCTTCACGGTTGCGGGCCAACACACTACCAGACAATATTAGAAAATCCGGTAGCAGCCCAATTGTTTGCCAACACCACTCCTGTAGGATGGGATCATGTGTAGAATTTCATACAATGGTGGAAAGTTTTTGACTACCATTCACCTGGGAGTGTCCAGAAATGATTATTCTGCTTATGGCTCAAGAGCTAATCACTTTCGGTCTGAAAACATGTGTCCTTTTGGTAGCCAACAAACTTATATTTGGAGTTGAGCTAAAGTGAATGAGACATATACTCCAAGGATAAAGCACAAATGGCCTCGGATGAGAGAACTTTTTCGATTTGAGGGCATTCACCTAGAACGTCCGGTCCTGGAAGATACCGCCATACCGCTCGTTGATGCCCTCGTAAAAATAAAGGCTGGCATCACTGCCGTCCATAAAGTGCGATGGACGGGACAAGGACAGAAGACGGTGGGTCCTTGTGAAATATACTACAGCGGCCATATAAAGGGGGTGTGTAGTCAAGCTTCTGGGTATGTTGTTCCAGTTGCGAGGCTATACTAAATTCCTACTCTTGCGTTCACGTCGCGCACCCTGGAAACATGAGCAACCCTTGTGCAAGATGCGTTAACCAATCCATGTGGAGCCTTGGGCCACGGCTAATGAGAGAGGAAGTTTCAGTGGAGCCACTCTGAAGTCATTGCAGCGTCTGTTCACAGACTGCCTACCTCGTAACGTTGCGATCGACCACAACACATTCGGTATGGGATAGATACCGAGAGCTGAAAAGGGAAGCAAGTCGCATCGGCACACAAAAAAAAAAGAGGCCGAGATGCGTGAGAAGATACGACGACTTACAGAAGATCGGAGCAGACCTTCTGAATTTGGTATCCGCGCAAAACTTATACGGCTATGTAAACTGACGTTAAGCAACACTAAAAGCTCCGTCAGGATCGGGAACGATCTGTCCGAGCCGTTCGATACCAAACGAGGTTTCAGACAGGTTGATTTCTTATCGTGTGACTTTTTTAACTTATTGCTGAAGAAAATAATAAGAGCACCAGAGCTGAAAGAGAAGGTACAATCTTCTATAAGAGTATACAGCTGCTGATGTACGCCGATGACATTTACATTATTGGCTTCAATAACCGAGCCGTGAATTCTGCTTTCTTCAGACTGGATATGGAAGCGAAGGATATGGGTCTGGTAGTGAACGAAGGCAAGTAAAAATATCTCCTGTCATCAAACAAACAGTCATCGTATTCACTCTTTCCAACAGGTGCTACTTTGGACTAAGTAGGCAATTGAAAAGTAAAGTCCTCTCTCGGCGAACGAAAACCAAACTCTACAAGTTGCTCATCATACCGGTCCTACTATATGGCGCAGAACCGTGGACAATGTCAACATCTGATGAGTCGGCTCTAGGAGTCTTCGAGAGAAAAGTTTTGCGAATGATTTATGGTCCTTTGCACATTGAAAACCGCAGACGATGGAATGATGATGATACGTATGAGATATACGGCGACATTGGCTTAGTTCAGCTGCTACGCTGGCTAGGTCACGTCGTCCGAATGGATGAAAGCTCTCCAGCTTTGAAAGTGTTCGATGCAGTACCCGCTGGTGAAAGCAGAGGAAGACAGCGAAAAGAAGAAATGAATGGCGCGCTAATATTGATATGACTATAATCGCGTAAGCGGTAACAACGCCAACAAAGAAGAAGAAGAAGTTTGATTTTCTATTTTATATTTTTCAACAACTTATTAGAAATCGCTGAAACTAGTGGATTATATATCCCCTGTGGATAGTTTTTAAGTTAAATCGTTTTCAGGTCGAGTTAACTCAAGGCATTTACATATACCATAAAAACTGAACTTGGTTAATTTTCAAAATTCTTTTATAGGTTTCATACAAGGTAACTCAACTTTAATAAAACTAAAATTTGATAAAATTTACTGCCTAAAAGTGTCTATTAATATTTTTTAATGAAATTTGAGTATTCTACACAATAAGAGATTTTGGAATTCAAAAGGGGGCGTCTTATTCAGTGTGGTTTATTTTATTTGGTATTTTTTCTTAATTTGGAACACTTGAGCAAGAAATGTTGACATTCCCTGTCTAGAGGAGTTCGCAATTAGATATGTATATAATATTTTTAATTATTTTTCTATAATTTTGGATCTTGGTCTGGCCAGGGTACTATGCCATTATACTACGCAATCATAACCACTCGGCTACTGCTCCCTTCTCCATCATTCTTGAAAATTTACGAGCAAGGGCTCGAGCTCTTTTATGACGACTGCATTGGTAGTAAAATAACTACAGAAAAATTATAAATTTCACTACATACAAATCTTCATTGCAATCATCTCATTTATATGTATCAAAATCAATATCTCACATTGTCAGAAAGAACCAAGCTAAAAAGCAGAGAAGTCAGTCCCTTGAAAAAAGTACAGTTGAGTTTTAGCTGTAAATGAAAATTATAAAATGTGCGATTTCCATTTTCATGCGAGAATTAATGAGAGCGCATGTTTGAGCTTACACGTAAAAGTATGTATACGTGTATGTATATAAATAAAATAATAAAGCCTGCCATCAAATTCACTAGTTAAAATCTACTTCGTTTAGGTATAGTATGACAAACAACGTCAAGTTGTTATACTACAGCTAATAACAATTATCACATTGTGGTAAGGCTCCATGTAACTCAAACGCACAAAAAACTGCTAGTTCAAGAATTTTGTGAACTTTTACTTTTTGATATAAAATAATGATTTATCAAATACTCAAACTATAATTTAAATTTTAATCTATTTTATACTCTTTTAATTTTGTTGAATGATATTAGAAGTTAGGTAAAGGAATTGTGTAATCAATGGAAATACGTGTATATTTTTATTTTGCAACCTGTAATGGTACTATTTGGACTAGTGTGATTTCGACTACTACACAATGGCGCACCACTCATACAAGCATACATATCAATATATATCCTTCGACGCACACATGCATTTGAATGAAAAAGTCCTTAATTCATATGTAAATGGTATTATGAATAAATAAAATGAAAGAAAATGCGTAGAAACAAATAGAAGAAAAGATTTTTTTATTTCGCTTCTGTAGAAAAATCCATAAGATTATTTTTGCTTCGTCAATGAGCTTTCGAGCGTCTTAAGTGAGCAAAAGTTAATGAGTACATATATATTTAACATATCTTAAGACATACATACGTGTAGATACATAGAAATGTATATAGAACGGCAACAGTGCCACTGCCATTTTTGTTATCCTTAGAAATTGTGAATTGAAGGAGACTTTGCATATATGCATGTTTGCGTGTGCGTTAAGTTTTTTTACAGTAGTTGTGCTTTCGGAGTTTTGAAAATTTGAAAAGACATGAATTTTATTTTCCATTAAAACATTTAAAAATTTCATACTTAGGCTTGATTACGTTTTCGTCACAGAAAGTTTCTTCGCAAGTGTGAAGGGTTCGGAAAAATAACGAAATTTACCGAAACTACCTGATTTTCGACTAGCATCCAAAATTATTGAAAATCAATTGTTCTAATTGGGGAATCTCAAGCCTTCAGAATTTACTTCTGACTTGAGAAATAGGTTCTCATAAAAATCTATCGGCCTCTCCATATGTCGGAGGAGAGTCGGCCGAAAATCGATTTGATTCAAAAATAGTTCTTTCGAGCCCGTGCATGACCTTAGCAAGCTAAGTGCCACCTTGGGTTCTTAGCTCTTTCTGAGGTTTAACATAAATAAGTATAAATTTAACAAGAGTATAAATCGGTCTAGGAGTTAAGCTATGGAAGGGTGGAATACAGCGCAACACAACTCGTAATGGTGCTTTTGCGGCGGAGCCTTAACTCAACTGAACTATTAATGCGCTTTGAGGAATCGCATTCTTCAAGAGGTGACCATTGTGTCTATTCTACCGAAAGCCGTGGATCTAATCCAACAAACCATTTCTGCAAAATCCAGGGTGTCATGCGTTCTCATGCTCATTGGATGGCTTATAGTCGGAGGCGTTCAACTTTATTATATGTAGGCTGCTATATATAAGTCTGGCCTAGGCAAAACTAAGTGTTGCCAGGTGCAATCTGACATTTCCATTGGAAAGTTTGACATTTTTTAGCATAACATCACTCAGAACGTTTTGTCATTTAATCGTGAATTGTTTTATTTACAGGGAACTAAAAAATTCGTCTCGGACAAAAAATGGAATTAACTCGTGAACAGTTTCGTGCGATCATTTTTCACAACTTTCGACGTGGATTATCACGACAAGAATGCATCGATGAACTAGAATCTTTATATGGCTATGAAGCACCATCTTATAGCACTGTGAAAAATTGGTACAACGGATTCAATCGCGGCCGACGCTCGCTCAAAGACGAATTCCGGGAAGGTCGTCAAAAAACAGCCGTTGTGCCAGAAAACATCGATGCCGTACGTGAACTGATAATGCAAGACCGTCATGTAACATACCATCAGATAGAGGCATGCCTATGCATTTCTCCCACCAGCATACATTCGATATTGCATGAACACCTGGCCGTAAAAAAGGTTTGTTCTCGTTGGATCCCGCACAATTTGACAATCGCTCAAAAAAAGGCTCCTGTGGATTGGTGTAAAGAAATGCTGAAAAAATACGATCGCGGTGCTTCAAAAGACGTTTATAAGATCGTCACAGGTGACGAATCATGAATCTATGCGTATGAGCCCGAAACAAAACAGCAATCGACCGAGTGCGTCTTCCAAGACGAGCCAAATCCAAAAAAAAAAAAACATTTTCGTTGATAAATATTCGTATTTTCATTATTAGGCCAGAAATATATATAGCAACCCACGAAATGGAGCCTCGGGTTAACAGAAATTTGCTACGGATCTCTGCAGTAATTGGTCGTCCCTTTCCCTTTTTTCCTTGCTTCACCACCTTGCTTGTCCACCGAAAGGCTCAACTAAATAGCTGCCCAAAGAATCGCACAGCGTTGAACGTACACAGGCATACACGGTCTATTAAACCTTTTCGCCTTCGGGACCTGAAGAGCTACGCTTCTAGAGTGTTACCCGCTCAGCTGGCAAAAAGTCTTCTCCTCTTGAGAGAATTGCTATAGCATCAGCCGATTAATGAAAGGCTTATGTTAACAAATCCATCCAATGGAAATCAACTCAGATACCTACACTGTGCATATGAAGTACCAAATCTTTTATCAGGGCACATAGAGATAGGTGGAAAGTTCTTAAAGTTGCGTAGTGCCACTCGAACCGATAAAATAACGGACGGTCAGAGAATCAGAAGACTAGTCCTGATTAGACAAAGAAAACCCCTACTGTCATATAAAGGTAGTGAACCGGGCATTGCAGCCCTAACCAAACCTCTGGACTTACAAATGAACCAGCTTCTAAGAAATTTCGGTCTTAGGAGAACACCGCGAGATAATGCACAGGTTTTCAAAAATTTCTCTTTTTCGAACTATGAGACCTTTCAGTGAGGTAAATCTTCTCAAACAACTGAAAATCAAATTAATGGGGCTTTTCCGGGTCTATTAGGGCATTTCGCAAAAATATACATGCCCAGCACCAGTAGTACGGCATACAGGTTGTCTCAAAAATTGATTGAAGCTCGTGCCTTGTGCTGATGAAGGAGCTGTGGAACTCTTGGAGGTATCCATTGCCAAAGTGGGGGAGCTATGGCCTGTGCTAATCTGCCGACATTGCACAGTGACGAAATCCCAAACCTACCAAGAGCCTGGGCGTAGGTGAAAGCCCTCAAAGACAGAGGTGATTCTGTCTGATTCATTGTTACTCGACTATATAATGGTAACTAAGTTTATTATAATATATTTTTATAGCCAGCCAAGCTGCCATTAAGCCGCTGCAATGCAATCCCATCATTCCATAAGTAACAATATGAAGCACGGAAATTTAAAGAACCTCTGGACTATATGATTTGGGCCCCGGACATAGAGATATCCCAGTAATTTGCGAGACCGACGATCAAGCTAGGAGAGGAACAGTCCTAATTACGCTAAAATCTGCAAATTTCAGGGCGAGGTACCTGATAAGAGCCACCTTCACCATCAGAGGTCAAATAGCCAAACAGATCTCAATGAGAGTAGTGACTCCTTCTAAGCAGGACCGCAATGAGCAATAACCGCACTCTGTCTGATGTGGACGAAGGATGAATAGCTTCCCTAAGGACATCTGTGACAGCTGCATGACGTCGTTCCCTCGGTAATTTCACAAAATAAAATCAAAATTCTTCAATTTATTCTCTTCTCTGGAATGATATATCATATGTACTTCTGTATGTACCATATGTATATATCTACGTATAGGCATGTATGTATATCTAAATAAAACTTAGTGCCTCAGGTTGTTGTTATTTTTTTCCTTTTTGTGAAGAAAACTCTAAGAGAAAACATTAATTTTTGGCTGTACCTGTCAGCACAGCACACGGAGGACATTAAAAAAATTAAAAAAAGTCGATGCTAAAGATACCATACGCATACATACACACGCCGGTGTAAGCACATACGCAAATGCGTGCGTTTAATAAACAAAAATTAGCCGACAAATGAGGATGTGAGTAGAAATCAAGAAAATTGTACTTCCAACAATGGCTATGTCTGTAAGTGTGATTCCAACTTTCGGGTGGTGGGGGGAAATGGTGGAATTTACATTAAAAAATCTAAAAAATTACCTACGCGTCCGCCCGTGCGTCCATTTACAATACGCACTTACATACATTACATACATGCAAATATATGTACATCCCTTTTGGGCATTGTTTCGTCGTTTTTTCCGTAGTTTTGGAGGCTGAGTTCTAGATGTGATTGTAATTCTGTGTTCGCTACGTTGCGTGAGGCTGTGAGTTGGATGTTTTCTTAATGCGTTATTGCTTAAGCTTTGTTTCTTCGTGAGTGCTCCTTTTTTGTATTGGTGTGGGTATTTAAGAATAAAAAGTTTTTTTTTGTTTTTGAGGGAGAAAAATACAGAAAAAAATTGAACAGCCTGAAAATGTGTATCCATCATATACGCACAAATATTTGAAAGTTTATATATGTATATGTATATATGGTATATGTAGTGACACATCAAATCGATACTACTGAATTCGAATTGACACCCGGTTGGAAAATCTTGCAGTAAACAATAGAACCAAAAAGCTTTATCAAACCCAGCTTAATATAAAGCGGTGGAAGAAAACCTTCAGGAAGCACCTGATGCAGGATGTTCTTTTAAACTACGTAAAGCTTCCTTAGAAGTCAACGCTTTTTGGTCCAGTACTTTGCTTCAGTTCTACTATCCAAAGTGCTGTCCGAGCAAT
Organism: Ceratitis rosa; assembly: GCA_037013455.1. Lineage (NCBI taxonomy): Eukaryota > Metazoa > Arthropoda > Insecta > Diptera > Tephritidae > Ceratitis > Ceratitis rosa. The sequence goes on from JAWMAG010000013.1 coordinate 6,002,491, forward strand.
TGTGGTCTTTATGAAGGGTTTTCCAGCAAGTAGTATTATTTGAATATCCTGTTATTTCGGTAGATGTCACTTTTGAAGCTGTAATTTTTTGACATTTGACAAGTAAAAGCCACGCCACGTGCACGTCGCTCAAGAACACTTGAGACTATTGGTGCTCCAGCCCAAAAGAGCTGAAAAAAAACCAGGTTTGTCCATTCCTCGTCGTTCTTTGGAAATTGACATTCCACAAACGTCATTAAATCGTATTTTTCATAAAAACTTTGGTCTTAAGGCTTATAAAGTTCAGTTAACATAATAATTCAAGCCGACCGATCTTCAGCAACGTCGTGTATGTGCGATGAGATCATAGGACCTTATTTTTTTGAAAATGAATGCATTGCGATATCAAGAGAGGATTAATGACTTTTCGTGGCCGGAATTAGGTGGTATGGAGCTGGATAACGTTTACTTTCAAAAAGACGGCGCTACGTGGTAAACCAGTAACGAAACTATCAATCCTTTAAGGGAAAAGTCACCGAGATTTTGTGATTCAAAACCTCGCAATTTCTTCCTTTGGGACCACGTGAAAGATAAGGTCTACGTCTACAGGTCAATGCCGATTCAAGACATCAAAGGTAGAACTCGTGGAGCTATTGAGGACATACAGCAGGCACTTGGCGATTTGTGATGGAAATTTTTATAAAACGAATACTGTAAGCGTAGCCGTGGCGTCCTTTGACTGATATTGTTTCCCGTATGTAGGGCTTATTTTAACATTCGATCAATTATATCTTTTCTTTGAATACGAAAACAACTCCTTTTATTCAAAACCTCTGTATAAATATTAACTAGCGGACCAGGCGTGCTTTCGCTGGCTTCAATTCGAATCCTTTGCATTAACTCCAGAGTAATAATAAAATATAGATAGTTTAAATCTCAATGCGAATAATTTAAATGGACTCGTAATGAGTGGAAAGTGGTATGGTATGAACCGATGCGACTTTCTGCGCAAGCACAAACATCAAAGACGGTTTCCCAACACACGTGCACATTCTTTTCGCGTTCAGGAAAGAAAAATTCAATGTCAGATCCAATATTTGAGAATAAAAGATTTTCATGCAACTTGGACCATAAATAAGATCTGAAAGAAAAATTTGCTCCATCTTTCAGGTGAATCGAATCATAAATACGATTTTCTCGTATAAATCGGTCCGTTGCTCACTTCCCGGAATAAAGATAAATCTTCTTTCGTATACCAGGTTGAAATTTGCCGGTTTTTTCGATAAAGAAAACACTTAATTTTCAGAGGAATTTCAAAATTTTTTTATTCAAAGTATTGACCATTGGTTTCTACACATTTCGCCCATCTCTCAGGCAAATTATGGATACCATTCCAAAAAAACTTTTTCTCTTTCGAGGCAAACCATTCGACGAGCCATTTTTCGACTTCTTCAAAATTATCAAAGCACTGCTCTGCAAGGGAGTGTGCCATCGATGCGAAAAGGTGATAGTCGGACGGGGCAAGGTTTTGAGAGTACGGCGGGTTCGATAATACTTCCCAATTAAGTGTTTTTAATGTGTCTTTCACCAGTTTAGCGGTATGAGACGGCGCGTTGTTGCAAGATAACTTTGCCATGTCTTCGGACCCATTCCGACCGTTTTTCGATCAACGCATGATTCAAATTGATCATTTGTTGTCGGTAGCGATCCGTGTTCATCGTTTCACCAGGTTTTAACAACTCGTAGTACACCACACCACACTGGTCCCACCAAACACAAAGCATTGTATTACGGCCGAAACGATTTGGCCTTGCAGTCGATGGGAGGAGAAAGCCATGATTTTTTTCGCTTCGGGTTCTCAAAATAAATCCATTTTTCGTCCCCCGTGACAATTCGATGCAGAAAAGATTTCTTTTTGAATCGTTGAAGCAGCATTTCACAAACGGTTTTTCGATTTTCCATTTGTCTATCGTTCAGCTGGTGTGGCACCCATTTTCCATACTTCTGGATCTTTCCCATGGCTTTTAAACGTTGGCAAATTGCTCCTCGAATCACATGTAGAGTTTCTGCCAATTTTTGTTGCGATTGGGTTGGATCAACATCCAATAACGCCTGCAATTCCTGGTCTTCGAAGTTTTTCGCTGCACCATTGTTCATTGTTCATTGTCTGTCAAGTCGAAATCTCCACTTTTAAATTGAAAACCATGTCTCACATGTTCTAATCACTGGAGCATGTTCACCATAAGTTTCTACCAGCAACCGGTGAGCTTCAGCTGCTTTTTTTCTTTTGATGAAATAAGAAAAGCAACGAATGCCGCAAATGCGATTTACTTGGAACGAAACTCGACATATTCACTGAGGTAAACAAATCGACGCTATTATTTTGTCGGAATGTGACTTGCGTACTTTTGTAGGTTAATGTCAATAGAAAAAAATTACATACATGCCAAATCATAGAAATTTATACATATTGCTAGCGACAACTACTAGTAAAACCGGCACACTTCAACAAACACACCTGGTATGTTTGGATCGGCATTATTGTTGTCAATCTATAGAATCTCAAATGTGAGATATATGCGAAATGTGTAGGTCTCTAGGTATAGATTTTAACATTTTGCGGAATTAATAGCACCAAAACAAGGTTTAAGTGATTTTAATATAAGAACCTGACAATCATATTGAATGAATACAAAATATATTTTGAGGGGGAACGGATTACAATAAAATCACATATATTTTTCTATTTGAGTAGAGGCAGCTTATAACCCCAACAGGACTAAGGTTTTCCACTCTATGTTGTTGTTTTTTTTGTTTTAAGATAGTGGCACCCAGCGATTTTAACATCGCCGACCAATATTTTAAGGATTTTACACTGAAATTTCAAAGAACTAAAATTTGGCTGTTGTTTCTAAGTTCTCATATAAATAATTCCAATTGGGTTACTAAGATCTTTTATTCACATAAATATACACTTATGCTTTAGCACATGCCTGGTCATACATATGTATATACACGCACTTGCACGCACACAATCCTACCAAAAACATACATGCACGCACACACACGCGCACAAAGAAAAACTCATTTTGGGCTATAATCACTTTTTGGGCAGCATAAATTACTAAGAACCACCCCGAAAAAACCTTGTGAATATTTAAAAATTTACAGGAAAATAAAAACCAGAAAAATTACGCATCAAAAAAAAATAAAAAGTTGAAATAAAAACTTCAGAAAAAATAGCAGAAAATCAAGAAAAAGAAGCGAAAAAATAAGAATAATGTGTCCCTTGTCGTCGCCAGACAGCTGGGCTAAGCAAGATTACGGTGCATACATTAACTTAAAGAGAAAACTTGCAGACGAGGGGCAGGTGGTACGCACTGGCAGGAACAGGTCCTGGACTGCAGGAACTCTCATGGCGGATAATCATTGTGAAAGCTTAAATTTGGTGCACATGCCTCGGCCAGTGAGTTTGTGTTTTTGGCTGGTGTGCAGAGTGTGGAGAGGGCAGGGGGAAAGCGATAATTTACCATTAACGCATGCAAACGCACACATTCACACAAACATACTCGTATACTCACATACATTAACATGCGTTTCGTAACGGCATGACTGTCAATGGACGCAATGTTTAATGTGACGGCGATAATGCAGAAATTGGCAGTGTGTAGTGAATTTCGTTAACGATTTTTGTTTTTTTTTTTCGTTTTTTTTCGCTGCTCATTAAATGCAGAAATTATAAAAATTTAATGCGCACGAGGGGTCGGAAATATTACTTTTCCAGTTTTTTTTTATATAAAAAATCCAAAGCGAATTTACAGAAGCTGAAGTTGTATGATCCCGAGGTTGCTTGTTTTTCCGTCCATTTTGTCAAATTTCCAAAAAAAAAAAACCAAAAAAATGATATTTTTGTATTTTGTAATCTGCTGTGCACACGCTTTGTAAAAATCCCATTAAACATAAAGAACTCGTCTCGAATTGTTATATAAATAATACAAATTTCGGTTTTCTATAGAATAGAATTTTCGATAAAAATTATTTTCTTAAATCCGTTTCAAAAAAGATGCGAAAATAAGTTCAAGAAAACTAACTCGATCTAGCCGTGATCATTATGGGTTTTGAGTCTAGCCAACCAAACTTTCTTTCTATGATAGTTTATGACGCTACATCCGAGTTTTCACTCAGTTTTATACGATCGATTCTAATGTTTTTGATATAGTCAGTAACTTAAGGTAACAAAACAGAACTGGAGAGAAGTGGACCCATGTTTTATGTACTGCTTGGGATTAGGTGAAAAATCCTTGTTACCTGCAGACATAAGTGAGGTTGGCAAGATAAAATCGGGTGTAACTACGGTACGTATAACCGGCTACCGTGAGAGTTGCGAAAATAGCGCCTTCAAGGCCGGGACAGAAAACCTTCCGATGTCGCCAGAGCTTCACTTGCACAGCGAATCATCTATGCTACGAGTTAAGAAGCATAATGCTTTGCTGTGCAAGCTATAGTCTGCCAGCTCTTGTTGCTTTGTTTATATGCTAATCTAGCATAGTTTGATGATGGTACACTTATATCAGCGTCTTTGATTGGAGGCTCAGGCTTTTCTCAGATTATGTCTATGTGGTTCCAAATAGTCGCATCTCAAGCTCAAACTCTTCTTCTTTCTGCAAAAACATTTCCACTTCCCTCCAATTTACGATATCGTTTCAACACGGCAAGTAATTCTTACTATCGTACCTTTGACTTGAAGAATGTTGCTCTTTTTCTTATGAGCCCACTTTCTCATTCCTCATATTACTACGATTTCGTTTAGTTCGATAAAAATTTTATTCCACAATATGATTTTTAGCTACATCCTTCGTAATTGACATACAAGCTAGTGGGCTTAGTAAAGCCAAAATAAAGAAAGAGAAACTTGGTACATACCCAATCATGCTTTAAATCCTTACAAAATCGCCCAGTCGTTCGTCCACTAGTTGATGTCACAAGGCACCTTCTTAAGTTCTTCCTTCAACGTTGTTATCTCATTTTTAGCCTTAATAATTACGAATTTCAATTGTAGAATTTTCATTAAAGTTTTTTTCTTTATTATAGAATTCTATATCTCAAACACATTTTCGTTCCTAAGATTGTTTTTAACTGCCATTAGACTTCAGAAATCCCTTTAACTGAATATGCCCGACGGTCTCTACTCAAGCGCATATTGAGCTTAGTCTTGACGGGAGATAATCAGTTTTTATTGAATCTAATCCAGCAAGACAGTCACAAAAGTGTTTTCCGATGTCAGGGTTGTACAGTGATAGAGGTAGTTTTCAATTGACTTAGACTATTCCTCTTATTCTTCTAAAAATCATTAGGGTGACATCCCATTATTTTCCCATAAAACCTTCGTTATTCTAATGGAGAACCGCTGTCTAAGGATAAGATGTCTGGGTCTTTTCGCATCCAATTTGGACCTTAGCTGTTTGGTCACGTTGCACCTTCAGCAATCAAGTTTTTGTTTCTTCGGCAAAGGCCAGTTTTAACATTTACTTTGCAGTGCATACTTGCATCGTATGCATGATTTATTGTGGTGAGAAGAGTTCCTTATCTTGCAATTTCGCATACAGAGCAATTGCCTGGGATGTTTCCTAGGTTGCATTTCATCGAGAATTTGTTCAGAGAGCTTCTACATTTTATAGTCAATTTTGATGTGGTCTTGTTACACAGAGATCTCCTGACTATTTGTCCTACTCCCGTGAGTTTGAGTAGCCAATCGGTGGCTTCCATGATTGCAAGAAGTTCTGCTTGGAAGACGCCGCAGTGGCCTGGTAGTCTCAAAATTGTTTAGAGCATAGAAGATTCTACAACTCACTTTGTCACCGAGTTTTGAGCCGTCTATCAAGATGGCTATGACCTTCTGATCAGGGACGTTTATACATATTCCCACATTCAATCTTTTTTGGGATTCTTGGAAGAGAGGCAGATACGAGATGTGTTCAAAACGTAACGAAAACTTTTAAATTACACAAACTTGGATAGTATTACTTGTATAGATTATAACTAAGTTTATAAAATAGTAAGGCCTAGGGTGAGCCTGCTATAAGTAAAGCAAGAATTTACGAGTGGTAAGATCCTTTTCAAGAAGACCGCAAAGGCTTTGAAGATGGCAAACGGTCTGGACGTTCAGCACATTTAAAACCGATTGAAAAGTGGAAAACTAGAAAGAAATGGGTATGAACGATCGCCCAATCCCAAGTAGAGAAGTTTTTGATAATGTTGGTATATTGATTGGTTTATGTAAATTTGTTAAAAAAAATTTTAATTTTTTTTTTCACTGAAACATATAAGGTCAAGTAAACAGTTCGCTCGGTTTTTTATTGATTTTTCAAAATGTGATAACTTTGTGCACATTTGTCCGATTTAAGTCAAATATGCGTCCTTTTGGTCATAAACTTGTTGCCAACGAGATGCCAACTTCATTATACCCCTCTCGTAGAAGGCTGCGTCCCTATTGGCAAAAAACTCGGACAGCCAATTTTCAAAGGCTTCTCTTGAGGTCAACTTCTCACCATAAAGTGGGTTCGCCATGGACAGGAAAAGATGGTAATCACTTGGTGCCAGGTCCGGACTGTAAGGTGGATGCATTAGGACCTCCCATCCGAGCTCCTGGAGCTTCTGACGCGTCACCAAAGACGTGTGTGGCCTGGCGTTGTCTTGATGGTACACAATTCGGCCTCTGTTGATCAAAGATGGCCTCTTCTGGATGAGTGCTGCCTTCAAGTGGTCCAGTTGTTGGCAGTAGAGAGACGAATTGAGCGTTTGGCCATAGGGGAGCAGCTTGTAGTAGATGATTCCTTGCCAATCCCACCAAATACACAGCAAAACCTTCCTGACCGTCAAACCTGGCTTGGCCACCGTTTCCGCGGGCTCACCGCGTTTCGACCACTACCGATTTCGCTTGACGTTGTCGTAAGTGACCCACTTTTCATTTTTTGTTGCGATTCAGCAGCGATTCCCAGATGGAAATTCGATCCATCATGTTTTTTGCGTTAGTTCGTGTGGCACCCAAACGTCGAGCTTCTATTTGAATACAAGGTTATTCAAATGGTTCCAAATGGTTTTCTGGCTTTCCTTTAGGTCATCAGCAATTAAATAAGTGCTCAAGTGACGGTCTGTTTCCATTTTTTCCATGATTTTAACGCAATTTTCGACGACAGGCCTCCCGACGCTTGGTGCATCTTTGACAGCGAAATTACCGGAACGCCACCCAGCAAACCACTTTTGTGCTACACGTTCGTTTACAGTATCGAGCTCATAAACTAAATTAATTTTTCCAGCCGCTTTGGCTGCTTTTTCGCCTTGATCGAAGAAAAATTGTAAAATATATCGAATTTTCTCTTTGTTGGTGTCCATCTTTGACGAGCGTTCACAACGTACTCAAACTCGTACGTCAATCAATCGAAAAACTGTCAAAGACAAATTTTAGCGCGAATAAACACGTTTTCAGCGCCGTATAGTGTGACATGTTCCGACACGTAACACTAGTACTATGGACAATAACGCCATCTCTTAGATAAAAACCGAACGAACCTTTTACTTGACAAATATATTAGGAGATGTCTGAACATGGGTTTATGCATACGACAAATGCGGTCGAACGTAAGAGTTATGATCACTGCATTCTTCGATAGTAACGGTATAGTGTGAACCAATAGTTTATGCCACGAGATCAAACGGCCAGCTAAGGGTTCTATCTACTATACAAGTTTAACGCCGATTGCGTGCAATAATCCGAAAAATAGTTCATATCTTTTCCATTATGATAATGTAGCTGCTCACACTTTTAGCTTGCTCGCAAATTTCGACCAAAAACAATACTGCAACGATGCTCCAGCCTTCAGGTTCGCCAAAAATAAGGGGTCATAGCTCAACAGCCGGAGATAATAATGAACCACATCGCTGAAGGAAAAAAACGTTATCACAAAGGTCAAGTTTTAGAAATGTTTCGGGGATTGTGGACTATTTTTAAGGCGACAAGATGAAATATAGACGAGTAAATACATCTTTTGATCACAGCTATTGTTGTTATATTTTTACAGTGCACTACATACATATGGAGTCTCTATTATAGACATTCGTTTATTTTGCATAGTTACAACTGCGAAATTATTGGACTCAAAACATTGTAATACGTACACACTGATTATTATTGAAAAGATTAACACTGTTACAACACATATGTATTCACATACATACACAAAACACATGAAATAAGTGCGTGTAAAATACCACTAGCAGTACCACTTATCTCTCCAAATCAAACTTGATTTCTCGCACTCGCTTGTTAACAAATTTACACACCAGTAATTAAGAAAGCTAAAGCAAACAAAAAAGAAATAAAAAATAAAAAACAAATATCCTTTTCAGACCATAACGACTCACATGAATTATGCAAATTTATTCACCAAATTAGCCACAACACAAATGACCATAAACCATTTAAAAAGTCATATTTACTGACCACTGTCCACATGCCTGTCCACCGAACACTGACAACCCTTATTATGGCTCCCTACCAAAGGCGGTCATTTGTAAGGACTGAGCGTGACATGCAACCACCATAAAGGATAACAAGACTAAGCTGACTAAAAGCGCGCATAAAAATCACTTTTACAATGCCCATTTAATGTCCACTGAGATATATACCTTTAGATATAAACAAATATTTACATATATGTACGTGTATGGACGTATGTTTCTATGTTCTCATATGTGTTTAATGCAGACAAACTAGAAAATACCCTGGTCAGCTTTGACCAGCCGCAAATAATAGGGAATGACTGTAATTGCCGTTGTTTTTCCTACTGTTGGTCAGCAGGCGAATCAGCGGACACCCATGTCTCGCGCACTTGGGAGGGTTGGAGGGAAGGTCAGTTGAATGATGACATTAAAATCACACCTCTGGAGGCTATTATACATATGTATGTATCTACCTACATATATATGCACTTATAATAATGGTAATATGATAATAAAGTGTGTAACTTCTGAACACATAGACTTGTTTTGGTCAATTGGGCAATTGTGTAATTAACGGTTAAGTGGTCAGTGTGTGATGTTTTTGTTATTGACAATAAAGATATTTGATTTGTTTATTAGCACAAATGTGGTATGGGGTGAATATCATTATTCAATTGATTGGTATGTAATTATAAAGTTACCACTTGATCGTGCCTTTATTATGTAATTTACAAGGTAATTAAGAAATGATTTATCATTCACGGCTCTCACACTGGGATCGAGATGAATGGATTCCGACGAATGGAAACACCAACAGTTTAAAGGATTTATATGAGGAGCTTTTAATTGTATATCAATAATACACTCGAAGAGGTCCACTTTCTTCTGCATGGGTAACCTAAACCTTGGAAACGTGAGCAAGCCTTGTGCAAGATGCAGTAACCAACCCTTGTGGAGCCTTGGGTCAGGGTTAATGAGCGAGGAAGCTACAGTGATAGTGCGATATATTCGGTTTAAAGGTTCCTGAAGTATAGTTGCATGCGGTATCTGTTCCCAAGAGGTACTGCTGCCAGCGGGTGTCGGTCTTGAAGCAAGCGGCTCCCTGTATAAATGTGTACAAACTTTAAACTCACTCGCCCAGTGAGGTTCTGCGCTGGGTTTGAGTCTCGCCACGTAGAAACCAGCTCCAATAAAAAGCAATACAACTCTTCAGATTTGATACCCCCTTTTGCGACGACCACTGTAAACGTATTAAGGATTATGGTTTAAGGACATGCACCTGGACTGTCCGATCATCCCTTAATTGAGAAGGTGCCGCTGCCCAGCTGGTTGATGTCTTCGTGAGATTTAAGGCTGACATCACCGCCGTCCAAGAAGTATAATGGATGGAACAAGGACGGAAGCGAGAAGGTCCTTGTGACATTTACTGGCCATATAAAGGAGCACTAATTTGGTGTTGGATTCGTGACTCCGTCGCCAAGTATGGAAGAAATATGGTTGTCTGTAGTACTAGATTCTAGCACAAGAAAATTCATTGAGTTACCTGGCTGTCCCCTGTTCCGCCGGCTTATACCGCCTATATAACGATTAACCTTCTCAGGTGCCAGACCATCACTGTGTAGGCAGCGGTGCCCATTGTCAATCCGTAACCTGCGCGGAGGAAGGAGATTATAAGAAATACCCGCTGTACAAAATACAAATCTTTAACAAATCAACTCACGCGGAGCGGGATGAACTTACCCAAAACTTCCTACGATTTTGAAATCATAAATAATAATTATTCTCCTTTATCTCCGGGTTTTGGTTATTACTATTATTTTTATTATTATTTTGTTTGTTTACTACGGAAGAAAAAATAAGAAAACTAAAAATTGAAATTACAGAAAATATCAAAATAACAAATACTTGTTAATTAGAGGAGTTAGATAGGGAAAGGTAGGTTGGTAAGGGTTGTTGCAAATACAAAGAAGAATAGACGGAAGCAGTTGGTTTACCCTGACCATGCGCTGCTGCCTTACGGATTTGTATGAACTTTTATTAATTTTTCTTGCTTTCTTTCTTTTTTTTAAGGCTTTTCGTTTTTGTTTTCAATTTTCATTGCTGCCTTCTTTGATGCTCCAAACTGACTTTGATGCTGGCATTTGACGCCCACTGCTTAACACGACATTTGCCAAAAGGCTCCCAAAAATGTCACGAAACCTTTGTATTTGTTTTTTTGTTGTTGATTTTTAATTTTTCTGCTCTGTTGATTGCTCTTCAAGCTCGCTTTGCCTTTGATGATGGACGCAGCCAGCTGAGTGTAGTGTAGTTCTTCTTCAAATTCTGTTCGACAATCTACTTGGCGTCTTGAGATGCTCACTGTCTGTGTTAGCAGAAACAAAAGCAAAAACAAGCGACCCCTGACGAAATGTGTTGAAGCAGCGACTGCTGGCTCACCCCTATCCTGGTTATGACTTCCTCAGCTACTTCCTCTTCCTTGTTTCACTGCCCATTTTTTTCTTGTTTCTAAATATGCAGCCGCCTTTTGCCGCCACTGACTTGTGGCGGAAATGTTGTTGTAAGCGTTTTTTTGTTTTATTTTTTTCATTTTGGGCCTCGATGTTTATTCGATTTGCCAATGAAGCATTTTTTATGATTCTCTAATATTTACGCACATATGTATATATCTATATGTATGCATATTTATAGTTGTTGTTGTATATTTGCGTGTGTACTGCTTTGCATGTCATCTGCTTAAGCTCTAAAAATTAATGATTCTTGAAGAATCAACGATCCGTCACACACAACCACACAGTCCCATCAAACATTCTCTTCTCGTCAGTCGAATGCCTAGCGTATGATGATGATGATGCCATATTACAACAACTAACAGCGTAGCAACAACAGCCCTAACAGTAATAACACGGGAAAATGTCGAAACAAAGGATATTTCATGGTATTTTTGGCGATTATGCAAAATTCATTTTTCTTCTTCAACTCAACGCGTCTCTCCTTTCACTACGTTTCTCGGCTTAGTTGGTCTTCCGTTACTTTTGATTTTATACGCCCCCAAAAATTTGAGTTTTCCATTTCGCTTTTTTTGTTGTTGCCGAAAATCAAATTTGTATTTTATAGGCCTCAACTGACAGCTGAGCTGCGTTTTCCTACGTTATCAGTTCTAATCAAACACACACGTACATATGTACGTGTATGTATCTACATTCATATGATTGTTTGTATTGAACATGAGCATAAAAATATTTTCAAAGCAAAAGAAGATGAGCCTCATTTAAAAATATCGAAATGCCCATGGATTAATGTTTAACATCTCTGATGGAAATTAATGAATGTCGGAAAATTGTATTACTATTATTTTGCTTACTATGTACTTACTTTGTTATGCGTAAATTAAAATATAGAGTAAAGAGCAACCATTTTCGAAATTAAAGGTCTCTCTCTACATAATCTTATCAGCGGAGTGGAGATCTCCCACTGATTTCAACAGCATATTTTCAGAGTTAGAGTGCTTTCATCCTTCTTGGCAATATGACCTAGCCAACGTGGCCGCTGCTTCTTATGCTACACGTCGTGAACCATATGAATAGGGCCACTAATCCTTTTCAAATCCCTCCTCTCGAAAACCGCTAAAGTTGCCTCAATAATGTTGTCATATACGCTCTGCGAAGATGTGGTGTGTGTCGATCCTCTTCTCACGGGTCTTTTCCAAAGTTTGGCTCATGGTGAATATCTGGTCAATGGTTCATTTACCAGGTCTGAAGCCCCACTGATAAGATCCAATCAATTCGTTGACGTTGAGCTTTCGTTTTCTATCAATACGCTCACTGCGCAGTGAGATCACCTTTTTGTGAATTCGGTAGAGCACACTTAGGTTTCAATGTTGTTGTTGTAGCGGTTCGCTAACCCCGCTTAGGGCAGGCATAATTAGTCTGAGTCGCCGAGGTCATCTAACGAAAGGTCCAGGAAACGTGCTGTTTCGACAGGGTTGGACCAAAGGGAGAGGGGGGCTAGATGGGTAGGTTTAAGGGGGCATGTGAAGAGGTGGTTAGTGTCGTGCGGGGACTCTCCACATGCAGGGCATACGTTGGGTATGCTGGGGTCGAGTCCGGATATGTAGGAGTTTAACCTGCTACAATATCCAAATCTAAGTTGTGCTAGAGCGATAGCCGAGTGGTTAGCATTGCGTACTGACATTCGGAAGGCTCGGGTTCATATCCCAGTGCCAGCAATATCGAAAAGTTATGGAAAATTAATTTAAATAAAACATTAAGTTAAATTTTCTAATTGCGGTCGCCCCTCGGCAGGGAATGTCCACCCCTCCGAGTGTATTTCGGACATGAAATAAAAGGCTCCTCGTAAAAAAACCATCAGCCGTTCGGAGGCGGCTTAGTATAAACTGTAGGTCCTCACATTTGTTGGAAAAACATCAAGACGCAAAACCACAAATTGGAGGAGGAGCTCGGCCAAAAATCGCTTCAGCGGTTACAAAGTGCCAATTATATATATATATAAGTTGTGCTAGTATCACACGGGTCTCTCGAGGCAGCTCGAGCTCACTGTCTGCGATAGATGGTGGTTTGATTCCGAGTACGCCATTCGCTGGAAGGCGAAGTTGTTGACTGACTCCTGGTGAATGGCGTTTAGCGCCTGTCGGTAAGCCGTCCTGTCCAGCGGTTGTTTTACATGGTGCTGTATGGTGCAATTGTAGTCAAGTACTCCCTTCCTGATGTGCCTAGGCGGAGGCTCGGCTTCTAAGAGGTGCCTGCTGGGGTGCTCCGCGCGGTGGCATCCCAACAGGAACTGCTTGCACAGCAAAGCAATATGCTCCTTAACTCGTAGCATAGATGCTTCGCTGTGCAAGTGGTGCTTCGGTGACATCAGGAGGTTTCCTGTCGCAGTCCTAAGGCAAGTCAGGCATGCTTTCATTCGGCCATATTTTGCAAAGAAGCTGATGCATGCATCTGATCAGTTCTTCACCGCCGTATTTGAATAGCTCGGCAGGTAATCCATCGGTCCCCGCCGGTTTGTATTATTTTTAAGCGGGCGATTGCTACTCGGACTTCTTCATAGTAGGGTAACGGAACAACTTTTCCATCGTCATCAATTGGAGTTTCAGGTTCACCATCTCCGGGTGTTTCATTTTTACTGCCATTCAGCAGGTTGGAGAAGTGTTCCCTCCATAGATTCAGTATACTCTGGGCATCCGTCACTAGATCACCTCCTGGGTCCTTCAAGTCCGTAAGTCGCCGTATCTTTGCGTAGAATTTTCAAGCATTTCCCTTGTCGACGAGCTTCTTAAGCTCTTCATACTCTCCCGATTCGTCCTCTTTCTGTGGGCATAGTGTTAAAAAATTTCATTTTAATCCGTATTTTGGCGAGACATTCATCCACCGGAGTAAATGCCAATCCAAACGGATGTTTGTTGGCTACCCAGGGGATTCGTGGTGTAAGACCGGAAGTCGTGAGCTGCTTGAACCATATGCAAAAGAATCGTTTCTGGCCACTCCCAACTGAATGGCAGTCAAAAACTTTCTTCACTTGCGTGAATTTCTACACATGGTCCCATCCCCTGTAAGATATTACCTTGAATAAATATTAGGGAATGCCATATAATAATACAAATTCTTTTTCGTGTTTAGTTACTTAACATATTGTATTTTTAAATAACACGATTTTTGATCTAGGCAAGAAGTTGTTTTTATGATAATTTTTGGCTCTAAATCCAAATCTTCTCCCGTTTTTTAATATTGATTCTAGTATTTGGGTTGGTGAAATCCCTCTCTTAGTTCGTCGCTCGTGTCGTCCAAAATTTTGGGGAGAAATCAAGGCGGGAATGCTAGAAATGTATCTATAGATATATTTTAACTTCAATCTTCGATAACTTTCCAACAAAATGAAATCAATTTGCTTAAATTCGGGGTTTTTGGTTACCAAGAAAGTGGTGAACAACATTCTTGGTAACCGAAAAGAGGCCCATGCAATGAAAAGGAAATGGAACGAACATAGGTCGTAATACGGAATTCGACGGCAAAAAATGCAAATTCAAAAAAAATAAAAGAAAAGAAAGGATTTTAAAATTTTGGATTTAGTGGCTTTGGCCACGCCGAAGTCTTTATAAATACCACTCATGACCATATCAAATTTATGGTATTTTATTTTAAGATTAAATAAAGTAATAATAGTCTTCTCTGATAAATTGGTTGGAGAGGGCTATGGGATTAAGTTTTCTCCAATTTTGTAATCTTTGTGAATGTGAGTAAAGCTTCGGACACAGTGGTTTCAATTCTATCCAAGCAGTTACCATATCACACTTCAGCTCAAGAACCGTAACATTTTAAGAACAACTTAATTCAAGTCCAGTATTGAAATTATTTTTGTTTCAATTATCGCGATTATTGATTATTTTGAAAATAAGCTTTTAATATATTTAATATTTCAAATAATTGTAAACCAATATTAACTGTTTTTTGAATAATGTTCCAAGGCGAGTTTTATAAATCTATTAGATTAATTTTTGACAAAAAAAAAATGGTTTCCAATAAGAAGTGTAATTTTGAATAGCCTGTTATTTCGGTAGATGTCACCTTTGAAGCTGTAATTTTTTGACATTTTACCAGTGAAACTACCACAGTAATCAAAATGAAACAACACACTCTTCAACAACGTACTGAAATTTTTCAAATTCTTTATAAAAATTTCATCGAAAAATCATCTTGACTGATGAGGCTTATTTCCCCTTCGATAGCTACGGAAAATCCAAGATTTATTGTTGAAAACCCTCTCCATCCTCAATGTGTAACTGTTTGGTGCGGTTAGGCTCCGGCGGGGTCATTTGACTCTACTATCACACAAGCAATAGAACCATCGATATATTATATTAAGGGAAAAGTTTCTTTGAATATCAAGATACCACCTCTTATTGGATTTGGAAGCAATCTTCTATAAAAATTAAATTGGAAGTAGAAAGAAAAACAAAAAAAAAAATTTTACGAATTTTATTTCAAAATGTCTTATATTGAAAATAAATATATTGTAAATCACCACAAATCGAAAGTAAAGGTACAGAAGGCACACTGGAATAGTTGGTGTATCGGATCTCTTTGGTATCAGAAGCTACGTGAACTTTGTAATATTTCTAATAAAATTGTTTTCTTATTTTTTTTTAAATAAAAATCAACTTAATAGATTGATTGTATTTCATCAACTGAGTGAGAAACAATATTAACCATCAACATAATTGAGCGTGTGTGAACAGCAAACTCTAAAACGGAATTAAAATATTATTGTCTCAGCTGATTTTCTCTATTTGATGATACTCTGAACCAATAAACTGTGAAACAGAAACAAGCTAGTAAAGTAACACACGCCAATTTATGGAATCTACTTATTTAAATTAATTTAATTTCTCAGACATAAATCGAAATCGAAAGGAACAGCAATGCCATTAACATTTTTATGAATGAACTTATGAAATTGGCTCCCATTCATCCCAGCGCTTTCTTCGAGCGAAATGGAATTATTTATGAACAAACGTGTAACTAAGTGGAAAAAAGCTGCGCTGCGCAAACTGCTTAACAATCACGTAAAACAAATAAAATTCAAGATTTGCACACAATTTGCAAACTTATGCGTGTTGAATATTAAATGGACATAAAAACATAAAAAATAAAAACGGTACAATTTATTTGATCTGCGCGATTTCTAGCCTTTAGCTAAGTGGCTGAGACGAATGAGGCGGTATGGAAGCTGAGGGAGTTGAAAAATTAATCAAAGGTGTTCAAGCGAAAAAATTGCGAAATCTTAATACATAAAGAATGTGTAGGAATGTGAATGTAAATTTAATGTGAAAAAAATATATAACGTTTTTGATTGCAATTCGAATTGTTACCATAAATCAAACACGCAACTAAAGTATATAATATATATATATAAAGGTATGTATGTATGTATTTAAATAAATGTGTGCTATGTGTGTAATTATGCTTGATTGTGTACATATGTAACTGTATGAAATAATAATTCAGACTCATTATTCATTCGCATATATTATTAACCTAAATAACTAATGAAGTCGATTAAGCTTGTGTAATTTACATACAAACAAGTTGGGGTCAAATAGCGATAACAAATTTACATCTTATATAAATATGTGTTATGCATATACGAGTATACCATATACATAAAATACATACATGCTTTCTATTCTATTTGTATGCTTTTCTCCAAAAATATCCTTAATGAACTTTGACTACATTACAAAACTCACGCATTTCCTCTGTGTGACCGACTTCCGGCCATGAGTGTGTATGTAAATGATTTTGCCGAAAATTGCTTTTTAATATGTGAAACACTCACACTCATACCTAGAACTGGACATGTTAACGTATACCCAATAAACAGAAAAATACCTAACCAAGCACAAATTTCAAAACAAGTTAGGATGAAAGCGAATAATTTATTTCCGACTGTTTCATTTCTATGCAAAAATTTACTCTTTGAGGACCTCTGGTCAATTATAACTCGGTGTGGTTTCTTTACTTTCTATTTACTCGATTTCGATTCTGGATTTCCAACATTCCATTTGTTGTTTAGCTCGATTTTATGTGCAGCAATTTTTTGGCTTTAATGTACTTGAAAACAAATAAATATAGTTTAAAAAACTAAAAAAACACGCTTTTAAAGAATATTGTACTAAAAAGTTGAAAATAATTTTGAAAATAAACTTAAGACAATAGTATATAAAAAATACTTGTATAATTAAGAGAAACGCGTGGGGAGCTTTGTACCATAATTTCCATATATCGAGCGCCCCACGCTTTTCTTTAAAAGCGTGTTTTTTTAAACTATATTTATTTTTAACTTTTTAGTTTAATATTCTTTAAAAGCGTGTTTTTTTAGTTTTTTTAAACTATATTTATTATATACTATTGTCTTAAGTTTATTTCCAAAATTATTTTCAACTTTTTAGTTTAATATTCTTTAAAAGCGTGTTTTCTTTAGTTTTTTTCAAACTACATTTATTTTATATATTTTTATAATTAACTCTATTTTGATTTTTTTTTCTCTGAATTAATCAGAGAACGTATAATAATTATTAGTATGGATTATTATACGTTCTCTGATTAATTTTGTTAACGCTACGATGTATGCAACGATTCGCATTTCAAATATTTCATATTGGGATC
The DNA here is from genome assembly GCA_037013455.1 of Ceratitis rosa. NCBI lineage: Eukaryota > Metazoa > Arthropoda > Insecta > Diptera > Tephritidae > Ceratitis > Ceratitis rosa. Next base: position 6,020,151 of record JAWMAG010000013.1, read on the forward strand.
GCGTCACCGCTAAAAAGTTACAAACTGACAGACAGACATACTGACAGACATACTGACATACAAGTGAAGCTAATATAAAGCGTGTAAAAAGAAGAGCAGTCTTCGGCCACGAAAGAAATCTTGTTACCTCTCGTGCCCATATAAAATTTAATTCTTATATCACAAAAATTGGCTAGAGGAGCTGCTTAACGAAGTCTTCCTATTCCGTTGATTTTCGAAATCAATTTTTTATAGTTTATACGTTTGTAGGAAACAAAGTTAGATGCTTTTTAACGTATTTTTGACTCACAACATCATCTCTAAGCAAATTCTATATAAATTTGTAGATATGAACGTATATTATTGAATTTCATGCACTGAGGCGATTTTTTTGTTGTAGTTTTGACCAAAGCCTCGTATCTGAAAGAATCGGTCAATGGAAGCTATATATTATAGTCGTCTGATTTAGAATATTTTATGTAATCCATCGTATATGTGATGCTTATTCGACAATTTTATGACCCAAAATCACAAATCTGATAATATAAATATATACACTTAGACCTCGCTTTGCGTCGTTTGCGTTTTTTTGAGGTCGCTGCTCAATTAGAACTAATTTTCTTTGTTTGTCGTTAGATTTTCGATGTTGTGTTGTTTTGGGATCGATCGCTAATTTTTTTTGAATTTGAGAGGAGGTTAAACCATGTTGCATGAATGGTGTTTAAGGTATGGAGGAGACTGACATACATAAATAAATAGCTAACCTCGCACAACCAATAATTCTCCCATAAAGAACTATTGCAAGTGGAATTGCTAATGAAGAAAATGGCTGTGACCGTTTAATTGAAACCTCGAGAGAACAAAATTTAACAAATTTCCATACCGAGGTATGGAGATTTTTTTTTAAACGATCCGCACAGCGGAAGCTATATTAAAGTGTCCCTGGCGGTAGCTACGAATATCAATTGCTACAAGGAAATGTACTTTACGTTGAAACAAAAAGCTGTTCAGCAAACATTGGACCAATTTTTTGTTTGTTTTTTTTTTTTTTTGTTTTTTGAAAGAAAGCCTCATCAGAGAGTGATTATTTCTAATTTTATTTTAAGAAATGATTAATTGAATATTTTATTTTTTTTATTTCGTTTTGTTTTTTATATGTATAATATGTATTAAAATGAAATGTTATTTTCTTTTATTTAATGTTTACGTTGTTAAATTTTTTGTTTAAATAGTAGTATTATAGTATCCTTGGAACCTATCTTCGATCTTTACATGGTTTACTTTAGAAAATCTTAATTCACTTTGCGTCGTTTCAATTTGCGTCGTATTTTTTTGGAACGTATCACCAACGCAAAGCGAGGTTTAGCCTTATACCATAGTAGTCCGATTTCCGGTGCCGACAAATGATCGTTTAAACATACCAGAGCAACTGTGCACTAAGTTTCGTTGAAATATCTCAAAAAATGAGAGACAAGTTTGCATACAAAGAGACGGATAGACGAACATGCCTGAATCAACTCTACTCGTATTTCAAACCTCGGTATAAATTTCTGAAGAGTCTAACTCTTTTCCTTCTATTGCTTACATAATTTGGACCGGTTGATATCATATTTACTATTTCGTGTACATGAAAGGTATAGTGATGGTTGTGCACTTATTTTTATATGTTTAATGCGCTATTTTTCTAGCCATATTTCAATCACTTTAGGCTGTTCCAACACTTTTGTGGCTATAATGGGTGATTTGAGGCGGATTATTATATCTTCTACAAAAGTTGACGTGATTACTCTGTCCATGTTTTAATTTCTACGGTGAATAATGAATGCCAAAGAACACTGCTATGACAAACATGTGACATAATTGGATACACCTCTGTAATATAATATGCCAGAGTTGCCTGCGATTGGAATTTTTATGTGGTTCTAATAAGATTTATTAAATTTAATAAACTCTTAATTTTATTATAACTTACTCGTATATAATAAACGAAGGGATTAACAAAAGTTTGATAAGTTGACCACAAAAAACATTATTTTTGTATTTATTCGTATTCTTTGTCCTTTTTATCTTCTCTACATAATCGTCATTGATTACAATTCATTTCTTAAGCCTAAATGAAAATAGTCTTGCTTTTTAGCTTATCAAGTTCAGCATTAACCGAATTAATTATCTCCTCGTTGCTATTAAATACCTTTCCTTTTAAATTTCATTTAAGTTATTTAATTTTTGGAAGTAACCAGAAATCACAAGATGCTATATCCTATGCTATGGTGCTGGTTTGTTGCTTGGATTTTACGAGTGAGTGAGACTGTTGTTTGGTTTCTGGATCGTACTTATAGAACCAAGATTCATCACCAATAACTTTACTAAAGTTGCTAGACTGACTATTTTCGATTTTGGTTAGGAAAAATTGAGCAAAATGCACTCGGGTCTCTTGTTGGACCTCATTTAAAATTCGTGGTACCCATGAGAAGATTTCTTCGTGTATCCCAGATGATTACTTAATATTCGCGATACAGCCATGGCACTCAAGCTCAATTCATTAGCAATCATTTTTTGTGCCAATAGTGGGTCTTCGTCAATTTTGGACTTCACCAGAGCTATAGTGACGTCATCAGTGGATGATTTTGGTCGACCTTCTCGGGGTTCGTCCTCTATGGAAAAATGTCCGGTCTGGAATTTTCGGAACCACTTAGAAATAGTCTTTAAAGACAGTACAATCCAATTTAATCGATCATTCTCTAATTTGAAAGGAATACTAACAAAATCATGGCAAAGGGTTGAAAGTCACCAACTGACCGAAATTTGTTTTATTCCCTCGTATGGTTCGGATTTTAACCGAAACCGGACCGTAGAATTTATCCGATGCTCAGTTTCCGGAAGAAAAAGTGTTCCAAACAACAATTTAGGCAAAGAGTTACCTGTGTACCATTTAATGTAAAACAAAGGATTTAAAAATAAATGATTTTTTCGAATAGATCGGTTTCAGGTCCACTTGCCGGAAAATTCTTTTTTAACGGGTGCATACGCCATACTCAGAACATATTATGGAACATAATAGGTAATATTTATTTAGCTTTTTGAAAGTCTTTTTACAGAGTTAGATGAAAGACCAAAAAAGTGTTCATTGCAGAGACACTCAGAAGTAGTCCCGCAAAAAATTAAGACGCCTAGGCTTAGTAAAAAGCTAATGTACTTGTAGTTCATAATAAGAATGGAAATAATTTTTAATTAATTTGCTTGTTTCTTTTTTTTTTTAAGGAAATTTTTAACTGTTATGTATACAACACGTTCGTTTTCTCAACTGCCTGTTTTAGTATGTGACTTTTAAATTTAATATTGATCAAAGCAATGGTTAAAATTTTTTTTTTTCGACAGCGACATCTGTTCTGTTTACAAACAGAAAACAACTGATTTACAAATTTACTTATTTTCTTTTATAATAATATATAAATAAAATGGAAACTAGACGGGTATTTTATATTCATGAGCTTGAGGAAAGGTTTGATGAAGCCTCAGAGCGCCTATTGCTATGAGAATTTTTTTAATATTTTTTACTTTATTTACGTTTAGAACAGCTAATTTGCGTTGTTCCTTTCTTCCTATTCGCAGCACTGCCACCTTTTATCTAATATTAAATAAACATTTAACAGGAGGTCGAGAAAATGAGTACGAATTCATCATATCGTTAAATTTAACTGACCTTTTCGTGATGTCCACATGAACAGGCGCTCAAAAAACGACCATAAAACCATTATTCTATATATTCTACCATTTCCTTTATAAATTGAGAATACCCATATATTGTCGAATAGCGAAAAAAAACCGAACCACGACTCAGCATCTTACTGCCATAATTGCCAAAATCTTAGTCTATTGTCTCCACAATAAATGTACGATGAGCTTTATGTCTAAAAACGTAACTGCCGTGAAAATCAGTGTGAGAATGACAAATCCTTTGTCTGAAATATACCAATTTACTTTCATTTTCGAAATATAACAATATCGTTTCGCTAAAGGCCAAGAGTAGTACAAATAGTACAAATAGTAACAAATTGATATCCTTGCCTTAAGCCTCGAGTAACCATATATAAGGCAGATAACATTAAAGTAAAGTTTCTCAAAGTTTTCAAGAGTTGGGACTTTCTTATGGCAAGTTACGGCGTATTTTGCACTTGGAAATACACCTACAGCCATAAAAATCCAGCTCCCACTCAAGCCAGTTAACCATTCACAACTCCGTACATACGTCGATTGGGTGCTAGAACAACAAGAAGTGGACGACGATTTTTCGAACAAAATTTTCTTCAGCGACGAGACATATTTCTCACTCGGGGGATACGTAAATAAACAAAATTGTTGCATTTAGGGCTCCGAGAATACTCAAATAATTGAAAAGAGGCCATTACACCAAAACAAGCTTACTTTCTGGGTCACTTTCGGTCCGGAGGTGTGATGTCGTGATTGGAGCTTACATCTTGGAAAACAACAATGGTAAAATTTTCACTGTCAATTCGGCGCGTTATGGTCGTATGATAAACTACTTTTTTGGACAATATGTGTTTTCAAGAAGATGATATTCCATGCCACACAACACGACTGAATATGGCTTTATTGCGGGAGAAATTTTCCGTCCGCGTATTCGCTCACCCTGGCTGTTGACATCGTTGGACTTTTTTGTCAGCGAAAGACCGTGTTTATGCGGATAAACCTTTAACTCTAGAGCTCTTGAAAACCAACATTCGTCAAGTTATGACTGAGATACCGCCCAATATTTGCCAGTAAGTGGTCGAAAATTACCTCAAATAGATCGAAGCTTGCAAAAATTCAAGAGGCGGTAGTATAAATGAAGTGTGTGAGGTAGAAACTGTATAATAAATAAGGAAATTTATGAAAAAAAAAACTATTTAAATGAATTTTATTTACGTTTATTGAAACCTCAAACCCTATAATTTTCATGTATTATATTTCCGACATGAACGGGTAAGTCAGGACAACAAGCTCTACGTCTTTATAAGAAAGTTATTTTGCGGCTAAAAAATACTTTAATCGCACATGAAATAAATCGTTTCTGTTTGCTTTCTTTCAATTCGTTTTGTTTATTGGGTTAAAGTATTAATTCTGCTAAAGACAGATTTGTTAAAGTCACTACGCAGTTACTTAAGCATACAAATAAATTGTAATAATCATAAAATACGTGTATGTAACTTCTCTCCTGCATAATTTGTCCACTCTCCCTGACATGTAACGCAGATTGAGCGCCTTAATTTATGCAACACTCCACGTGCGGTCACGATGACGATTAACTCAACTTACGTATTACATGGTTTATAACTATTTATACATCTGCATACATATATCTAATGTTCACACACATACCATTAAAGTCATATCAACTTGTACGCTAATGACCAAAATGACTTTACTACTTCAAATAGCGAAGGCGTTAGCGATAATTTTTGTTCTGTTTTTTTTTTTTTTTTTTTTTTTTGTAATTTTGGCAGTTGTGGCCGGACTTTGATTAACATAACTTCCCAGCAGTAAATGTAAGAGTACTGGAAAAGTTTTAAATTTAAACTAGTATTTCAAAAAGAAATCTTCAACCAGTTCGCTTTTTGTTGGCAAATATAATACATATATGAAATATTTTCCACATAATAACCCCCCACGCCACACCACCAAAGTATTGTATGATATTTTACCTCATCAGTGGGGTGTTCTGGTTTCTGATTTGCTTCTTTGGTAATGTACTTTCACCGTCCAAATCGGTATAGGCATATTTTTATTTAAATCAAATAAAATTAATCCAATTTGTAAAAATGAAGTAACTAGTAACTAGAATAGAACTTAGTGTAAAAACTATAGCTAGCAGCCTTCTAATTAGCAACTAGTACATATATTCATATAGATATTGAAAAATTTACTAGTAGCCATATACGAGGGAATTAACAAAAGTTCGGTAAGTTGGCCAGAAAAAAACAAATCTTTTTGTATTTGTTCGTAATCTTTGTCCTTTTTTATCTTCTCCGCATAATTGCCACTGATTTCAATGCATTTCTTAAGCCTACGGATCCATTTCTGAAAACAGTCTTCAAAATCTTGCTTTTTAATATTTTCAAGTTCAGCATTAATCGCATTAATTATCTCCTCATTGCCATTCAATACCTTTCCTTTTAAATTTTTTTTTTTAATTTTTGGAAATAATTAGAAATAAAAAGGTGCTACATCCGGGGAATATGGTGCTGAAAGCGTTTCTTTGATCGCAATAAAATTACTCGTTATTTCAGCAGTGTGGGATGAGGCGTTGTCATGATGTAAGAATTCCAACAAATTTTTGAAAACTTTTGGTAAGCACTCTTCGGTGTACTCTTCAGCAGTTACCGTCGAACCCTTTAGCAGCTACGATTTTAGATCGGGTGATGTAAACTGACATCACTACTTTTGCTGCTGTTTTTTATTGCTTAGATTTTACGAGTGGGGTTGCTCATGTCCTGGTTGCTCCATACCATGGACTGCTGTTTGGTTTCTGGATCGTACTTATAGAACCAAGATTCGTCACCATTAACGACTGTACTAATGTTACTAGACTGACCGTTTTCGAATTTGTTTAGAAAAAATTGAGCAAAAATCACTCGAGCCTATTTTTGGGCCTCATTTAAAAATCGTGGTACCCATCTACCATTGCATTCGGACCCAAGTCATTAGCAATTATTTCTTGTGTCAATCATGGGTCTTCGTCAATTTTGGACTTCACCAGAGCTACAGTGACGTCATTAGTGGAAGATTTCGGTCAACCTTCCCGGGGCTTTTTCTCTACGGAAAAATGTCCGGTCTGGAATCTTCAGACCCACTTAAAAGTAGTATTTAAAGACGGTGCAATCGTTCCATATGCAATTTGGCATTCACTGAATATTTGTATTGGCTGTAAATTACGCCAAACCCGAAGAGAATCACATGGCGAGTTTCTCTTTGCGTTGGTGGTGGAATTTTGACTGACTTATCCTCAGCTATCTTGCGTTTTCTCGTTTCCATTTCAGCCGATAGTTCTAAAATTTTAAAGGAAGACTAACAAAATAATTGCAAAGGGTTTTGTATTTTTAGATTTAACAAAAACAAATTGAGAGCTACCAACTGGCCGAGCTTTTGTTAATCCCCTCGTATAAATAACATACATATATGAATGCGTGTATACATATGTAGCTCGACACACTATACTGAACTTAGCGTAAGTATAATTTGTAGGTAAGGTAGATATTTACACATATTCAATTATACTGTATGTATAAATTCAAATACCTTTGCTTTAGATCTTAAACTTTATTAATTACTTTTTGATGAAATTCGGAAACGTATACACTACTAATGTATGTATCGCACCTACGTATATGTATTCATAAATTAGTGACCTTATATTTGTAGAAACAGACTTTATGGGTTTCTTTATTTCTTTCGTTTTCCTTCCTTTAGACGGCCAAATCGCTGACTGTGCAACTTAACATACAACAAAACCTTCTTGGCCGTCAAAACCGGCTTGGAACCCAAACTTTGTAAAGTGGTTCCGAACTGTTTTCTTGTGCAATGTGTAGCTCCTGGGCAATCCAAACAGTACTCACATGATTATGCACAAAGTCGATGCCTTCCATTATTTTATCGACATTTTCGACGACTGGCATCTTTTATATCAATGGAACGAAATCGCCAAAACCAAAATGTGTGTGTCCCTATGATAGTGTGCACCGTTGTCACTGAGATAATACGGACGACAGGTACAACAAAAGAGATGTTTCTAGTCTACACGTAGGTATGTCGCTGTTCCCACATTGAAAGCCAATTCTATTGGATGAGTGCATAAGTTCGTGCCCGATTTCAAGTGCAAACTAAAATTGAAATTTTTTGAAGAAAGCGCTTTTATTAATCAATTATGTATTCGCCATCATGTTCGGCAATCCACTCCCAACGTTCAACCAATTTACGGATGCCTGATTCATAAACATCGCGCGGTTTCTCGTTGAAAAAGGTGTCAAGGTGGTTTTTGACGTCTTCCACATTTTTAAATTTTTTTCCATTCAAATTGTTCTGCAGCGATCGAAACAAATGATAATCAGAAGGTGCAATGTCGGGTGAATATGGGGGATGCGGCATGATTTCCCAATTCATCTGCTTCAGTTTGGCCAGGGTCGGTTTTGCAACATGCGGCCTGGCGTTGTCATGATGGAAAGGAACTCCTTTGCGATTGGCCAAAATCGGACGTTTTTCATCAATTGCTTTCTTCAATTCGACCAATTGCTGACAATACTTGTTGGCAGTGATCGTTTCTCTAGCTGGCAAGAGCTCAAAATAGATCACGCCTCGGATATCCCACCAAATGCACAGCAGTACCTTCATCGGATGCAATCCACCTTTCGACATCAGTTCCGCCCCTTCGTGTGCCTGTTTCCATGTTCTTTTGCGTTGAACATTGTTGTACAGGACCCATTTTTCATCACCAGTCACGAGCCGATCCAAAAAAGGTTCGTTTTTGATCCGTCGAAACAAAGAAATTGCTGTTGACATACGGTCCACTTTGTTCTTTTCACTCAACTGATGTGGCTCCCATGTATCGAGCTTCAAAGTGTACCCAACCTTTTTTAAACGACGAAACGCAGTTGATTTGTTGATGTTCAATTCACTGGCAACCTCTTCCGTCGAAATACGTGAGTTATTCGCAACTAAAGTCCTTAGAACATCGTCATCAAGCTCAGAAGGCCGTCCACTGCGAGGTTGATCTTCGAGGTTAAAATCTCCAGAACGAATTTTCGCGAACCATTTTTTTACTGTGCGGAGTGCTGGAGCACGGTCCAAATAAACTTCGCGAATATCTTTGTTGCAGCGCCCACTGTTTTTCCTTTGCGGAATTCGTATAACATAATATGACGCATATGATCTTTTTCGTTGTTCATCTTCCATGCGTCTTTTCACTAAGCAACTCAAATCAAAATAAAGTTATTTTATGCTTGATCTACAGTTCGGACTGTCACCTTTCCAACGATATATAATATGTATATATTTCTTTCACGAGCGCCACTCTCAAACGATTCGTACGGCATCCAGCGGAATCGGGCACGAACTTATGCACTCATCCAATACTACCATACCTGGCTGAAAAATGTATTAGGATTCGTTCAATAATTATTTATTTTCTACGCCGACATGCGGACTAAGGCGGTTAGAAAGTGGGCTAACGATGCTGCCTTCGGTATTTATTCCCAGAACTCATTACCCACTAGGAAGTTCATAGTTTCATTGCTCTCCGGAAGGGCGCTGCCTTTTACTGAATCTGCGAAAATTTAAGCTTGTCAAAATATTTTGAAGGACGAATGGGCGGAAATGATGCATTTCATCTAAAAAATACTGCAGTCCACTTAATAGCTCCATACTTCTCTACAGAGTAGTAGAGTCTAGAGACCAAAGGACAGTGCTCTATTGTGGTGGTTAAATTGTAAGGGCCGATGTTGAATGTGAACCACACCTAAACGCCAAGTTTTTTTCCGAATTTAATTTGACATTTCTCTATTTCAGACTTACTCAATTTGAACCATGGAGAGATACACAATCCAACAACGTGTTAAAGTTATCCAGACTTATTATGAAAATTTTCGAAGAAAATCATCTTCAGTGATGAGGCACATTTTCACCTCAGTGGATTCGTCAATAAACAGAATTGCCGCATTTGGGCGAATGAGAATCCAAGAGTGATTGTCGAAAAACCAATGCACCCACAAAGAGTGACTGTTTGGTGCGGTTTATGGGCTGGCGGCATCATCGGGCCGTATTTTTTCCAAAATGAGGCCGGTCAGGCAGTTACTGTGAATGGTGTTCGCTATCGTGAGATGATAACGAATTTTTTATGGCCACAATTGGAAGATATGGATGAGGACGATATGTGGTTTCAGCAGGACGGTGCCACTTACCACACAGCTAACGAAACAATGGCTCTTTTGCGCAACAAATTCAATGGCCGAGTTATCTCACGTAATGGCGATGTCAATTGGCCCCCAAGATCATGTGATTTGACACCGTTGGACTTTTTTCTCTGGGGTTATTTGAAAGAAAAGGTGTACGTCGATAAGCCAGCAACAATTCAAGAGCTAAAGGATGAGATAATTCGGCACATTAACGGCATAGAAACTCCATTATGCCTCAGCGTCATCGAAAATTTGGACCATCGTATGGAGGTGTGCCGCCGAGGTCGCGACGCTCATTTGGCCGATATTTTGTTACATACATAATTGAGTAATACCAATATATCATAATAAAATAAAATTTCAATAATTTCCTAAATAGTTTGTGTTTTATTCAAAATCAACATCGGCCCTTGAAAATTTAACCACCCTTTATTAGTGGAACATTTCGAACCACACATACCAAGCCTATGTTTGATGCCGCTGTATAGCGATGGGACTACAAAAGGTGCCTGAATGAAAAACTCAGACGTACTAATATTTTAAGAAGCTTCCACTTACCAGTAAGAATATACTACTGTATAATCTTTACTGACCTCACTAGTTCTTAACACACTATTAGGATATGGTGGTGCCAGAATATGCGGACTCGATTTATTTTTGTACGGATGGGTGAGCTCCTTTTGCTCGATGGAGGGATTCACTCAAAAAATCTTGATATTAGCGAGTGCCAAGGTTCAGCGAATCACTGTTTTGTTTTTCAAGTAGAACTGGCAGTCATATGTACATCTAGCTAGGTTTAATGCTACTCGCAGCATATTGAATTTATTATCTATGTAAGGAAGAGCACTTTCCTTCCACTTTCGCCAACATGGAGGATGGAGATGTCGATTCACGGTGAATTAAGCCTCAATTATTGCAATCGAAAGAAGAGAGAGCTTATCTCGCTTGAAATATCTAAGATATCTGCAATTATTGGCCCCTTTAAATGATATCTGCTGTATGGAGCCTGACGTTCTTCCTCCTGAGTTGTAGAGAGGAGGAAGAACCTTAAATCTTAAGACACTTTCTTTAAAAATGCCTCACATTTTGATGCCTCTAGGGTCTGCAACTTGTAAAGACCTGAGTGAAATAGCGAGTGCCCAGTCTTGCCAACTCAATATGATTGATTAGTGGGTGAAGCCCCTAGATCCTGAATGGCCTAAGTTAATGGATACCTAGCAATCACTTCTTCTTGCTGCATTTATTAATTCTCAAATGTAAATATGATTGACAGTAAAATCAAAAATATTCAAAGAAATAACGCGTCATTAATTACATTTGGTGCCTCTTTGAGGTCATCGCCTCGGGTGTTGCTGGATTAAGCGCATTTTTCTTGTTGCATGCGATATTTTTTTGCATTCAAAACGCATTTGTGCATCATTGTTTTGTAAATGTTTTCATTATGCAAATGTGTTTTCCATGCGAAATGTGCAAATTTGCACTCCAACCCTCCGGTGCGTTGAGTCTGATCACTCATGATGGGCTATGTGAGGGGCTCGCAGGCAATAAAAAAAGAATTGCGGCAATGCAACGTGGCAAACGGTGCTGTCAACTTCGTTGCACTTGGAGTGCACACAACAAAAAGATAACACTAGAACAACAACAAAAGCATGTACGATACAGAAGAAGGAAGGGACAATAAGCTGCAAGGCAGCAATCATAACACGCGGCACCTCTACTCCACTCAACTGCGCAACTCTTTAGATCTCTTACCGACTGCAATGCTGCAGGCGAAAGACAATGCAACTGCAGGGGGAAACTGCATTCGCTGCTGGAACACTTGTTGAATTTGCTACGAACTCACACCTTTCCACACAACATCTCTAGAATGGCCAATGTGCGTGCGTGTATGTGTGTGTGTTGGTGAGTGTGCGAAGACCCCTCAACGTCAAGCCAATCTTGCACAATTGTGCAAAAATTGCGTAAGGATATCCTGCTATCCTGTTGCCCTGTTGCCTTGTTGCCTGACTGCTGGCGAGCCAAGTGCACTCGATTTTTTGCGCTTTTCACTTTACGGTTTCCTCGTTTTCTTGGCTTTGTTTGTATGTGATTCTTCATCTTTGCTGGCTTTTCTGGAGGGTTGCAAATTCGCAAATTGGCTTTTATGCTGAAGGGTGATTTTTCGCACGACCCATTCGCATAAGTGGCGCCCGATACCGTTATAAGTGTGGGAATTTATGCAATTTTGTTGGCCGTGAGGTGAGGGTTGAGAAAATTCCGTTGCAGTTGATATGGAAATTGCTTTGCGATATGTATTTTTTTTTTAGAATTCGCTAAACATCGTGGGAATTTCGATTTTTCGATTAGAATTTGTCCGATATGAAAATTAGGTATGGAAAATTAGTTGCGATGAAATTTACCACGGTAATATCTGTAGAGCCAGCTTAATTTTTCACGCTCCGGTATGCCATTTACTTTCAGGACGCCAATATTGATTCCGTTTGTCGGACTACTATCTCGACTTTTTGGTGCACTGAAGTCTAGTTTAGTATATTTGACTGCACTTTACAAAACATCGAGTTATCTCTCCCAAGGCTGCTTTTGGCGCCGTGTCACAACGGAATGTCTGACAGGTACAAAGCTGATGTGCTTGCAAGTATGGGCATGCTTGATTCAATATCACATAGCAGAATACACTTAAAAACACGCATGCCGAATACTGGTACATATACGGTTGTCCTGTTAACAACGCCTCGGATGAGATACCCCCTTTCTGTTGACGACCCCTGCAAACGAATTAAGGATCACGATTTGAGGGTATGCACCTGGAATGTCTGGTCACTTAATTGGGAAGGTGCCGCTGCCCAGCTGGTTGATGTCCTCGTAAGAATAAAGGCTGACATCACCGCCGTCCAAGAAGTGCGATGGACGGGACAAGGACGAAAGCGAGTAGGTTCTTGTGAAATTTACTACAGCGGCCATATAAAGGAGCGCAAATTTGGCGACGGATTTGTGGTGGGTGAGAGACTCCGTCGCCGAGTACTGGCATTCACCCCGGTGGATGAGCGTCTCGTCACAATCCTCATCAAAGCAAAATTTTTCAATATATCGTTGATTTTCGCCCACGCCCCGACGGACGAAAAGGATGATTTGGCCAAAGATGCCTTTTATGAGCGCTGCCCACGACATGATGTGAAAATCGTGTTTGGCGATTTTAATGCCAGGGTGGGCAAAGAAGGTATTTTTGGTGCGACAGTTGGAAAATTCAGCCTCCACAACGAAACATCCCCTAATGGGTTGAGTCTGATCGACCTCGCCGCGGTCCGAAATCCTCTTTACAGGTATACTCATTTAAAAAGCTCTGAGGAATATTTTTATGCCATTGAAGAATGACAGTAGTCTGCAAGTGCTTACATTTTCTATAACTGATGGTTGGTATTAATAAGATTATGAAAATTATTTCGAAATCTTCTTTTGATAAATCTACACAGTTGACTTAAGCCCAGACGCAAACGTGCCAGACTTTCTTAACTGAAAAGCGAAACATAATTCCGAGAAGACAAATTTTGTTTCGCTTTCAAAATCAGAACATTTTACTTTTATTTTGCTTTTTTACTGGATTTAATTGTGTAGGAGACTGAGATGCCCCTGTCTATTATCATTTTAGTATAGATATAAAAGAATAAAATAATTGTGTGAAATTTAAGCTGAGCATGGCTTTTAAGAAACAAAAAGTGAATCCAAAAAATCTATCCAACAGCTAAGATAGAATCCCCATCACATCCATTTTTCTGTGCCTAAAACTCAACGCCTGACATTTAATTTGTAAGCGTCATTGCCGACACATTAAATATAATCACAATGCCAAGCGTGATGACAAGTGCGACCAAATTATTTGTCAAAGAAACAAAAGAAATCACCAAAAAATTTTGGATACTTACTATGATTAAAAAATGATATTTTTATCTTATTTTTGGGGATTTTCAATTTTTTTTTATAAAACAAAAAAAAATTTCAAAAATAAAACTTTGAATATAAATTGCATTCGTTGTGTTGAGAAAACAACAACACACAAACATACAAATGCCTCACTTTGTGACCAAATAGGTAAGTGCAAAATAAAACCATCTTTTGTGCAATAAGTGTATATACATATACGTGTATGTATGTACTTATGTTAAAAAAATATTCAAATTTCGTATTTAAGTACAATGCAGACTAAGAAAGCAAACCAATCCAATCATGAAAATCACCATTCATTGGGAATACACGAGTAATTCATATGTACATACTTACATATATATGGTATACGTACGTATATTGATATTCATACAAAAGCTTTACCAATACTAGAAATATCCTTCTACACTTCTTACACTTCTTCCACTTGGCACGTTGCTTTTTGTATAAATTAAAATTTTCTCCATTCCAATTCATTTGATTTTCATTTGTGCACTCGACGTTGGCATTTAAAACGAGACACCTTGCCGCAACCAAGTCGCCGGTGGCAGTGGCACCGTCTCAAACAGTTTTTTTTCACTCATTTTGCCGAACGAATTTTTTCACTTTTTTTTAACAATCTGTTATATACATATATGTATGTATATGTACATATGTATGTGTGTATTTCATCTTGTTAATTTACAGTTTTTTTTTTCGATCTCGTTATATAACAAAACTTTCTTACCAACTTTTATGCAATACCACATAGATATATGTATGTATGTATGTACCTATGTATGTTTAGGTGCTTTATATGTATGTGTGTGTTTATGCTATATTAAATATAGAGAAATGTGTATGTTCATATATGTACATACATATATTCATAAATACATAAACGTATATTGCATAAGTAGTTTATACATTTTCTATTTACATACATACAAATATACGAGTACACTTGAGTATAACTGTACATAATAAATACACATTGCCGCTTTCCTATACAAATATAGGTATACGACTAATCCTTAAAATCTCCCAAACCAATTGTAGTTGCGTCGCGTTCGTGCTTTTTCTTGGTCCACACAATTTCCGCACTTCCAGTCATATCCTGATCCACATCGTCAGCCAGGCTACGCGTCTGCTGTTGGGTCGTTTAGCTATGTCCTTCGCCTTAAAATTGGTAAACAGCATCGTTTTACTCTGTGGCGTTAATGCTGCATATTTGTAGTATGTGTACACATATATAAGTGGAAGTGTGCGTTCTTGTTGTTGTATTTTTCGCCTGTCACCTCCCACCCACACCGCGGCTGCATAGCCAAGTAGTCTGGCCAGCAAACAAACCAACCAGCCATCGACCAAGCCAGCAGGCGACCATCCCTTCTACTTTTAAGCTTTGCTTCTTTTTTTCTTCGTCCGCTCGTTCTTTGCCTAGCCCATTCCCGCCACACTACTACTGGCAGTTTTCTCAACTTTCTTAACGCCATAGTCCTACAATCGGTTCGTGTTACTTTCTTGCCTCCTGCATTTTATCATTACGTGTATACCATATATAAATATATATGTATGTACAATATATAAGTATATGGTAGATGTTTGCGCTTCAGTATGTGTTTGTGTTATTCTTACTCCTTCCATTTCTTCAACTGAATATTCCGAATTTTGTGGTGTATCTACTGTACACACACACACACACACACACACTCTGGCCCCATTCATTGTCCTTTCGCTGATGTGATATTTACATGCAATAAAAATTAACATTAAAAGCGGCTCCAAATGTGGCAGCTGAGAAGCTGAATTTGAATCTCTTGTAGTGTCTTTGTATGTATTTGATAGCACAGAATACAGTGGATCGAAGCGAGCGATTTTTAACTCTACTTGAACTGATGCTCGATGTGAGCATTTGTCTACGGCACGGATTAAAGAAACTGTGGGTCATAAAAAGAGCTAGTACGATGAGCTGTGTGGTTCTACAATTCCGGGAGTCGGGAATACGAAATGCTTGGGGAGAGGGAAAGTTGTGGTGTATTCGACAAGAAATTGCGGCGTCTTTCAGATGATTTCTAGACCAGGACCAGAAATAAGAGTTTGTGGAAGGAACACTACTCTATGACTCTGTAATGTGATTCTTATAGAACACCAGAGAATTCGTATCCGAACCGCAAATCGAAGGTGATTGAATAGACGTTCACCCATCATCCGATTAACTATCAGTTGAAAAAGCAATTGGCGGCAGAGGACAGAAAATCAATAGAAAACGATGGTTTGTTGCCTAGGTATACCATAAGTGGCAAGGAATCGACAAGGTATATCCATCAGCTCTGGTCGGTGGACAGCATTCCAGATTGTGCCCTGTCCACCCCATAAAAATCCCATTTTTAACTGCTATCTATTATTTTTAAGGCAAAAGCTTACCTTCGGCAATCTGATTGCACTTACCTTAACAGTTTTGCTTCAGTTATTTTAGTGCCAAATATGATCAGATATTCATAGTATTAAGATCATGAATGAAGTACGACCCTTGGTTTTACTTTCTTTTATTCTAATACCAGAAGGTTAGGATCGTTTTGCGCATCTAACTGGAGGTTCAGAAAATGGGCTATTTCGAAGGGCTTGGACTATAGGAAAAGGGGTGTTAGATGAGTTGGTTTAAAAGGGCAAGCAAAGAGTAGGATACTGGCGTGCGGATTCTCATTTCATACCGGACATACGTCGGGTATGTCGGCGTCAATTCTGGGTGAGTAGGAGCTGGTTCGACTACAGTATACAGAGTTGAATTGGTTACAATGCAGTTCGAACTTTTGGTCTGCTTGCGGTGGGGGTTGGCTCCCGAGCTCGCCATTTACGGGAAGAGAGTTTATAAAGAGGTTAACGGACTTTCTGAGAATGGCCTTGAGAATCTGTCCGTATGCTGAATAGAGTTCTTTAAGGTGAATTCTCCCTTCATGATGTGAATAGGTGGTGGTTGCAGTTTTTGTAAATTCCTGATAGAATGGTCTCTACGGTAACGTTGAGATAGTTATTTCTTACCTGACATAGGATTATGCTCCTTAATCACTATGTAAGTAGTGTCCGTCATGGTATTCAGGATGGTGTTTTGGCATGCTACGGAACCCTTTGTTGCCATTTTAGGAATTTTGAATTTTGTCCTCGAAATCATACCGATATTGGTCGACTACTCTGGTAGTTTATGGTTCACGTTTTCAACCCTGGCAACAAGGATTCCTCAAGATTTGACAGCAGCAGTACTGCGTGGTTGACCGTGTAAAAAGCTTTTGACAGATTTAGTGCTACTAAGACAGTCGCACGGGGTATTGATCTTAGTTAAAACCTTGGACTATCCGAATGTTTATGCGAGTAAAAGGCGGGAGTAGAAGCAAGACTTCAACTGTCTTCGCCACTGCAGAGAGTAGCCTTTAAATCCAGTTGGTTCAGTATCAACATTCTTATTCCGTCGTTGTCGAAAGATTTGGAGGTTTTTGCCCGCCGGATATCCCTTAAGCCCTTTTTTTTTGAAAAACTAAGTGCCGCGCTGGTACTTGGCGGTTTGCGTAGACGGCGAATCACTTGTCTCTCTCCCTCTCCCTCGGGACAGCTACTTCCACGCACCGGAATTTTTCGCCGTTTATTTAATTGTGTTATCATGAGTTATGAGGGATTTTACTACAAAATTGCTCTCAATTAGCTAATTGAGTACCTGTGTGAAGAGCTGCTAACAATATTTCCTTCTAGAAATGACTAATATTCCTTCCAAATCGCTACACTGTGCCATCACTCAAAATTCAGCTGTCACTTCATTACACAGTCATACCTACATACAAACATATACTATTACTACTATTCCTCTTCCTGATGCCAAGTCTGCTGCAGTGTGCTTGAATTTCGAATTGAAAACAATGGAATAGAAGAAATTGAAAATCCTTCACCTTCATTTATACAAATGACTCCCCGAGCGCGACCAGGCAATCCAATAGTCATATATAAAAATACTACAACAAAAAAAAAAAGAAAATAAGAAAATAAAAAAATCACATAACTACAAATATAAATACGAATACAACAAGAGTAACAACAAAAAACAGCGACAAAGTAGAGGAAATTTACATACAAATTGTGTGAGTGTGTGCGTCGAGGAAAATGGGATACTTGAAGGTAAGGCAAGGAAAAACGAAGAAACAACTGAATATGCACTAATTCACAAGTATGTACAAGTATGTATGTATATGATACACTTTTATGTAGGTACATATATGTGTATGTATGTGCGTGTGTAAAAGCACCTCAAGTGTGCAAGTGAGCGCAGAAAAAAAAATCATTTGCATGAATACAACATACTCGTATATATATACACGTATACACCAACATAAGTGGGGGTTGATTATTAAATGGGTGGTATGTTTTCACTATAAACTCACATAAATACAACTAAATACGACTTTCAATGCCCAAAGCGTACTACTAGAGAACAAGCGAATATCATACTTTATTTCCGAAACTAACCGAACCAATTTTCGACCTGAAAGTGACCGAACTCTAAAGGAACTCGTCGAACGCATTAGCCGAATGTTTAGCGTTGCGTACTGCCAGAGAACGTAAAGCCTTCCGAGTATATTTCCACATGCAATAAAAGCTCCTCATAAAACATTCATCGGCCGTTCCGAGACAGTTTAGAATAATCTGTTGGTCCTGCCATTTGCTGAAAAACATTAGGAAGCATTTCGACGTTCCCAACTTTTATAAAGAAAAAGCACAGACAAGTCAAATTTAATGGTCCATCCGTTGAATCCAAATTTCGATGACTCGTTCGAACATTTCGACTGATAACTGGCCAATGACACACGTGAGTTTTTGCTCCAAGGCTTGAAAGCGGGATTGTCCACATAGACTTCAGACTTTACATATCTCCACAGAAAAAAATCTAACGTAGTTATATCACACGATCTTCGTATCCAATCGACCTACCCAAAACGTAAAAATTATCTGCTCACCGAAGTGTTCTCTGAATAAATTCATTTATTGATGCGATTTGTGGAAAGTGGCGCCTTCTTGTTTAAACCAAATGCTGCTGAGATCCCCAGCTTCAATTTCAGGCATCAAATAGTCGGTTATCATGATGCGAAAATGGTCGCCATTGACGGTTACGTTCTCCCGAACATCATCTTTGAAGAAATATGGACCGATGATTCCACCGGGCCACAGACCACACCATACCGTTTATTTTTCTGGATGAAATGGCAGCTCTGGATCCCTTCAGGCTGCTCTTCATACATACCCATTGAGTCAGAAATGGGCCTGATCGCTGAACAAAATTTGGCCCATAGAGCGAAGCGTTTCCTCTTGGGAAGGTCGAACGTCTTCAGTTTTTGCACAAGCTATATTTTGTACGCTACCAATTTAAGATATTCACTGCTCTGGACGTGGTGTATTTGGTCGAATATTACTCAATAAGAATGCTTGGTCTCAAGGTGTGTGGTGGTGTTGCGAATAGTCAGCTCAGTATGCCGATTATGTTGACCATAAGTTCAGCGAAGCGCACGACTCACGCTTGATCTGTCAAAAAAAAGACTATTGAAAAAAGTACCTCTACTTGGATCACTCGTTATATAGTACATATATGTATATATAATATAAAGGAATATTTTCCAAGTCGAAAGTAGTGACTATTCAACAAGCACAAAATTCCAGAAGTCGAAGCTAAATCGAAACCAACTGAACTGAAATTTCTTTGTCGAACATTTCCGAAACCGAATCCGAAACTCGTTTGTGCTCTCCAAAGATAAGCAATGGGAATGGCTGAACGATCCAGTTGAATACGGAAGCGGATGTGAGCACCGTCAGCGGACAGAGTCCATAAAAATTTCGAATATGAAGTGAGATGGTCTTGTAGTGCCGCAGCGCGAAATGGAAGTAAATCTGTAGGCTGCTTGGACTACTATACCACTCCACCCAGTGTTGAGCTCATAAGCTCCCTTGGTTGAATGGGCACCTTATTGGTGTGACAAGCGAAAGAAACTTGCCGTCGTTATGAAAGACACACAACCGCATGTGATGCTGTGATGCCAGTCGGGTACAGTCAGGGGTTGAGCGTATTTAGCTTTCAAATATGTAGGGATCCGACCTTTGACGGTGGTGGGGGACGAAAGAAGTTGATGCGACGGTAGACGGATTTGAAAAGAAATGCCCCATGAGGCACACCATGCAGCGCACTGAATTATGCAAAAGAGTGTTGTGCTTACGAGTTGGCGTGTGGGTGGAGCGCGCAATGGGGATATGGCTAAAGCGTAATTTACTAAATAAGTATGTATACGTATAAAGTACATCCAACAGCGTCGCGGGTGTTAGTGTATAGTGTAGCCACATTAAAAACTTTTAACTTGACTTCGTCAGCGTCCACAATATTCGCGGCTTTCTGCGTCGCTATTGAATTAGCGAGCATGGCGAAGGGTGAAGATGTGGCTCATTTTGGGTAGGCATTTGTTTGCATAGACAACTGGCACCCTACTATTTTATGTAAGCTTCAATTCCCTCCCCGCACTTCCTGTTTTGTTGTAATATATAATTTGAAAAATATCTTTTTGTGCACTCCATCATATTTAGGCAACGCGACAGCTCATCGCGACTCGGACATGTCACCATTTGACATAAGAAATGAGACAAAACGCGCACAAATTTGGCGCTGTTTTCGTCTTGCTACTCTAAGCATCTTTGCGTGGTTCTTTATTTTTTTTTCGTTTTTTGGCTGAGCAGTGAGAATTATAATCATTTTGACGTTTTATACAGGGAAATTCAGCTGCCATCGGCTCTAACTGTACTTATAGATGTCAGTTTGAATATTCTAGCAAGTTTGGTTTGTGGCGGTGCGGCCTGTAGGCTATAAGAGGCTGTCGTCTACAACGAGTCTTCAAAGTGCTGCTGCCTCAGCCTCAGCCTCATCCTCATCATTATTCAGCTTCTCTACTGCTTTCTCCCAGGCGTGTGTAGGCAGCTGTTGCGATTAAAATGAAGTTGCGGTTAGTTTGGTTTTCATATTTTTCTTTGGCTTTTGTTTTTGTTGTTTTTGGTTTATTATCATTCATGTAGAAGAGAAGAGTTGCATGGTAGGTACGTTCTCACCACGACGGCGTATAGGTAATGGCGTTTGTTAATATAAAATACGGTGTTTTCTTTCAATTTTCCAGGCGGAACGTTACGAGTATGTCGGTTGTTTTCGATAAAAGTTGTCACAAAAATGTCACTGCCACTGTTATTGTCACAACTGTCAGCCAACGGAAGGACGGCCGCTCGATAGGCAATGGCCGAGCCTTTGGTTATGGATGGCCGACGAGGCCCGCAAAGTTTTAATTTATGCAAATATTGCACCAACTCAGCGCGTGTGTCTTTGATGGAATATTAATATTGTGGTGCTAAAGCTCGGATATAAAAAAGTATGGACATATGGTACATATAAAGTGAAAGCATTCAAGATGGCGATTTCATTACCTTTATTTGACGGAATCTTGATTTTAGTCTATAACTAACTGGACCTTTGTTGAGAGCTGAAGGAAAGAATGAGATCGTTGTAAATAAGGCCCAAACACTAAGTACTCCGCTTATGGGAAAGCTTTTCACTGCCACTAGAAGAAATGTGTATGATAACGCTTGCTCTGGACGAATCAGCACATCAATAACCGAAGAAGTTGTGAAGAAAGAGAAGAAAATTGTTATGGAGAATCACTATCAGAAAAATTCAGCTCCATACAATTTTATTGGAAATCCTCCGATTAAAGAATCCCTGCAGATGTAGCGAAAAAACCGGCAAAGTTTGATCAAGTGATAAGGTTTTACGCACTGCTTTCTCCGATAATCTTGTCATAGTTCATACCACTTGGTCACACAGCCGGCAATTATTATCAACTTCAGGTTAGGTTTTGGTTGCGTGGGGCAGTATCTAAAAAAAGACAGTCCGCATGACTAGAGGAAGTTAAGTTTTTGTGGATATGCTTACCTCATAAATACACAAATGCATGTACATAGGGTGATCCAAGTGAACCACGTCCTAGACATAGTATCCAAGTAGTAACACAGTGTCTCCTTTTATAGGCGAAAACTTGTTTTTAGTTATAAGTTTTTAGTGAGTCTATATGAATTGAATGTTTCGTTATACAACAAAAACTGTAGATGTAACAGCTGTTTCGGAGATCACCACATCTCCTCATCAGATCCGGACATCCTGACATCACAGGCGATTGTTCTACCACTGCGTCAACGTCAGTCACGTAAAATCTTTTACCAGAACACGGCTACTGAAACCAGTAGCTATTTTTCATCATAGCGTCCCCAAAATAGTGGTTATAGTATTGCGTAAGAAGAATGGTAAAGTAGTATGAGAAGTAATCCAGACTTGAAATGGAGCTAAACTAACATAGTATAACTCAAAAAAATAATATATGTAGGATAAAAGCCGACAGATGAAACAGAAGTGTTGGCTTTGTTCGGAATACTAGTAATTGAAGGCGCAAGGAAAATAATACAATCTCAACAAATTTATATTTGTAATATTATCCCGGCTTATTTTCGATAATTAGCAAGCACTCGTTCTACTCATATGATCTTGTGTAAAACACGAAAGCGGTTAAATGGCGAACGAGAGGTTGAGTAAGTTAAGGAAATGGTTGTAAATTTAATGGATACAACACTATTTGTCGATAACTTTACTAACGGAAATGATGAAAACGAAGTTCCGGGAGAACCCTTGGCCGATGATGAGCAGCAGTTTAATAGCTCCATTCTTAGGAATGCATACTACATTGCAGGCATAAGAGCTAGAAAACATTCTTTAAATTAACTCACTTTATGTTTACATATTTCATTTAACTATCCTTTGTAATCGTTATAAATTTAAATCAATTACACAAAGCCATTCCACTTCTTTTTTGCAACTCAATTTTTATTTTATATATGACTACTTAAATGACGGGTAATCCAATTAGATACTTTTTTCAACAGCCTTTTTTTGACAGATCACGTGTAAGTCGTGTCAACCGAGAATGGCGGTCGTTATCGTCCCATTATAGCCGACTATTTGATGCATGAAATTGAAGCTTCTAATCTTGGGGACAATGGCGACAATTGGTTTCAACAAGACGGCGCCACTTCCCACACATCGCATCAATCAATGGATTTATTGAGAGAACACTTCGGTGAGCAGATAACTTCACGTTTTGGGCCGGTCGATTGGCCACCAAGATCGTGTGATATCACACCGTTGGACTTTTTCCTGAGGGGACATGTAAACTCTTCATTCTATGCGGTCAATCCCGCTTCGATTCAGGCCTTGTAGCAAAACATCACGGTGTCACTCGCTATTTACCAGTCGAAGTGCTCGAACGAGTCATCGAAAATTGGACTCAACGGGTGGATCATCTGCAACATTTGAAAGAGATAATAAACATAAATGCCAAAAATTTTTTATGATAGTAAACATCTCTGTGTTTTCTTTTCTTTAAAAAAGTAGGGAACTTCTGAATCGTTCACCCTTTAAATAAAAAAAAATTCAACAACTTAACAATTTTAGCAGTTTCTATCTATGTAAATAAATTAGTGCACTTCAATACAATTTCCAATTTTTACTGGCAGCAATTAATTGTTAGCAATAATTCTATGATCTTAAGGTAGCATCCAATTGGTTCCTTGGTAGTTCTCTAAGCTTTTTGAATATCTTAAAATTATGGGAAATAATTATAATGTAAATAAATGAAATAAATACCAAATTCCTTACTCATATATGTAGTTGTAAAAATTCGAATGTTTATGTATGTACAGGGTCCGCCATCTAACATTTTTTTTTGAACTAGTGGTTATTTTGAGTGTGGTAACACTGATGTTACAACTGATTTGACAGAAAGTTAGTTTTATCCTTCCGCTGAACGAAAATGGTTGTGTATACGATTAAGGAACGGGCAGATGAGCGCTTGGCCGAAGACCCGGAATTTTACCAAAAAATCATCTTTTCCGACGAAGCTCATTTCCATCTTGGCGGCTACGTCAATAAACAAAATTGTCGTCTTTGGGGGACGGAAAACCCGCACGTGATCGAAGAGAAGCCAATGCATCCTCAGAGAGTTACTGTTTGGTGCGGATTTTAGGCCGGCGGCATCATTGGCCCATTTTTCTTCGAAAATGCGGCAGGAGCCGCCGTTACGTCAATGGCGAACGCTACCGCGCCATGTTAACGGATTGGTTCTTCCCGGAAATCGAAGAGGAGGACTTGGACAACATTTGGTTCCAGCAAGACGGCGCTCCGTGCCACACAGCCAACGTTACGATCGATCTTGTGCGCACTGTTTTCGGAAAAAAAAGTTACGTGGCGGACCCTGTACGTACATAAATATGGCACCACATAGCAATCGATTGATGTACAATAGATATAAATTTTAAACATTTTTTAAACAAAGGTAAAACGTAAATTTAACACATTAAAAAATCATGCCTTTGCTAATGATTAGTATAATGAGCAGCTTTAGTTTTTTTAATGAACAATTATGGTTCTTAAAGCTGCATAAGAAAATTTTCGCATGTACTCGATTAGCTACTTTTTGTTTAGTACTTGTGACCATCTTTAGCAAAAGTCGCTATCAGCTGATCGTCAGAACTCATTTTTCGCCTAATTTTTGGGGCGAATATTTTTATACTCTAGTTACTGAATTATAAAATCGCCTATGTTGACAAAAATGGTATCTATCAAATTGTGAATTAGTGACTGTATCAAGGTAGTGAATCCCGGCATAAGAAAGTATAATTATAAAATGTTTCCTAAAAAGTAAAATACATAGTTTTTTTTGTGTTAGAATTGCCACAGCGTGAGCTGAACAAGGTGTTGTCGCTAAGGCAGTGAATTCATCTTTATGCATTTATTGAATTTGCTTTAACGTAGGGATTGTCAAATTGTAATGATTTTTTATGTTTTATTTGTATAAATTTCATTTGAGTTTCTTGTTGGAAAACGTAACATCTTGAAATTTTGGATTTTGTGCAAAAAAGGAAAGAAACCTACTACAACTTTGGTATTTGATTTTCTGTTATCTCCTCCATGAGTTCGCCTTTAATCATCAACATTTAAATTTTTCAAAAAATTTAATTTTTTTAAGCAGAATTTAGTATTCCGAATCGAGAGATTTTCTCTACCAAACCAATATATGTATCTAGTTAAACAAAATGCTATGAATTATAAATGTTTTCTCTAAGTCTGATTTTCTCTTTCTACCAACAGCCTAGATTACTTTGATTACTTACATATATTCCAGCTTGTCTTTAGATACATTCCGCCGCAAGAAATGTACATATATCCTCGAGAATTATGCCACATGTTTACACATAAAACAGTCAAAATGGTAATAAAATGACTAATGAAAAACGCATAAAATCTGCAACACCGAACGCCGCATGCGCCTCATTTCGACACTTTAATAGGATTACATTGAAATTTATCTTCATATGATTTAAGAAAATATGCCTACGTAGTTATGTGACTGCAGGGATGCAGAGATTGTTGCTGCAGCGAACACGTTGCATTCATGTTGCAATATTAAATTATTAATTCGCAATCATTAGCATCCTGCGGCTACAAACATGACTCGAGAACTTGTACGAGCGGAGAGCCGGCCGCTCTAGCCGTTTGCCGCGCGGTACATATGGTACACACAGAGCTCTAGAGTCTAGACTTTTAGTTGAAATTGTAGTGAAATTGAAAATAATATTTTGCGCACTCAATTTTCAGCGATTTGTCAAAATATTGTTTATTGTCTTATGCATCCTGCTGGATCCCTCTATGAGCACATCACACGCCGCATATGAGCAAACCCACACATAACGAGTGTGGTGGCGGGTGGATGCTATCGATATTGTTTCTGCGCTTCGATTTGAGGTGGCAACAGCGCGAGCAAACACATCGTCGTCTGAACTGGCTGTCCGACCGCCTGTGGTCGTTGTTGTGTAGCGGCAGTCGGTTTGCAGGATCGCAGCATATGGCGGCTGTTGGCTTTACGTTAATTGAAATATTTCAACATTCATTCGTTTGTCCCTGCACTCCGCTCAACGAGCTATCGTTTGTTCCGCGGGTTGTAGTACTTGCACTTGTGCGCCTCTGTTCGGTGCCATTGCTGCCATGTAAACACAAGCTCGCTGCTCAATAAGGCGAGGCGGCAATCTTCAAAGCGCTCCACCAGCACTTTTTAATAGAATTCGATGCTCATTTCTATCGCATACGATTTATTTAACTCCTTTATTGCCATTCGCCAGCCGCTGTGAACTATTGTCTACAGCAACACTGCGCCGCATCGCCATATCGTCGCCTGTCCGCCACCCTTTCACATGCAAATGTTGATTTGTACACAATCGTGACCGAAACGCAGTCAATGTAATCGTCTGTCTATTTGCCAATATCGCCTATGACCGTGTGGCATCCTCGGTCCATGCCCGGTTACAAGGCGTTGCACTGTCGGTTGGTGAAAAGAATTTTGCCCATTTGACCGCTAGGCGCCATATTACTTTCAAATTGAATGTTTATTAATTTGTTGCAATCAACATTCGACTAACTAAACGACGCGTCGGTGGGAAGAACGGTAAGAACCTTCTTTTGAAGTGTGTTTGCTGAAGTATTTGTAAAATTTCAATTATGCTATGCCTATGTTGAGCTAATAGGGAAAAGGTTGTGTGGGGAAATTTATTTCATGTCTCAATAAATAAGGAAAAATACCAACTCAAGTGATATCTAATATGAATCGTTTTCGATAATTTTATAATTAAATAAATTAAAATTCATTTCATAACAACAGGTAGGTCTGGGAGGAATGGTCTATCGGTCCAGTTAAGAAGTGTTTGGCTAAAATATCCGAAATTCTTGAATCTTCTTCTGAGTGCTCAGACCATTTTTGCTAATGCTTATTAGGATCATTTTGTTATACTTTGTTGATTTAAGCCAGACCACAAATTTTCTAACTAAACAGAGCAATATTTTTGCCTACTACAAGGAGGCCTCGTTATTTCCTATTTTTTGATTTTTACAATTTTCAGGTGCTAAGTGTTCTTCTGCTGATTCAAGTCCATATAGCTTGAGTATTGAGATTCCCTTCCAAAATTAACCTTAAGGAATTGCGATGGCATATTTTTTAAGGACTTCTAGATAGCTTGCAGCGTGGAGCTTTTAACTTTTGGTAGTTTACACTTCGATCATGTGTTCCAACATCCTGATATGCACCGTCTTGCGTTTAGGATTGAGAATTACGTTTAATCACTCTAAGGATCATTAAGGAGTACTCTAACAATGTTCTCAAATGGACAGAGGACATGGAAACATTATCGACAACAAATAATCGCTCGGTAATATAGGCGCCGGAATGACTCACAAGAGCTACTGCTGTGGAACTTACTAAGCCACCGCTTAAAACTAACAGCAGTAAACGCTGGGCGGTGCTCCCTCCGGTTAAGTAGCTTCATTACTTTGCCGTTGACACATAATAATGGGGTGTAGTCTTGATTCTGAATATGCAGTGACAAATTGCGAACTATGATTTCAGGGTACGATTTGAGGAACCTAGAATCTGCAACGTCCGACCGCTTAATTGCGAATGTATTGCTATCTAATTGGTTGCTATCAGTAGGTCTTATACCCCCGCCATCCAGGAAATGTGATGGGCGGAAGAAGGACAGAAGAAAATACATAAGTACTTGTAATTTTTATTATCATGTAAAGGAGCACAGATTTGGTATTGGATTTTTAGTGGGAGAGAGAGTCCGTCCTCGATTCCTGACATTCACGCTGGTGGCTGAATGTATCGCCACAAATCACATCTTTAATATATCGCTGATTTGCGCCCACATCTCGGAAGAGTAAGACGAGATGCATTAAACGAGAGCTTACAACGCAGCGATTTTAACGCTAGGGTTCGCAAAGAATGTAATGAAGGTTCGACGTCGAAAAGCTCCAATCAAAACAGATAACCGGCAGCTAAAAATGAAACCAGTGGACAAACGCCTTTTTCTCCCATTTCTTGTAGGAAGAAACGCTTTTGCAGTCTGCTCAACTGAAGTGAAAGTGAAACACCCAAAGATAGCGAACCCGAAACCCAAATCACTGACGATGTTATAGATGTTCCCTCATCCGCTCGAATTTCAATTGCCCACCTAAATAATGAGATACTCCAGCACGCTGGCGAAGAACTAAATAGGGAAACTTCAATATTCTATATGAATGTTCAGCTGCTGGCGTACGCCGTCTGTTTAGCTTTCTCGAGATTGAATCGGACGAGAACGTCAAAAAAAGAGTGATTGCATTCGCGACTCGTAGCCCAAGTCACTTGGCATTCATAATTTTGAATTTGTAAACTATTTTGCGAATTTAGGAACCAAGCTAAGCAGCAATATTATTGTCCAGCCTGAAAATTCTACACAAAATCACTCGTGCCGACATATGGCAGTGGTAGGGAATTGAAAATTAAAGTCCTCTTTCGGCAAACATAAAATTTAAAAAAAGGCTCATCATTGCCGTCCTGCGACACGGTGCAGAAGTGTAAACTTTGACAACATCAGATGAGTTGGCTTTGGGAGTGTTAGAGAGTAAGATTTTTGGTGACCGCGAATACAGAAGACGATTCAATGAGCTGCTTTAAATTTACGATGGCATTGGCATAGTTCAGCGGCGAGTAAGACGTGACACCAAAAAGAAGCTTCGTTCCTATTGGCAAAAAATTTAGACAGTCCAATTTCACAAGCCTTTCTTGCAGCGAATTTTTCACCGGCGATATTTTTCGCCATGGACAGGAACAGATGGTAATCACTTGGTGCCAGGTCCGGACTATGAGGTGGCTGCATAAGAACCTCCCAACCAAGCTCCCGGAGCATCTGGCGAGTCACTATCGATGTGTATGGCCTGGCGTTGTCATAATGGAACGCAATTCCTTCCCTATAGGGCAAAGCTGGCAGTTTATGGGCGATTTCTTCCTTCAAACGGTCCCACCAAACACACAGCAAAACCTTTGTGGCCGTCAATCCTGGCTTGGCCATCGTTTCCGCTAGCTCACCGCATTTCGATCACGACCGTTTTCGCTTGAAGTTGTCGTAAGTGATCTACTTTTCATCGTCAGTCAGCAATCGCTTAAAAAATGGGTCGATTGCGATTCAGCAGCGATTTTTTGCGTTAACTCGTGTAGCACCCATACATCGGACTTTCAAGTTATACTAAGCCGTCTCCAAATGACGGATGGATTTTCATCAGGAGCCTTTTTATGTCAGAAATACGCTTGCCAAGTCTTCAATCACTGCCCCTCCACATGGTACCTGGTAGAGTTAGGTCCTCGATTAGACAACAGCAGTCTGTCTTTTTTATCACTCTTCACTTTATTTCGATATAATCAGATGGTAAATATTTGTTCTGCATTAAACTCGCCAA
This sequence comes from Ceratitis rosa, assembly GCA_037013455.1. Classification (NCBI taxonomy): domain Eukaryota; kingdom Metazoa; phylum Arthropoda; class Insecta; order Diptera; family Tephritidae; genus Ceratitis; species Ceratitis rosa. The sequence continues at coordinate 6,049,425 of JAWMAG010000013.1, forward strand.
TACTTGCGTATTACAGTCTCGACTAAGCAGACCGATCCGTGGAGCTACTACACTACTTCGTCGCCAATATCTAAAATATCCTAGTACATACTATAACTACCGATGCACCAGGAAGCAGTTTAGATCATTGGTCCGGTAGCATTTTTCAACATGCGATTATTTTCTATTCCTCAAGTTTTTTTTTCACTCCACGGCCCATTGTCTTTTCGGTAATGTCATCTTAAAAGCACCTGAAATATGAATGGTGGGTATTTTTAACATTAAATATTGCACTGACTGAAATGAATTCCACCCATTCTGTGGCCGAGGTAATGTATTTTGAGAACCCCTTCCAAACCTGAGCGGGTCACTTAGTTTGTGTAAGTTCCCTAAATCATCTTGTGTTTTGCCATGAGTTTATAAGGAATGTTGGCAGGCCACTAGAAGGGTCTTGAAGTAAGTCTTCCAGTCAATGAAGATTTTTGCGCATCATAATGCTCACGTGGAGTACCTTCGGTCAATGCATTAATTTCTAATAGTGTTCTTTTTTACTTCATTATTTCTTTTCCTTCGTTTGAAAATTATACTAACTATTCAATTATCTATTCACCACACCGCCACTATACACTCCCTTGCTTATTATTCACTACGAGCATCATACTTCATGCTCCAGATACGCGTACATAAAATTATTATAGCCGGACATTATGATGGTCGGTGGGTCGGTAAAGCACCAACATGATTGAAGGATGTGCTTGAACGAATTTGAACGACTTTTAATCGAATCTAGTCAAACTTGATTAAAATCTAATCGAACTAGATGGATGGATGGACGAATGGGTGGCGAATGTTCTTTATAAAAGCGCTGATAGTGCAAAGTAATTGAAGATTGTTGAGGCAGGCGGCAGGAATTACATTACATACATACATGCATATACATATAGATAGATAGGTAAGCGCATGTACATCCCGATATTATTCACACATCTACGCTAATGCGCCGATAGTACAATTCCTTTGGCTTGTCTTAACGCAAGTAACTGTGCAATGACGTGATAATAGTAATTAGAGTTTATAAGGCGCCTGGACACAAGTGAACCAACGCAGCTGACTCTGCCAGGCAGCTTCGGCTGCTAGTCCACGCGCGTTTAATTCGGACAGTAGGCACTCGTAATCATGGCGTGGAAGTGGCAGAAGTAGAATTGGCTAAGGGCAGTGATGCGTGATTTATCAAAGTGAAAGAAAGTACAAATTATGATTATAATCAAGTGAAGACAACAAGAAAACCATAATAAAGTCGCTGAATCTGCCGGCTGCGGACAAAGTCGCCGCTGAAGTGCGCTCGTAACGCCGGGAGACTGAGAAACAGAAATTAAGTTACCAGCATTTAACGGAAACCGTGGTAGCGGCCAAACAACAGCTCATTAGCAACTAACGCCGCGCTGGAAACTCAAAGTCGGTTGTGGCCGGATGGATGCTCAGGACGAGCACGTATGCAAAAAGAACAAAGCAAGAAGAAAAATTTTAAATTTAATAAGTGAAAAAAAGAAAGAAAGAAAAGTAAGAAGAACAACAAAATGAGAGTCAGCTAAAAAATCAATAAAACACACAAAAAAAAATCACAAAAAAAAACTCAAAAACAAGAAAAAAATGCAAAACAGCACCGCTAATGAGTAGAATGAACCGAATACAACGAATAATGAGGAAAACTTCGTAGAGCAAGAACACACAAAAACACAGGAAAAAATCATTTACATATATACTTATGTATAAGTATGGAAAAAAAAAAACTAATGAACTTCGAAACGCCTCGAGGGTTGAACGAGGAAAAAACGCAATATTAACGGTAAAATTAAGAAAAAATGCGGCGGACAAATGTTGCGCGTCACCAAGAAAGTCCAGCTGAAGTGTGTGCGGAGTGGGTTGGCCGCACGGTGGGGTATGTGTACACTTTGATAAAGGAAAGATGCGTGTAGTAAGAAGTTGAAAGATTCATAAGAAGTAGAAAAATTCCGTTAAGCAATATGGCTGATTGTTAGATGAAGAATAAAATGTGTATCTATTTACCAAATGTTGTTGGATCTTTTTCAATAATTATATGTATTTATGTATGTATCTACATCACACATCTTTACTTCGGAATGGGTAAATTTTTTGTGGAAGGGTGACCCTGGCCAATATGTAAGCACACTGCAGGGAGAAATACTAGTATGGAAAATAGCTAGTTGAATACTAATATTCTGAAGATGAAATCATACCAGCTGGTTATTTGTATAGCAGTCCTCCAGTAATGGGAGAAATAATAATTTCTACCACCGTTTCTTGTTGTTATATCGGCATGCCATGGCTGATTTCCATTATCTGTTCTGTTGAAGTGCGCAAAACGGAGTTGATCGCTTCAATGTCACAATAGCCGAGTTATTAGAGGTTGCTGTAACGCTTTAGGCTCCCGGTTCATTACGACAGCCTAGTGGTAAGAGGTCATCACGTGGTGCGTGAGGTTCGCGGTTCGATTTTCGCGACAGACAAACTCATTTTTATATTATTTGTTGATTTAATTATTATTTTTGTTTTGTGAAATAGTAGAAACTCAACATGCTTAAATGAACTGGTATGCAACTAGTATAAAGCTGATGCATAGACGGAGAGTTGATAATTCTTATGACATCACCATGTTAAAGATACCATTTGCTTGCATAGGAAATAGTTGGAAGATCAAATAGTCAGTTCAAAAATCCAAACCAGTTGTATTTTTTCATGCAGGGCAGTTACTGAAGGTGCATACATACCTTCTTATTTTTTCTGAATGTTCTTGGTTGAGTTCCATGCACTGAGGTAGTGACAATTCGAGATTCCCAGAAGCCTAAAAATAATAAAATTAAAAGCTCTTAAAAAGATATTTCACGCTTCGCTGACTGGAAAAGCAAAGCTGTACATTTTTCTTCATGTCTTTTTGCTTTCAAAGAGCTCAAAAAGTAGTGAAATACTGAAATCTCCGATCTCAGGAAAAATAGCAGAATATTCCTGTACATAGCCAAAAAAAAAACCGACTTGTAGCATTTTCAGAAAAAAACTGCCAGACATTACATATACCTATAATCCAGAAAGGTATTCCGCAGTGACATAGGCGAACACTAAGAAAAGAGGGGTTATTTTCAAGATCTCTCCTAATACCAATTTGTCTAAAAGTATGAGAGCGAATGGACCAGAGCAAATCAGCATTATTACTTCACTTTATTTCCCCTAAACTAAACCACATGTATTGTAAACACGATGTTTTCCCAGATATAGTGAGGTACTTAACAATTTAGGTTAAGAATCTTTCAATCAATGGGTTTTGACTTATCCGTAGTGACACTTTTGTAGTTCATCCTAAGCAATAGCATAATCTTTTGTGAATTGGCATCTGTTACCAGATTATCCCAAGAGACACCCCTCAAAGAGAAACTCTCGACCCTTTGTTACGACGTATCTCCGCAAACACACTACTCTGTAAACTGAGAAGAATTGATGAAAACGAAATAGTACTCATCACGAGGATATATAAGCGACTTTCGTTTAACTCTCCACTAATAAAAAGATGAAGACCTTGCCTGCTGAAGTTAATTACCTCGAAATACCTTTAGCTGGCAAACTAAACTGGAGCCCAAACCCGTTGTAAGTAGCTGCTCTACACATTTTAAATCGACTATTGCCAAAAAATGGGGCTTACAAGCGTATAATATGCACTGGAGGTATGCAACGAACTAGATATAGTCACTTTTCGCAGCAAATTGGATAGTTTAAGTTTTCGCAGCAGTTCCAATAACAGCAGATCTTCTACAACTCTTTCCACTAGAACATGGCAAATATCGAGCTAGCCACAGCATAGCTGCAATACAACTGAGCTTCGGAGAAATCGAGGTATAGCTCACGCTAGGATAATAATTCCTTACAAATTCTGGAAAAGTGAACGACACAACCTCTAAAACCTGTTTCTTTCTCTTTTCTATTGGAACTTATGAAAGGAATAAATGGTTAATTTTAAATCTAAAGGCGCAATTTACTCCCACTCAGCTTGATCATTTGAATGCTGAAACACTGCGGCGTCTTCCAAGCAGAATTTGCTGTAACTACGGTAGCAGCCGAATGGATGATGACTTCTTCTGGACCGCTGCTTCTCAGCCAGTTTTGCAGCCGACATACTAACAATGCACTGTTTAAATGAACTTCACGGGAAAAGAAGAAGGCATGGGAGGAGGAAGAATTTGTCGAGCAAACATCACCATGCTAAATTAATCACACCAAGTAATAGCAATCTCATAGCATTTATTATGGTTCGCGCATTTGAGAATATATAGGTTCCTTAAGTGGTATTAAAATGCCCCAACTTAATTCAGCAGTTAAAATTAATATAAAAAAAACTATGGAGCCAAAATAAATATATGTATGTATGTCTAGTTTTCGAAATAAATGTTACAGATTTATGATGAGTTGTACTAGATAATTTAAAGTTTTTCATATCCTCTGTGAAAATTTACGCGAAAGTGTTACTGCGTGATTAGGATTTCTTATCAGAGGACATACCTATTTCCATTCTTTTCGGGTCCTCACTAAAAATTAAACTTGCATTTTCTAATCGTTTTAAGGGTTATTTCTTCACTGTCTTTTTCCAGCGCCCTTGCATAATTTTTTATTACATTTTTTTAGCATTACTTACATGAAAGCTGAGGCAAAACATGCATTCACATGAAAGCTTATAATTTTTGGTGGCGACTTTGTTACACGGGAAAGTAAGATGCAGTCTTCCGTTATAGATGCAGTGAGTAAGAACATACTCGTAAGTGCCTTGTAATTAAAGGATTATTGTGTGATTCCAAAATTAAATACCAAATAGAAAGTTCCAATTCATACATACATAAGTACTAGACCTTGCAGTTGAGTTTGAAAAGAGTATGAATGTGCCGCAGCGGTGGAGAAACAGATCGCCAAATCTTCGGCTCACACGAAATCCCATATTAACCACATTCTACACTTGCAAGCCCCTCAGCGGTAATCAATTTCATTGAATTCAAAACCAAACACTGCCAAGGTCCATTCTTTCCCCCTCCCTCTCCTCTTCTTTTCGCCTCTTTCCGCTAGCGATGGCTTGAAATGCCAATAGTTAGTTAGACATTCTTACCGATATTGCCAAGAGTATGGCGGTTGCGATAACTTGTCTATTTACGTTCAATTCGTTTATGTGAATTGTGCACGTCTATACAGAAACTGAAGAAAGAAGGAAAAAGCAAACTTTAACAAGCTGCCTGTTAGTATGGTACGAGTGTCAGATCGGACTGATCGGCAGCGGCAATTGTATGCGCGCACGCGCTGTGTAGGCATTTAACCACCAGTCGGTGGCTTCGACGGGCGTCAAGTTGCTGCGCTTACAACGCCACACGGCCACATGGCAAGCTGGTTAGTAAAATTGATAACTGACCAACACTTTGCGTGGCCGTGAAGTCGTTGCCGGTTACACCAGATACTCTTTTCGGCGTCGGCCGTTGTTTGTTGGGGTGTTAAACGGGTCGCCTTTTTGTTGCTGTTGCACTCATCAACAGCAGCCGTTGCAGTGGGATTAACAACAGCAGCAGCGGCGGCAACAACATGAACGTTTATTCGTTGTTGCCCTCGGGGTCAACTGGCTTCCTAAATACAAAGCTAGCACCGATTCAAATGTGCGCATCGCGCATTTTAACAACACTTACTCGCGTTGCAGTGCATTGGATGAACTGTGCTGAAGTGATCGAGCTGCCACGTGTTGGATTAATTGCGAGCGGAGCATTTCTAAGGAAAAATTTTTTACGGAATATGGATTTTCATGGATTTTGATTTCTATTAAATAAATTGCTTGAATGAGCAATCGGACCAAGTTTCAATCAAGCCAATTTTTTTTTGCTTAGCCTAAAAAAGAAAGCTGATTAATTATCAGTTCCAATAACCATCCGACTGGATATTCACGGTTTACGCCAAACATTGATCCGATTCAGGGATCCCGTAGCCTGGACTAGACCTTTTGGAAAGTAATAGCGGCCAAGACACACATTCGAACGAAAGTGTTGGAGCCCATCTTCGTGACTTTCGTTCTGAATATAGTTTTAGATATTGGACGATGAGCTCAGAGCTCAATATAATTCCCCAACTCAACAATTCGCTCATCGTGGTATTTCTTGACCTGATATTTCCAACTGAGCGGAGGTATTTCTCTTCCCCTACATTCGCCAGGTGGTATAGTATCGAAGACTTTTGAAGCTGTATTTCAGTCCCTCAAGGCGACAGGACACCAACGCTTTCCAAAGCTTTGCTTAACGATTCCTCACAAAAATAGTCCAACGGAGTCAAATTGCAACTGCCTTTCCCCCTTATTAAGCGATTTTCGAATATATTGCGCAAAAATTCCATGGTATCGTTGTCCCTGTGGCATGAGCGCCAACCCATAATCGCTGCGGGTTAGGGGTTCAAGAATTTACCCTCAATAAGGTATGCCTGTAGTAAGAGACGTCTAAAAACGAATGGTTCCTGCGACAGTCGGGTCTTTATACCAGAACGACCCGGATTTTTATCCAACCAAGAACTGTCGTTCCCGCAATATTCCCCGAAAACCTAACCTGGGGGAATATTTCTACAAAAGTGAGTACAATAGCGCCGTTCCGTCGAGACCACACATTGTCTATGCCGTCATTGTCATTCCCATCAACATATGGAAACAAATAATTTCTGATCATGTCCCGCTCCTTCCTCGTTTTGGATTGATAGGGGCGGTCCACGTGCCGCACCAGTCAGTAATTCGTTGCGCATACATTTCCCATGGTTACGTGTGGATTTTTTTAACCCCAAATACGACAATTAGCAAAAATTCTCATCTTCGCTAAACTTTTTTTAGTTCCTACTACATTCTAGTTCTTGGGCGTGAGTGAATCGAGAGTCGTCCACCAAACAGCGTCTCTGAGAACGAGGAGAGTTTTTTTTAGAAGTATACAATATCTGGTACAGTCATAGCTTTCCTAGTCGTTTGTACCATGTTCTGGCTTCAGTTTGAAGGGTATTATTTTGTGGTCAGGTTCTAATTTCTGATTACAAATAAACATTTGTTAAAATACCCGTGTATGAAACAATGCGCCTAGAGCTATACTCGTCATTCCTAAGCAGATGGAATGTTAAATTACACATTCGAAAATTGAAGAAAAGCGTGAGAAAAAGGAATATATTTCTACTATCTCATTCATTTACAGCAGAGAGAGATAGAGAGAGAGAGAGTTTTGATGATGAATAATTGAGGAAACTATGGAAATATCTCAACCTAAATGAAAGTCTAAAACTTTTCATCCGTCTGGCAACTCTCCACCTCCATCACTTCACACAGCTGCCACTTTTCTTTCGCGTCATGCATGTTTTTCTGTATTCTCACTTCTTTCGATATTTCAATATGTTGATAAAATAGAACGCGTGTATTTTGCGAATCAGCACACCTTGCATGATATTATTTCGAGGCCTGCGCCAACCCCATAGTTACGAGGTACGAATATCTATAGTTCGGCAACATGCTATTCAATGTGTTTCGTGCGCTCTCTCCGCCACCATATTCGGACGTTGAAGTGTCTGAAAACGCTCTCGCGCCTATCACCTCTACGATACGCTGGTGCTGCTGCTGCCCCGAGGTTGCTGTCAATTTCATTGTTTTCCGGTGTCTAAATTATAGTGTTTTCCACCAATAAGCACTTTAAGCATAAAAGAGATCTCAAACCACTTAACTATGTGAAATGTGAGTGCAAATGCCAGTCAGCCAGCCTGTATCGGCCACTTGTTGTTGCATTGGAAAAGTATCTTCGCGCGCGCGTTTTTGTGGCATATATGGATCGTGTTGCATGTTACAACATCTGTTACTGTAAATTGCAGCAGCAACACATTGCTCACTAATTCCCGCAGCATGCATATGCAGTCGGACAAGAGGAAGCGGTAATAGACGCGTGCAGCAGTTGGTGATAGCATTGCAGCGGGCTCCAGACACTCGAAGGCGTATTAACTTGGCAGACATTTCGATTGAGATTTGCGCAAAACTTTTCAAAAGTGTGGTTTAGCGTTTTGGTATACTCGTACTTCACTCCTCGCGTTCCCACTAGTACCTTTGCCGCCAAGTAGCGTACACGAGACGTCTGTGTTCCACCCACAATAAAATAAACGGCGAATGCGGCAATGCGCTTTGTGTACTCTCATAGCTTTTGTTGTTGTGTAGAGTGTGATTTGCACGTATTGTTTTTTTATTTTGTTTTTGGCATGCCACGGCATGTGGCAAGGATTGGGTTGCATGGTATTGCACTTGAACACATCATACCATTGGACACGGCCGCCGGACAGCAATGAGGCATTTTTCGGCAAGGAAATGATTTATTTGCTCACGCGCACTTCATTGGTCGAGGTGCAAATGTTGTCGTTATTATTGTTGTCATGCATTGCTGTACGTGTTGTTTTTGCATTTGTTTCTTATTATTATTTTCCGCCTGGTATTTGTTGGCATTTGGGGCTGGCATTTATCGCAGTCTAATTAATCTTGGCGATAAGAATTGGGCAACATGACGAGTGACCACTAATAGTTTTGGTATGCCATAACGCCCATTGGCCAGTGGGCTTAGATTTTAGCGTATATTAATTTAGAATATATTTTTAGGATAAGTACGACGGCCGAGTCAGGCCAATAAGCCTGGCATCTTTCTTACTTAAAGGTGGCCGTACGATTTATGGAAGTTAACATTAGGTCTACTGTGGATCACAATCCCTCGGAAAACCGAGCATGCCTTTGTTTATGAAAGGTTAGAAGAGAAATCTATCTCGGTTTAATAATACACCCAAGTAGCTTTCAGTAGCTCGGGTAATTTCCTTTACAGGCCAATTGCTCGGATGCAGGGTCGCAAGATCTGAGATCGCGTGAGTATCGGCACTTAGGTAAGCCAGCAGGGGAACCCTGCAAACTAGAGTCCTCTAGCTAGGACGAAGGGGGCTGCAAGGTCATAGCGTATACGAACGATCTGGCGGTTATAGTGAACGGCTAATTCTTATAAACTTTGTGTGATGTTATGCAGAGCCCACTAAAGTGGATAAAACAGTAGGCTATTGATGCTGGGTTAGGTATAAACCCATAGAAAACAGAACTGTTCTCTTGACTAGGAAATATAAAATAGCAAAGTTCTCAACGCCAATGCTTCCAGGACCGGAACTGAGTCTGGTTAAGCAGGTAAAACAGCTTGGAGGAAAGGATGCGATAGGCCGGAAAACGATCATGCCCCCTAAATCAGTGCTTTGGCTTTATATTGCAGTTGTTAGGTCTATTCTTTTCTATGGAGCTGTAGTTTGGTGGCTAGCACTCGTGGTAAAATCAACCATATTAACGTGAAGGCTAAGCAGTTGTCTTTGAACCTGGTATGGGTGCCTGGACACAGTAACATAGTGGGTAATGAGACGGCGCACTAGCTTTCAAGGAAGGACACCTCTCTTCCACTTTCCCTGTAATGGAAGAGTTTGGGTATACAGCTCTCCACTTCAATAGAAGAGTTAGTCACTAAAGATGTGAACTTAAGATGGAGAAGACTCAATGTGTGTAATGTGTGTGGAGAGTAAGAAAGACGATATCTACAGTTAGAGGATTTCTTACAGAGCGTATTCGATTGGACAATCACAAAGAGAGATCTGCAAAAGTAGCAGTCAAGAAGAAGAACCTAAAACCTTAAGACACTTCCTTTGCGAATTTTCCTCACTTTGGAGGAGCAGGTTGGAGTCTCTAGGGGCGACAACCTTTGGAGACTTGTGCAAGATATTGGGAGCTAAGATACGGCGACTGCTCAGATTTTTAAACTCCACACGTTGGTTTGATTGGCGTGAGCGAGTCATTAGTATCCTCAATGGACCTGTTTGGTGGCCTAAGTGAGCTGATGCTCGGCAACTAATTTAACGAACCAACCACCCAACACTGCGTGCAACCATTGAAGGGCTTAGGGTTTGATAAATGGCCCCCACCACTCGACAGAGAAGTGGTGCACTTTCTCTACAATCATATCAGAAGTGTTGCAATTCCCTAAGAGTCTTCCTTTACAATAGGCACGTTGAGACAATGACCCCGAGGAATTCTGTTTCTTAAATGAAGAGCAATTCGCCTTTGCAAGAAGAAAGGAGAGAGCTCGTGGATACTACGTTTCGGATGTAAGCCCCAATTTGGAAGTATCGTGTAACCATCGGCCATTAGGTCTCTATGGTTTAAAAGGTTTTAACGAATTAATCATCTGAGTCGAGCGTTTCGTACATTGATATGTAATTGGCGCTTTATACCCACTGAATAATTTTCAGCTGACCTCTTCTTTCAATTTAAAGAGCGGATCTGGATGTTTTTTCCAATAAGTATAGAAACTTATGGTTCTAAGTTTCCTCTCAATGGCTGAAGCTCCAAACAAACTAATTTTGAGCCAACTCCTTACCTACAGGGGATCACTTTGGTGACCTGAATGTCCTGATTGACCCAAATACTGTGAACAGACAGCTGATGCTTTTTTGAAAATGTATCCAAACTTCGGTTCTGATAGTGCTCCTGTAGTGGGATTCAATTATTTAAGAACTTTCATGACCTCAGATGGCGCAATTCTGAAACCCTCGCAATATATATCTTTTAACCAACAAGCCGATGCATCTAAAATCCACTGGTATTATTTTTCTCATCTCAATTCAATACAAAAGGAAGACCCTCCTTTATCGGAATTTTCACTGTAGTGCAACACAATTTCCTACTTTCTGTATTCGGCGGTTTGAGAGTTTCCAAGATGATAACACAGACGTGGACTACTGTTACTGTTTTTCCAACAATAGGAAGGACCTGCTGCTTATACTAACCCGCCCCCGAAACACTGATGTTTTTTTATAAAGGGCTTTGGTTTTCATTCAGAAATAGACTTAGAGGGGTTGACATTCCCTGCCAAGGGGCGAACGAATTTGCGAAAATCCTGGTCTTTCGAATGCTAACCACCCGCCAGAGTATAGGAAATTAACAAAAGAAACCTGAAGAAAAAGCTGGTCTGGTAATGTGAGTTCTATTAAAAGGTGAGATAAATACTCAGGGTCTACCAAATACAATATACTATTAATCAGATCTCTTAGTAATAAAATTAATTATTATATTGTAATTAATAAGTAAGGAAAGGGAAACGAGTAACAGTTATTGGTCCGGGCTGGGTTCTTCTTGCTGATCAAAGTGAATAAATCTATCGGATTGTGGGCTTGCCCTCTTCGTATCCGTCGCACGGATGGGCATACCTGACACAGCTAAATTTACTCATCTCATTTATTTATGCCTCCAAATATCAACTACATTCAACCGCCAACGAATCATTCACTAACCAAACAGAAGTCATGAAGCGTTAAAAGCTAAACAAAGTGAAACCTATAATGGAGTCAACACTTCGGAGAGACGACGAAAGAAATTTGCATACGCATTTTGCGTGCATCGTTTGGCAGTCACTCTGCTGTTAAGTGGCTGGCAGCCGGCCATGGAACCGTCTTTGCCCCACCCAACACAACATTAACCCGCCTACGGCATGCGACAAATCAGTTACAGTTGTGCTGTGTTCACCACACACACTCACCAGCAACCAGCATATACAATGAAACCATAAAAAACCAATGAAATAAAATAAAATTCCAATAAAAACATTTTGTCCCACACTCCCCAGCGTATATTTGGCAAATCGGCAACTCCCCTTTATTGCGGAACTTTTCTCCGGAGGACACAGCATCCGCTTGGTGGTGAGGGCTCGGCCGTGCGTGTTGATATGCGTTGACAGTGTGTAAACGCGTGTGTCACTTGGTGAGCTTTTGCGAAAAATTCGCAAACACCCCTCGTTTGGTCCTTTGAAAGTAACTGTTTTCTTTGTGATTTCTGTTTTGGGAAATGCTTTCACCACAACGGCACGGTTAACTGACACGGTATGTTTATTCTGCTGGTTGTTTGCTTTGTTGTGGTTATGTTCAGTCGGGTGTTGGCAGTTGTCAACCGACATATAAATGTCATCATGTCCTTACGAATGTGTGCTTTTCAGATTTGCATGTTGTGTTTTTAAGCTGGTTGCTTGTTATTTTTATGGTTTCGTTGACTACTTTTTTGAGTCGGAGGTTTGTGAGAAAGTCATTTTAGTTATTTTTTGTGGCATTAAGGTGACACTGACTTCTCAGCAGGAAAAAGAGTTACTGACTAACTCCCTGACTCCGTTTTGAATAAGCTGTTCACACAGGCCATATCAAAAAGTGAACAGCCTCTCCCACTTTTCCTTCGATCGATCGGTCAACATAACGCTGTACCAATCTGGATGGCGGGGGATAAGCGAGACTTCATGAGTGTCAAAACATCGTCTTGAGGACTGTGATAGTAAGCCACCGGATGTCGCTGGTACATGATCTTTACTGCGAGGCACCCATGAGACCAGTTAAAGAGCGTGATGTAATACTTTACAGGTAGTATCGGTTGCAGTTCCACTGAAAGAATGTTACAGCAGACTAAACTCTTGGCTATCTAACGAATCACCTCTATGAATGTCTCCCTAACTTATCTAATAAGTCTTTTCATTTGGTGAAGCGAGTTGCCGCTAAAACTGCAACAACAGATGTAAGAAATCGCTGATGCAATTTTCGACGAGCCCCTCCTTCAATACCTAATGCAAATCTTGATACTTTCATTGACGATACTTGAGTTGTGGGAAGTGCGGATGGAGAAACTTTGCGAGCTTTTTCTTCAAACAGTCTATCAGCTATCAAAACTGGTATATTTCTTATAAGCATATTCTGTAAGTCACTTCATTTGTTGGAAAAGATTTTTATTTGTACATTGACATTAACAAATAAGTTAGGTTAGATTCGATAGAAGCAGCTTACCCTAAGAGCAATCAACATAAACACACAAGACATGTTCGTTGTGACTCCACTAAGAGTAACAATATTCAGAACGCAAGAACTCTTTTCAGTCTGTGAGTCGCTTAGTGCTCTCACCAATTTGCAAACGCTTGATATTTTATCAGGATGTTATATGTATGTAGCTGGTTTTATCTTTCCTTCCAGATAACTACGACAGAGCTACTATCCTGCGCTAGAGTTTTGATCTAAAAATGCAGGAAAGCTTTTCTAACCTTTGCACGGTCTCCTTGGAACAAAAGACATCACAACCACGCATTTGGAGGTTATTCAAGGCCCTCCTGTCCTGCATATTTACCCCAACAGTTATATTGTTTTGTCTAAGTTTTGGGAGGTAGAAGGAAAAGGGTGTTTAGAACTGAATTTGAATTTATTCATGGAGCCGTTTGGCCCTTAAATGAGTTCGTAGGTGAGCTCCATAGGAAAAATTCTAGTTTTAAACTTGCAAGTGTATTGGGTGGAGCTCAAGCGTGCGCTCGTGGTGAAAAATTGGAGGTAGTGCAGGGGTAACTATTCCAACTGTGTTGGAGATCTGTGATCAAGTCTGGAACGTACCTTTCAACCAACGGATTTATCGCAGCTGGCGAGCCATTTTCTTCACATCTCCCATGGGACTAAACCCAATTCCATCAATATTGAACCTTGGCTTTGAAGTTCACCAGGCTCATAATGATGTCATCGAAGAAGAATTTTTTCCCTTTGAAATTTCTATTGAAAGACAATTTAAAAGCATTGGGAGTGATTATTTCAAAATCTCTAACATAAAAATTTTAAATCCTCGGAAAAAAAGTTTCCAATTTTTCGTAAGGCCCATCGTTTCCATTTTTGCCCCATTGTTTTTTCAGGAATATTGTGGGAATTTACATTATTGCCTGGATTAAAGTTCGGACCGTTCTGTTACAAAGACCCGGCTGTTGGGGAACCTATTTGATTTTAGTCCCCTTTAAGATAGATACACGTATGCCTTTCTGAAGGTAATTTCTGGAACCCTTAACCCGCAGGGGTAGTACGCCGACGTCATTCAGTTCGCTTTAGATCTAGTAGTGATGTCAAGTGTCGTCTTAGTCTTATTTTTTTAAAATCCACAGAAAAAGTCCAGAATGCCGCTGATCACCTAAGACTAAATTAAAAAAAAAATTTGAGAATTTTTAGAATTTTTCTCCATGTCGTACCTCTCGCATATGTATACTGCTGAGCATATTGAGTTTTATGACTGCTAAATATGATCTTATAAAATATATTAAAAAATCTAATTAAACTCGAATTCCTTCTCATATCGTATTTCCATTTGAAATTAAAATACAGATTATGTACGAGTCTCTACCAGTACGTATATAGGCTTCCAAAAAGTAATCGGCTATAAAATTTCCCAATTACATAAAGTATTAAATAACAATGAAAACAAAACGTTTACACACCCGCAACATACGCACCCTGCACCCGCTCGCAAAAAGCACTTGCAAGCCGAGATTCCTTTTGCCAATCAACGATAAAGGAGCACTTTTATATGTTTACTCATACCGGTGCGAAGTCTATGCGAGCGTCATGAGTACAAGTATAAATGTCAAAGTCAGCGTCACCGTTTTGCAATTCCCTTTATGACCGTTCACAGCCACCAGCCGCCACACGGCTGACTTGCTAAAAGGCACAACAATGCTTCCCGGCGTTGCATTACACCAATAATAACAGTATATTTTGGTTTTCCGTGTGAAGTGGCGACGCATGCGATGACAGATATCGCCTGTCAGCTTGCAAATTTATTTTTTTTATATTTATGCTAAACACCCACACACACACATACAGGTTCAGTGTGTTCTCGAGCTTTGTGAAACTCACTCCACCACCACCATTGGCGGGTGGTGGCAACGCTGAGTGGAAGCTAATAAACTAAACGCTGCTAAATATTAAAACATACCAAAGCATACGCCCCTCCCCCTCCCACTCTACCAATAAGACCTACACTATGCGCTGTTGCCGTGCATTAAGTCGTGCAAATTTAGGCGGAAAACCAAAGTGCCACATGCGCCCGCAGCTCTCAGCCCTCAGCGCACCCTCACTTTCATACCTTGGTAAAGAGTTTGCAATGAAGTTGGGAAATGGAAAATAAAATGGAAAAGTTCGCACACGCACCATTTTCACGGCTGCAAGCAAACCAAGAGACGGTCTGTGTGCGTGGGTTGGTGGGGTGCGCAACACTGAGCCGTTGTTCCTTTGTGGCTTATTTTGCAACAATTTTCGCAATCACCATCCTAATTTGGGTGCGGTGGTGGTGGTAGCAATGTCAGAGTTATTTTGCCCTCCTCTAAGTGAGCAATCACGGTTCGGGACGATGCTGTGAGAGAACAGTGTATTGGAATGGGTTTTTGAGTGCTGAAAATTCGATTTTGGTTTATATCTCGAACCGTCTTCTGAAATCGTTTCTCACATTAAGGAAAGAATACCATCTTGGAATAGGACTTAGTCAATTAACTGAGTACCTGATATATATTGATCAGACGAAATCAATTTGGTTGATACTAGAGCTCAAGATTTTGTTCGAACATTTACGAGCTGTTCGAGCATTTGAGCAACGAGTACTCGCACACTCGTTCATTGCTCGAAAATTTTCCAGCTTGAGCTCGGGCAATTCGAGATTTTTCGAGCATTTTAAATCAAAAATTTGACTTTCTTCCCAGAACTGCTTTCTATAGTTTTAATTTTATTTATGCAAAGTGTATAACTCATTGGAATACTGAAGAAATTTTGACAAACTGCTGCTCACAGGGCTCGATACTGTTATAGAAGGAGCTTTACTGTATGACATCTTCCTATTATTTACAGCCATTTCTTCTATCCGCAGTTTGACTCCAGTTGGTAACACCATCTGATGCCAGGTTCTTCTTTACCTAATCTATCGAGCAGATCGGAGCGTTTCCCCCCTTTTTACTAGAACTTATAACGTTTAAATAAACAGAGGACCATAAATCATACGCAAAACCTTTCTCTAATGCCGTCTCATCACATGCTGTCAACGTCCAAACTTCATTGCATTGCATAGTAGGGCGTAAATGATGAGGACTTTACCTCTCATTTGTCTACTTAGTCAAAGAAGCACCTGCTCGAAAGAGTAATTCTACATTGGATGTCAATGCTGATTTGAAGAAACACGATATTCTCTATAAAAAAAATTATCTAATTCTGATTGAAGTGCTGATTAAGTGTACATCGAGTGACACTCCGCATATAGACTTTGGCACTCTCACGGCCTCTTAAGGCAGGAGTTTTTTAACCAATTGCCGGTACTAGTACGAGATACCTTACCATACTGATGACCTCTAAGTATGAAAGTAGAGTAACTATGGCCTCTTTTAAGAAAAATCGTCTCCGAATCACCACCCGAAATTCCGTCGTTACCTGTCGTTCCATACAATAACAACAATAAGGAAGAACACCTCTTTATTCTACAATAATTTCCTTCCGCTGTGAAAGTTCTTCAACAAAACTCCTACACCGATTTATCAATTATTAATTTTCCACACTTCCTTAGTCTCTAGGGCCCACTGTGGCCGGCAATTGATTATCTCTTCCACAGCCGATGACAGCCTTTTGCATTCGACTCAAGTCACACAGCGAGATGGTGCCAGCGATGGCGTCAATGTTAGCCACACAGTCGAAATATTGTTGACTCGCTCCTTGTTTGTTTGTTGTTGTTGTTGTTGTTGCTTTTAGTATGGTACGCACAACGAAAAGATCAAATTACGGCTCATTGCAATTGAATCGAAAATTGGCAAAACATCGATTTCAGGCCGCAGAACAATCATAAAGTGCCGCTTGTCTTGCCATAAAGCCAACAATACTAACAACATCACAAACATAAACGCCAACACCACCACCACCATCACCACCATCACCACCGCCGCCGTCACCGTCTTTATGGCACAAGTGGTGAAATTGCGTATGTAAACATGTTGCGAAAATCCTTTGTTGCCTACAAATAAATCCATTCACCCAAAGCCAGTCGCCAGCAACAAGGACCGGAGAGCTCAGCCACCCACCAAATCAACCCTGAACCCCGACCACTGCGACAAACGGCCGCTGCTGCCATCGATACCGCTATAAGCTTGCAAATTCTCTTGTCGTCTTTCTATTTGCATATGCTTGTAGGTATGAGTGTGTGTGTGTGTGTGTGTGTGTGTGTGTGTGTACAACTCTCACTACCCTCACCATTCACGCTCATTCATTGCCCTTTAGCCGGATACTTAGCACAGCTTTTCACAATGCGATTTTAGGCTTGCCAATTTTCCTGGCGAAAAAATTTCACTCGGTTAGCTTTCCCTCCCCTTCTCCTGCTAGAACTGTACCATATATCTCACGAGTGTGTGTGTTTTTTGCACAGGGTTGCTTTCCTCATTTTCCACTTTATTATGTCTCGTACAATAATAATAGTTCCTTGAAATTTTTTGGCAAATATGTTTTTATTGGATTGCACAAGGACACGCAGGGTATGAGCGCTGCGAGTGGTATGATGGTTGGGGTGTTTTGTTGTCTGTGCTGATTTAGTACTGGGATTTGTGGGTTGTACCCACATCGACTTGTTGTTCTTATTGTCTAACAGCGCAAATGTGCAAAATAAACCACCTCCGTCATATTTGGATAATCATTAAATCGAATTTACATTAAAATAACAGTCGATTTTTATTGAGGGGTGTGTTTGATGGCAATTGGTGTGGGTATGAGATGGTGGCGTATTGATGATATTGGTTGTGGCGGTGTACGTGGCGTTAGTAGTGTTGGTGGCGGCGGTATTGTTATGAGTTAGTAAATTTATGTCTTGTATGAAATTGATCTGCGGTTTGATACGAGTCAATGATCTTAATTAGCACAAACACACAGGTGATACATCGGGTTGTTAGAGAACTTCTTGTATCAGGAACAGATATATATTTTATAGAGCTTTTTATTTATTTTACTAAGAGCTTTTTTCATGTTTATGAGAATAATATAAATATCCTGTTAACGAATGTGTTTCAAAAAATGCGTTGTTCGATTTTTATCTTTTTGGTTTTCTATTTTTCAAAACAAATTAATTTTACATTAACAACAAACGATATTCAATGATATTTTGACCATTTTTTCTATACGGTTTCCCATGAATTTGGATTAGAAATGAAGCTGAATGTGTCTTTCCCGTCAACAGGATGCCAAAAGTTATTCGAAGTGTTGAATGAATAGAAACTGCATGTGTTCTATGAGAAACGAATGGGTCAAGTGGTTGAAAATTACGCCTTTGAAGATGCATGGAAAGGTTATTATCTTCGTATTCACGGTGGTAACTACATACAATGATTCCCTTTGAAACAAGGAGTACTTTCTCACGTTCGTTTGTTGTTGAAGAAAGATCACTCCTGCTACAGACCTCATCTAATTGGTGAGAGAAAAAGGAAATCAGTACATTGTTCTTGCAACCATGTCTGTTTTGTCCCTTGTTAATGTAAAGAGAGGTAGGTAGGAACTGCCTGCTCTAATCAAAACAACAGTTCCTCGTAGACTCGAATCAAACCATGCCAGCGAAATCCGCAAACTTTCCACCTTGATTAAAGATGATGATGTCCATCAGTTTTTAGCTTGTCGCCCAATGCCTACTAAAGATAACAAAAGCCTACCTCTGAAACCCATAAAATTCAACGTCTGGTTACTCCAGTAGTCTTGCAAAAGAAGCACAGACGTACTGCATTGAAAACGAAACGTTAAGCCGTATTCATGGAAGCCGCTGAAGATTGCTAGCACAGCGTAAGAACGAGTCAAAGATTAAACGTGAAGACGACGCGACGTCGTTCTGGAGCAATAAAAGAATCAAATAGCTCAATTCCGAGTGACAAGATCATATATACCATGTCAGAGCATTTATGCTATTTCATTTTAAGATTCTTACATCAGAAAGAATCGGTGTATAGAAGCTACATGTTACAGTCGTTTCGATCTTTTAAATGTAAAGAAAAACATCTGTATACCAAACTTACTTACTTGCGTACGAACTGACGAACAGTTGGTCATTCTGATTATATCTATATAAATTTTAATGTATATGTACATGGGGATTAACAAAAGCTCGGTCAGTTGGTGTCTTTCGATTTGTTTTTGTGAAATCTAAAAATACCAAATCCTTTACAATTAATTTATTAGTCTTTATTTCAAATTTTGGAACGATCGGCTAAAATGGAGAGGAAAGAACGAAAGATAACTGAAGATAGGTCAGAGGAAATTCCACCACCAAATATTCAGTGGATGTCAAATTGCATATGGAACGATTGCACCGTCTTTAAATACTATTTCTAAGTGGTTGCGAAGATTCCAGACAGCACATTTTTCCGTAGAAGACGAGCCAGGAGAAGGTCGACCGAAATCTTCCACTGAAGACGTCACTGTAGCACTGGTGAATTCCAAAATTGACGACGACCCACGACTGACACAAGAAATGATTGATTTACGAATTTTAAATCAGGTCCAAAAAGAGACTCTTGTGCATTTTGCTAAATTTTTCCTAAAAAAAAATCGAAAATGGTGAGTCTAGCAACTTTAGTAACGTCGTTACTGGTGACGAATATTGGTTCTATAAATACAATCCAGAAACCAAACAGCAGTCCATGGTATGGAGCAACCAGGACCGGAGCAACGCCATTCGTAAAATCTAAGCAACAAAAATCAGCAGCAAAAGTAATGACGTCAGCTTACTTCACCCGATCCAAAATCGTAGCTGCTATTCCACTGGATTGCTGGAAAAGGGTCAGACGGTAACAGCAAAATGGTACACCGAAGAGTGCTTACCAAAAGTTTTCAATAATTTGTTGGAAAACAGAAACAGGAACAGGAAGAAAGTGGATTTGCGGCGCTACTTTTTACATTATGATAACAAAAAAAAAAATTAAAAGAAAAGGTCTTTAATAGCAACGAGGACATAATTAATACCGCATTAAGGTATAACAAAGAAAATCTCTCTTCAATGTTCAATCCATAAAAACTATTTAAAAGAGAAAATAAGAGGGATGGAAATTTTCTTGTACGAAGAGCTTAAGAAAAATTCTGATCAACAATCTAAATTTCCAAACATTCTATTAAAAGATTCGATGCGTTTGGCTATACTATATGATTTTGGAGAGAGGGTTTCAAATAAAAAGTATCCTAGCACCAATATAAAACCATGAAATAAACGATGCTTAAAGAAAAATATAGCAAAGGGTGCTGATGGATTGCCATGTATGACGATTGTAACCTAAGTATATGGAAATAGCGCATTTGCTGGAGTATCTTCTTTGTTCGTAAAAACTAGAAAAAAATATATATATATATATAATTTTAATATTGTATATATATATACAATTTTTTTAAGAGCAGAAATGGTCCTAATACGTAATTTTGTAAAAAAAAAAAAACCAAGTATGTACCTGACATTATATTATATGTGTGTAACTCTCAGAAACCAGTGTAACTTTATACAGGTAAAAATCTTAATGACTTCCTCCTTTTTAGAATTAAACTAGAAAACGTCATTTTAGTTTTTCTTAAAATACCGCTATATATTTTGACAAAAGCATTTTTATTAATAATAAAATTAACGGTAACATTGTACAGAATTTACTGGTCCTTATACAATATTTAAAAGGCGCTTTATAGCCCGCACTAGGATATACTTATGGCCTCACCTCAGTAAAGCGGATCTCACCGCGTGCGATACAAAAATGAGCAACAACAACAGAAAAAAGATTTAAAAAATAAAGAGGCCAGCATTCTTAGTAAAAAAGCCGCAACTTGGGGACCAATGTGAACGCCAATACAAAAGAAGAAAAAATGTGAAGCAGGGTACCCCTCAGATCGTCCGACGACTGTAGAAGGTAGTGGATCAGGGCCAATAGCGCAGCCGGGCCCGTCGCAACCCAGAAATGCCAATATCGGTGAAGGAAGAAAGGGGATCATCTGCGAGATATTCCTGGTACTGACATATTTGGCCCAGGACTGCAGATTGCTGCTCCAAACAGCAAGCTACGAATGTGAAAGGCTTTCCAGGAGGATTTTGAAAAGATCCGCCTTAATGAGTGACCTGACGAGCAGAGCAATAAGCAGCGAAGTCGGGGAAATCCAAGCAGAGCTAGAGTGGACTAAATAA
Organism: Ceratitis rosa; assembly: GCA_037013455.1. NCBI lineage: Eukaryota > Metazoa > Arthropoda > Insecta > Diptera > Tephritidae > Ceratitis > Ceratitis rosa. The sequence continues at coordinate 6,070,501 of JAWMAG010000013.1, forward strand.
GTCCTGCCAAACTTCAATCTGCACCCAGGGGCTGATTCACAGAAGGCCACGAAATGGGACAGATCGACAGAGGTCAAGGTGAATAAGCCTAAGCGAGTGAGAACTCAAGGACAATTTTTTGTTGAGGCTGCAAAATAAAGCATTCTGCTAGGAATAGTCGATGAAAACCAGAGGGATGGAGCTGATTAGCGCTGAATGAAAGTGGGTCAAGGCAGAATTGGCGGATATTGCCCTCCAAGTTTTTCTGGAAAATTCTGGAACACTGCCATCCTGTAGGGTGGCGTGCTGGTTCCAGGATTACACAAAGATTGTAGCGTGCGACGACGTAAGGTTGGTAACGCTTTATAAGACAGCCGTGAGCACTTTTGAGGAGATTTACCCCGGTGTGCAACTGAGAGCGGTAGACTTCAAGAACCTACCATACAGACCGAGGGGCAGAGTTTGTCTCCCTGCAAAGCCGGAAGAGCCGGGCAACATCAAAAAAATGATAAGGCTTTTCAATCCGGAGCTGCCCACCACCAGCCTAGCTCCAACGCGCTGAAAAGAACCGGGGGAATAGGTTATGTTTGGCGTTGACACGGTTATGGTCAAGGTATACAGCAACGAGCTCAACGCAGCGGAAAAATTTCTGGTTGATTTACATACATAGATCCGGAAAAGAAACTGACGTTGAGGATGGCTATGTTTCATCCATTTCGTCTTTAGGTCTGGAACTTACGTTCAGATAGTATACGGAGGAGGAGTTTTCTATAATCTAAATCAATCGAACCGGTTATTGACTAATACGATGCTGACTTGTCTGAAGTAGTTGTTACCTGGTATGCACGAACCAGTATTTGAACTGATATATGTATATGTATTGTACATAAGAGCAGAAAGTTTCCTGAAATTGTTTTTTTTTTTTGTTTTTTTTTTTTGTTAATCATGAATTAATTCCAACGGCACAGACGGTCAATAAAGAGTATTATTTGAGCGATTTCCGGAAACTTTCATGATGATAATGCGCCATCGCACTGGGCTGTAGATGTGAACGATTTTAAGACCAAAAACTCGTTCTATATCATCGATCAATCACCGTATCCACCGGATTGGGTCCCAAGCGACTTTGTTTTGTTTCCAAAACTCAAGCTACGACTCCGTGGAACCCGTTTCGACTCGATTGAGGCCGTTAAAGAAAATTCGCAGGGTGAACTGAAGTCAACTGATTTCAACAGCTGCTGCAAACAAACTGGTTTGACAAAGTGCGCTCATTTTTGGCATAGTAACTAAGCGCTGGCAGTTTAAATGAAAATTTTGCGGAAACTTTCTGGTCTTAATGTATGAACTGGTATTTAACTACTATGAAGCTGATGCATAAACTGACAATGGACAGAAAGACATCGTCGTGTTAAAAACACCAGTTGCTTATATGGAAATAGTTGGAAAAATGTAAACTATTTGCATTCTAGTTAACAACTAGTATTTTTCCCAGCAGGGTACATAAACACGACATGAGTACATTTTAGTGAAATAAGTTTCCATTGTAATCAATATAATAATGACATTTGCTTTTTAATACTTCCAACAAACATAAAAAACGGGAATTAAATTATTCGGCCAGCAAAACCAATGAAGGTGACCACAAAGCAAAAAAGGACACACAATGTACAAAGGGACGAAGGTATATGAGCAGTGGACAATGACTATTGAGTTGATAGCCGCTACAATACCAATTACAACAACAGAAATTGAATTGATCCCTATTTAAGTATTGTTGCAAAGTGACAATGCCTTTTTCTTTTTTAAATACACATACATTTTTTTTTGTAAATTAGCAACCCGAACTGGTTATTGAATATAAGTATTTTTATTAACACATTAGCATTGATGTTCCTAAGTGACGATAACAACAACAAAACACTCTACACATGTGAGGTTCTTTGATAATTTCGAGCTAATCGAGCAAATAACCAAATCAGAAAAGAGGCACATATAATGAAGAGTGTTGAGCCGGTTTGCGCCACTGACCCTTTCTCAAGAAAACAAACGACAAGTCCTTACATTTTATGTGAGTAAATATGTATGTGCGCAAGAGCGTGTGTGCGTGTGTGCGTGCATACAATTATAACTGTTTTGTGTTTAATTGCCACTACAAATTGTGAATTTAATCAAGCGACCGGCAAGGCAAAGGACAAATGAAAAACTCTCTTATAGGTAGAAGGGCTGAACAGCGAAACAAGAAAAGAGGAAAATGGGAAATATGAGTGAAGGCAGAAATTATGCCCAAAGGCGTTCAAAGGTCACTTAATGTCCATGTTCATGCTTGTGTCTAGTGTGAGTTTCAACACAAATTTCTATTTATACAGAAATTTATTTTAATACTCATTTACATGTAGATATGTACATATACCTATGTGTGTGTGTGTGTGTGTCTCTTGATTTGAGGTCACTCGGTAATTTACAATGAGCCATGGCGAGCTGAAAGAGGGGTGAGTGCTACATACACGTAAATAACAGCAGCAATATAGAATGTAAACGAAAAGGGCACAAAAAACCAAGAGCCCGGTTAGGAGGGGAGAGTGGAGAGGGAAGAGAAATCAATGTGTAAATGAGAAAGAGGGTCCAACAAAGCGACAGCCAAAATGACGGGTCACTATTATGTATATACTTGTATTTATGCATATATGTATGTATGTATATATATAAGTATACTTTCTGAGCAACAATAATAATTACAACAATAATAACAACTAACACTAGTAATAATAGCCATAACAATAATAGGAATAACAAAAAAACCGCTTCATTTCTGCGGCAACATGGACTAAAGAGAATATGGCACGCGACCAAGATTTGGTCCAAGCATGCGACAGCAACAATGCTTGTTAAAGGAAAAGGAAAGCCAGGTAAAAGCAAAGTGATGGCAGAAGACCGGCCCGTCGGTCAAACAGCTGATTCACCATTATATAACTGTAGCTGTGTCTGTGTGTATATAACGCAAATTGAAGCAGATGTCCAGTGGCGACACCGAAGAGTGAGTAAATGAGTGTAGTGTTGGAGTGTTGACGTTGCTCTCCGCCCAAAATTCGTTGAATAACAATTAGCCCAGAGACGGTGGCGTGAATAGAGTGGTGTAGGAAAATCAATTAAGACCACTCGAAATTATTCCAGCAGCAGTCCACACTGGAAACGTGCTAATGACTGGCGGAGGTCATTGTCTTCCAGTGACCAACTCCAGTTTGGGGCAGGTCAGTGTGCAATTGTTTGTCTCGACTATTGGCTCCTGCCGCGCTGGCTTAAATTTTAAATTCCCAACTAGCGCGAACGCCTTTAAATATGCAAACATTTTTGGCTCGCGCTGTAACGCTAAATGCAGCTAATAAAATCGTAAATACTCGCCAAATGGCGGAAACGAAGCGTAGCCATCGCCGCGGCTGCGGAAATGCTGCTGGTCGATTTGTTAAAGACTTCTGCCGCATCACTTCGCAGCACAGTCTTCTTCGCAACCTAGTCAAAGTGATGCGAAATTCAAGCGGAAAAAATGGCTGTAATAAAATTCTTTTGTTTTTGCACAGCTCCACAGCTCCACAGCTCCACAATCAGCGTTGTTATGCATAGTCTGCCGCTGTTGTTGCTTTTTTTCATATTTTGCTCAAGGAATTTTTATTGCCTTATTTTGGCCAGGGCGTGCTGTTGTTGCCAAATTGCTTGCAACAGCCACGCATTTAAAATGAGCTCGCCGCTAAGTGGCTGTGGATATCAAAGATATTTGTCTATGATTTCAAATTTTGCCGGTTTTTATCTACGTTTATTTACTTTTTGTCTTCGACTGGCGCTGAAGTGCAAAGTGTTGTGGTTACTTGTTGCTCGTATTATTGTGCAACTTTGCATAAACGCTTTGATGTGCTCTTTTTATTCGTTTTTATTTCTTTATTGCTGGACACTTTGAGTGTATACATTTTTCAAATTTAAGTAATTTAATTTTTGTTTAATTTAAGACTAAGATTTTAAACTTAAATATGAACTAAGAGCAAATTTTGAAAGAACTCGCCATTGTCGGTAGTGAGTAAAAGTGCTGATGAATATTAAAGTGAGGTATGAATAACCTCGAAAATACTTTGAAAATTTCCGAAAATCGCTTCAGCGGTTTCTGAGCGTCAATTGTATACCATATACAGCCTTAATAGGGACGACTGGATTTTCGGTATTTTTTCCTTTCTTCTTATAGCAGATGAACGAAATTTAACTTACGTGTTTCTTTCATCCTTTATTATTTTTTAAATTATAATCGTAATTTAGCAAAAATTGAATTATTATATCACAGTGGCAAAAAAAATAGTTTCCGAAAAATGTGTGCCACTCCATAAAGAAAGGGTATTCGCTGTATTAATCATTTCTGACAAGAATAGGTGAAGTGCTTGCAATTTTTGCCATGCATAAAGTCCATTTTTGATTACATCTCTTTTCGGGAATGGCCGCATCGTTATACAGATATATATATACAGAACACATTCTTTCTGGAAGAGAGTAAAATACCAAATGATGAAAAGCAACCCCACACCATAACCGAATTACCACCATGCTTAACTGTTTTCACAGTGAATTTCGGATTGAACACTAGTACTTTGGGACGTCTGACTTAACGATTTCGATCCGATACCAACAAGATTTTCTTGGCCTTATCCGACAAAGGCACATTTAAACCTTTGCTGTTTTCACTTAAAAATAGTACGTTTTCGAACCTCTTTTCAACTGGAATAACCTCCTTCCAAGACAATAAATATTTTATTCATCATTAATGTACTTATTCAAAAAATTTTACTAACTCGTTTCGAATTTACCGATTGCGTTCCTTTTATTTTTGCCAACTCAAAACGCTGTTGATCGAAACAAAATAGAATTTACGGTAATTTTCTAGAAATGTTTTACAGAAATTACAATGAGCACAAGCTTTTATTACCAAGTACCGTTGTTCAATGGCTAACATGTGTGTATATATACTATATTTATAAATGTACCCATTTTTGGTTACCAATAATCAACTGATTTTTATTAAAGTGTCGAATTATTGAGAAAAGATATGTTCTATTTCTAATGAACTTAATACAGAAAATGCGATTATAGAGATCTCTGTAAAAAATATTGAAAACATTTATAAAAATACTTTGGAAAAACATTAACATTTATTAAATTCTTTAATTACATTTGATGTTAATGATTATTACTTAATGCAAACTTCTTATAAAGCAGTTTTTAAAATCCTTAATCACTTTGGTTAAAATTATTATAGAAAGAAAACATCTAGTCCTCTTCACATAATTCATCTTTCTGGTTTGAATATTTTGAAATTTAAGATATATAATTGGCGCTTTGTAACCGCTGTAGCGAATTTCGGCCGAGCTCCTCCTCCAATTTGTGGTTTTGCGTCTTGACGTTGTTTCTACAAATGGATGGACCTACAGTTTATACTAAGCCGCCTCCGAACGGCTGATTGTTTTTTATGAGGAGCCTTTAATTCATGTCAAAAATAAGACTCGGAGGGGTTGAGTTTTGTTTATAAATTACTTGAAATTTAATTTATTGTAATGTAAAATCGAATGTTATTTAACTCGAGAATTATGAATAATAGAAAAAAACATGGAGTGTGCGTACATCGCATAAGCAATTTGACAGAATTTTATTATTTGTACAGAGCTTTAATACAGAAACTACTACGATTAGGCTATAAGTCATTTATAACTTTCGAACATGTTTAACACTTAGAGCATTAATTGAAAAAATTTGATGAAAACAAATAACCAAGCCTAACATCCATGATAGAGTTCTAAGACTGCGACAGGAAATCTCCTGATGTCGCTGGAGCATCACTTACACAGCGAAGCATCTATGCTACGAGTTAAGGAGCATCCCAGTAGGTACCTTATTGAAGCTGAACTTCCTCCTAGGCACATCAGAAAGGGAGTACTTGACTTGAAGAGCACCATCCAGCAACACGTGCAACAACCGCTGGACAGGACGGCGTACCGACTAGCACTGAACTCCATTCACCAGGAGTCAGTCAACACCTTCAAAGACCCCCTTCCCGTGAATGGCGTGCTCGGAGTTAAACCACTACTCATAGCAGACAACGAGCTCGAGCTACCTCGAGAAACCCGCGTGACCCTGGCACAACTTAGATCTGGATATTGCAGCCTACCTATCTAGACTTGACCAACAGCACGTTTCCTGGACCTCCCTTTAGATGACCTCGGGAACTTAGATTGACAAAGCCTGCCCTAAGCGGGGTTAAGGAACAGCTACAATAACAACAACAACAACAACAACAACAGCTCGTCCAGTAATCCATCAACCCAACATTTTCTGGTGTTACCGCTTCAGTCAACATTTAGTGCATTCTGCATACCCTCTAGGACCCCGTTTGAGTTTCAGGTTTCTAATTATGATGATGAGTCACGTGGGGCGTATTTATAACACTTTTCACGTCACTGCTTTCCTTGAACGATATTTTCGATAAATACACTTAGCCTGAGGACCAAATGGTCTGATGAATTGCAAAAATATTCAAGACGAAATAAAACTCGTATAATTTAATGTTACGGCCAAGAATTAAGTTTCATTATAAAGAGAAGAGCTTTCCATTATGTTTAAAAAATAATTTTGGGATAGTGACCACCCCAGCTGGCTCATGTCAGCAAATAACGCGCAGATTATTCTCTTCCAAAGCGTCAATCGTTAAACGTCTCGGTCTTATCTGCGTAGACAAGCGACTTCACATAATCCAGCAACAAATACTCTAGCTATCTTAAACTGCACGATTTGGAGGCCGCGCATCAGACCCACCATACGAGATAATGCATTCATCAAAAGTTTTCCTCAATAGATTGATTGTTTTGTTGGGTGTATGATAGATATGTAGTGCCGTCTAGTTGGAAACAAAGATCGCCCACATCACCATCCTGCAATTCAAGCTTGAAAAACTCATTAATAATTGCTATATATTTATCATTTTTTATTGATTGAAACATTATAACCGGCTTCATTCTTAAAGAAATATGGACCAATATCTTGCTCTACCTATAGAGCACAACAAACACTGACTTTTTAAGGATGACATTTGAAAGGCTAGGATTGAAATCCTGGTACGACCAACATCCAAAAGTTATAGAAAATTCAATTAAATAAAAATGAAAAATTAAGTTAAATTTTCTAATTGCGGTCGCCCCTCGGCAGCGAATGTCAACTCATCCGAGTCTTATTTCTGACATGAAATAGAGGCTCCTAATAAAAAAGCCAATAGCCGTTCGGAGCTAAAAATCATTTTTTTAGTAAAACCCATGATGATACTGTTATATTCCAAATTCGACAATATTTTATTGGAGTTGTAAGTAAATATATTCTTATTATCTTTAGCATTATTTCTATATCCCCATCACTTCGAATTCATTAGCCAAACTTTTATTTAAAAATCCAATAAGCTAAACCAATGTTTATAATAAAATCCATATGGAACGAATTTGCAGAATATTACTTCTTTTGAAGCGTAAAAATAAGCTTATTATTGAAGAAAATACATTGGTTTGCACACAAATGCTGAATATGACAGCGAATAAAAGTATTAAGCAACATCCAACCAACCCACCGTCCCTTTGCTACACCCACGCACCCACACATACACACTCACTAAGTCAACTCAACTGCTATTGTTGTGACTGTAACAACCCCAAGCGGCAAAGCCATCAACCCCACCTGTCATCCAATACAAACAATACCGTAAATTCAACCAATTCTGCCGCTTAGTGGCCAAACACCCACTCCAACCCATACCAACAGCTCAAATATATTTATGTATGTATGTATATATGTGGTACTTTATCAATTCAATTCAATTTCCTCCAATTTCAATGCGATACTTTTTTCGAGTTGATCTGCTTTTATTATGTGCAAGAACTGCTATTTCGCCTTTTTTACTTTTTCCTTTTTTTCTTTTTTTCTGTTTTTCTTGTTCGAGTATCCAAATGTCATTTTTTATTTCACATTCTGTGCATTTATATTATTTTCCCTCTCATCCTGTCACATTGCACATCACACAATATGTATGAGTACATAGGAGCTCGTAAATACGTGTATGTATGTACATATAGATCGATGGGTGTATGTACATATGTACATACATACATATAAGAAACGGCTGCAGCGCCCTACACGAGCCAACATGTAGCCAATGAGAAGCGTTTAAACTGTTACTATTAGAAGCAGCTCCAAGGCTCGGATCTAATGCATACAGATACATATGTGTATACATATGTATACACCTAGTATATAAATATATAAATATATACATATGCATATTGGCAGCTTCGAAAAGAAAAACTTTTGCCACATGCCCTTGTTGTCGCCCACCACAGTCCATCACAAAAGAGGTTAGCACATAAAAACCCATACACCAACATGGATGAGTGGAAATGTGCATGAGTTAGTTACGTGTAAGTGTGTATGTATGTGCAATATACACGTACACGTATGTTCGCAAGTGTTTGAATGAATGATAAGGAAAAGGCGTAAAGGAAGTGTAGGGAAAAACAGTTCGAATCAATTGAATTTCATATATTTTTTCCAATTTCTTTTTAACTCGCCACACCAAGCCACGGCACACACCACTCAACATGGCCCGGTCACGTTCCTATATACGAGTACATGCATACATACTCGTATAAACACTCGACACAACATGTCAAACTCGTCCGTTTCACAGTCATTCGTCTCTCGTCCTCTCATTTCGTTTAGTTTCCAATCGGTTGAATTGTTACGTTCGCTTTGGGTTCGTTGAAAGTTTTTTTTTGTTTATTTAAATTTTTCATTGATGAATTCAATTTTGGCTTCTTTCCGTGCAGTTTCTTTTCCATTTTCCTTCCGTTTTTACCCCCGATATTCTCGCTCATTTTACTTATTGTCTTTTGCGCGCATTTTCCATGTCAATTGTTTTATTTTCAATCTGAAAAGTTTTCGCACATTTTTCATCATCGGCATTTGGGTGTGGCAACAGATTTTCGTTTGAAATTTCAATTCGATTGTTTATGCTTGGCATCGGCGGCGTCGGCGAAGGCGGTGGATGGGGATGAGCGAAATCACTTTCGAAAAGATACAATTTCAGTTTACGCATTTTAATTAAAAGTATTGTTGCTTGTTTTCGGTAAACTTTCACGAATTTGTTATATTGTCAGCCGAAACGAGAACAAATGAAATATTAAGGGTTTTTTGGTTTATTTTGGGAAGAAAGTTTGCATTTATTCAAATACTTTCTAATTAATTTCGGTCGCATTTATTTTATACAAAAATTACACAAAAGGTCTGGAATTTTTTTTTGGATATTCACCACAGGTTTTATTATTTATTCAAAATCAAAAAATTATTTTCATGAAATTTAAATGTCACATCTCAATGCTTTTTCTCATATTACAAATACTTGAACTTTATCTGAAAAAACGAAGTTATCGTCTCTGTAAGATTGATAAACCCGAAATCCAGTGGATGTCGGTGCAAACTTGTGGCTTAAACATTTAGGTGTTATGGCTGGTTGTTATATAACTTCTCCAACTCGAGAACTATTTGGTATGTTTCGTAAATATTGTGGGTATTTTAATACTTGCTGTGATTAGCTCAACGAGGCAGTCGAAACAGCATTCGTCATTTTGCTGCATTTAATTGACAAAGCTGCATTAAAAAGCTCTGATTGCAGCTCGGCTCTCAGTGTATTTATTAGTAGGTAGTAGGCGTACCTTAACCTAAGTCCCTCCAAGAGCAATCTAACTGCTCTACAATTAGTAAGGACACTGCGGTTCAGTTTGCTCCTAAAAGTGGTTTTATTAAGTGCCGACTATCAAACACCGAAGAAAAGGATGCTTCTGATTATTGCATACTATATAATACCCCTGAATCCCACTCATTTTCCCTACGTTGCAATCTAATGGGCGGAAAACGGTGAGAGATTATCCATTTTGCAGTTTCGAAAATAAACGTAAGCCGAATGCTTTTAAGATATTTTTTTCATGAAATTCATATTTTATTATTGAGCCTTGGCATTTTATGTGAAATCCTACATCATTGAAATGACCACCTCGCGAATTATTGCAAACTTCGATCCGTTTGTGGTAATTTTCTATATTCAAGTGCTCAAGATTTATTCGTATAAATACAGTATTTCATGTAGACCCACAAAAAAAGTCCAACCATTGTCAAATCGCAGGACCTCGGTGGCCAATTGACATAGCCAAGGCGAGATAATACACGTCCGAAAAATTTTTCTCAAAATAAAGCCATATTCGATCGTGTTGTGTGGCATGTGGCATCATCTTGTTGAAACCACATATATAATCCAAATCGTGTTCTTCAATTGCAGACTAAAAATGTCAGTTACAGAACACTATAAATTCCGAATTGATGGTGACAGTCTCGCCGTTGACGCTTTCAAATTAGTAAGATCCAGTCACACCTCCGGACCATAGAGCGCATCAGAGATTAATTACTTTTTTTCTTGAATGTAAATTATATGAGGATTCTCGGAGCCCTAAATGCGACAATATTGCTTGTTTACGTAACTCCCGAGTGAGAAATGTGCCTCGTCCATGAAAAAATTTTTTTCAGAAAAATCGCCGTCCACTGCTTGTTGTTCAAGCATCCAATCGACGTATGAACGGCGTTAGAAATACTTGGTTGGCTGGCTTCAGTTGTTGTGTGAGCTAGACTTTATATGGATGAAGGTGTAAGTCAAAGTGCAAATACGTCATAATGTGCCGTAAAAGAAAGTCGCAGCTCTTTAGAACGTCGTGAAAAAGCCACGTTCGGGTCTTCGACTATACTTTCACTTACGGTAGCGATGTTTGAGGTGGAATGAGCAAAACGATGATGCACAGGTCTTACATATCAGTATCCGATCCAGTCCGAATATACCTAATCATTCAAAAAATTTTTGTAAAACTTTATAATTTTGATACTAATAGAAGTGATGATGTTTCTTTTTAGTTTTCGAGCAACATAAATATTTGGCAATTACAAAAGCTACCAAAAGATATACCATATTTTTGTATATCCCAAGCTCCCTAGTGTTCGAAATGCACTTGATCCATCGCCAAAACACTACATGACGTGGACAAAATTAGACAGCGATTTTGACTTGCTGTCTGACATTATAATTCGCGCCAACTCAACATCAAAAAAGTTTGATTAAGTTGAGATAGCGATGTCAAAGTAATTGATCCATTTAAGTATCTAGTTCATAGTTGAAAGCATCTTCATTAAGTCTAATTATTTTAAATGCAAAACTATGCATACCATACTTTGGAAAACTGTCGCTTGTTTAAAATAAGTCCACATCGACCTATCGTATAGCGTTTCGAGGCGAAACTAAGGAAGATTTAACAAGGGGTTCCGCAGGGTGGTGTCCTCTCCCCACTATTGTTTAATTTCTATATTTCGAAACTCCCTCCTCCTCCAGAAGGGCTTTCCTTGACCTCATATGCCGATGATTGTTCGATTTTGTCGTCTTGACAGGATATTGCTGATCTTTGTTCGATAGTGAACGGTCTCGATGACCTGTTCCACTTCTTCACTGCACGACAGCTTAAAATTGAACCGACCAAATCCTCGGCTACTCTTTTCACCAGTTGGACAAAGGAATACAGGCTCGAACTAGATGTGAAGGTCGGGGAAGTGAAAGTACCGACCATAAATAACCCAAAGATATTGGAAATCACACTCTGCATATGACCGCAATTGCCGCAAGACTCCAGAGCAGCAACGAAATACTCAAAGCGCTAGCCGGCAGCACCTGGGGTAAAGATAAAGAATCTACAAAACGATTGGCCGGCCGGTCGTTAACTATGCTGCACCGATCTTGGCAGAACATCGCCCTCAGGACCGCGACGGGAAACCTTCCGATGTCGCCGGAGCATCACTTGCACAGTGAAGCATCTATGCTACCAGTTAAGGAGCATAATTCTCTGCTGTGCTAGGAATTTCCAATGGAATGCAACCGTAGGGAACACCCCAATAGGTATCTTATTGAAGCTGAAGCTCCACCTAGGCACATCAGAAAGGGAATAGATATGAAGGACACTAGCAACACGTTCAACAACCGCTGGACAGGACGGCGTACAGACGAGCAGCGAACGCCATTCACCACGAGTCAGTCAACACCTTCAAAGACCCCCTTCCCGTGAATGGCGGTAAATTAGTTAAAGCACCACCCATAGCAGACGAAGAGCTCAAGCTGCCTCGAAAGACCCACGTGACCCACGCAACTTAGGTCTGAATACTGTAGTAGGTTAAACTCCTACTTATCCCGACTCGACCCCAACTTACCCAACGTGTGGGCTGTAGGTAGATAGTCGAAACAGAACGTCTCCTGGACCTCCCATTAGATGATCTCGGTAATTTAGAATAATTAGCCTATCGCTAAGCGGGGTTAGCGACCCCCTACAACAACAATAACAACATTGTATTACAAACCTATAGACTTTACTTCCTTGAGGTTTGATATAAATTTTATAAGTTTATGTGAAAAACAGACAGCATTGGACACTTCTTTCTGGCAGCTCTACGATCTAATAGCATGATAGCATATTCATTGGCAGATTCACCGCAGTGATCGGCCACAATTCGTAATTACTTGAAATTTTAATTGGGAACTATGAATTTAAATAACTAATTTACTACTACGTATTTTATGAATTTTTTAATTCCCTGTAAATAAAACAATTCACGATTAAATGACAAAACGTTCTGAGTGATGTTATGCTAGAAAATGTCAAACTTTCCAATGGAAATGTCAGATTGCACCTGGCAACACTTAGTGTTGCCTAGGCCAGACCTATATATAGCAGCCTACGTACATATACTACAAAAAATTGGACAGATATAATCTGACTGACTACTCAGAGATTGTCAATTGAATTTTGTCATTTCGCGATTGAGCCATTAGACTCCAACCGGCACTCAACCAATTTATCAATTAAAAAAAATATATTCATCATATTGTTTCACTTATAATAACACAAAGCTCGGGGATTTAAGCTACTTTTTTATTTCAATCTACATTTAGTACTTAAAAGTGTCTTTGCTAAGCCATGTACACTTCAACTACGTTCAAGTTTTAGTTTCTAAAGGGTGGTTAAATTTTCAAGGGCCGATGTTGATTTTGAATAAAACACAAACTATTTAGGAAATTATTGAAATTTTATTTTATTATGATATATTGGTATTACTCAATTATGTATGTAACAAAATATCGGCCAAATGAGCGCCGCGACCTCGGCGGTATACCTCCATACGATGGTCCAAATTTTCGATGACGCTGAGGCATAATGGAGTTTCTATGCCGATAATGTGCCGAATTATCTCATCCTTTAGCTCTTGAATTGTTGCTGGCTTATCGACGTGCACCTTTTCTTTCAAATAACCCCAGAGAAAAAAGTCCAACGGTGTCAAATCACATGATCTTGGGGGCCAATTGACATCGCCATTACGTGAGATAACACGGCCATTGAATTTGTTGCGCAAAAGAGCCATTGTTTCGTTAGCTGTGTGGCAAGTGGCACCGTCCTGCTGAAACCACATATCGTCCACATCCATATCTTCCAATCTTCGTTATCATCTCACGATAGCGAACACCATTCACAGTAACTGCCTGACCGGCCTCATTTTGGAAAAAATACGGCCCGATGATGCCGCCAGCCCATAAACCGCACCAAACAGTCACTCTTTGTGGGTGCATTGGTTTTTCGACAATCACTCTTGGATTCTCATTCGCCCAAATGCGGCAATTCTGTTTATTGACGAATCCACTGAGGTGAAAATGTGCCTCATCACTGAAGATGATTTTCTTCGAAAATTTTCATAATAAGTCTGGATAACTTTAACACGTTGTTGGATTGTGTATCTCTCCATGGTTCAAATTGAGTAAGTCTGAAATAGAGAAATGTCAAATTAAATTCGGAAAAAAACTTGGCGTTTAGGTGTGGTTCACATTCAACATCGGCCCTTACAATTTAACCACCCTTTATTTCCCCTTTGCTCGCTGAAACCCATCATAGTTTGCAGAATTTTCAATATTCACTGCTTAAAAAAGTTGCAAATTCACTCAAAGCAAACGCAAAGTGGACTTAAGAGTTAAGATTTTTTCATTGTTCACTCATACATATTCACCAAATACCACAAAGGCGAAGCACAATAGTTTTTGATTAAGTTTTCAAAGCGAATTTTACGCGCATAAGTACTTAAGAGCCTAAAAACAAATAGCCGCGCCGCAACTAGTTACTTTGAGATGACTTAGTACACAAGAAAAAAGTAATAATGTTAAGTGCGACTACAAAAGGAATGATTAAGTACTGAAAGTACTTTATAGTAATAAAGTCTGCTCATAGCGTCTCCGAGCGCTTAAAAGTATGCTTTAAATATTTAATAATAAGCACGTTGTGTGCTTTGTGGTTGCTGTACTTACAATGGAAAAGAAGATCAAATAAATAAATCTTAACTTACAAAACTTTAAGAGCAAAAATATGCATAAAAAACGGAAAGTTTCACTTAAAGCGCCTTGAAGTAGGCAAACACTGACCTCTCTGCCAGTCATCGATTCTTTGCGCGCGGCTTGGTAGTCGAGTCTGCATAACTTTTTTCTTCTCAAGCATATTTTTGTTGCGTAACTGAAAAGAAACAATCGCATTTTTTTCTTATATAATTTTTAGGACACAGGGTCAATGGTGTTCCTGGTTGACGTGGCGGGGGTGTGGGTGCCTAGTCTGGTCAAACACTTTAATGGCGTTTGCTAATTTAATTTGGTCGAGGCACGTCGTGGCGCGTCGCCGTCATTATTGCATTTTTATTTCTCATTATTACAACAGCGCGGCGCGGCTTGTTGTGGCGTGGCGACTGGCAATGGGTCAACTGTGGTCATTGACATGCTCCACTTATACACCACTATGACCCTCACCAGCAGCGCCGTCCATTAACTTTGGCTACGCGCGGGAATTTCCTGTAATATTTCTTAGTTTTCTTCCTCTTTTATTATTCCCTCCAACCACTCAACCAACTTTGCTCTTCTTGTATAAATACTTTCGTGTTTTTCTTTCGTTTTTTTACTCAACTTTAATACTTTAAGATTTCGCCTTGACTTTGGTCATAATTCTGCGAACATTTTCTTTTTTGTTTGCTATTGTTGCTACTCGCCCTCCTGAGAGGTTTTTTTCATCGCCTACAATGAAGTAACTTTAATATTTGTGAGCAAGTGGTAGGGGGTACTCTTTAAGAGAGTTTCATTAAGACTACGCGCCAAAGTACGGTATAACCAGCCAACGCCACTTCGATTCAATAAGGAAGACGCGGACAATGTCCGGCACTCCCTCTCCACATCTACGGTCTTTTTGTGCAATTTCTTGCACTTTTTACATTTTATGTTGCAAGTTTGAGCGTAAAAAGTTATTTCAGCTCTTCTTCTTCAGCAAGCCAGACAACGCATTTTGTCGCCTAACAAGCATACACTAGCTGCTAGCTGCCGCATCTGAAGCCTTGGCCGCCAGCGACGCGCCATAATGACCAATTTCCGTTTCTCTAGAGGTTAATGGCCAGCCGCCATTATGCCTTCACTCCGCAACAACAAACTGCAGTGAAACTAAAACTATTTTTTTTTTTTGCTATTTTTCGCATTTTCTTTAAACACTTTCGGCTACTTTGCAGTTTGCGTTGTTTCTTTTCAGTTATTTTCTCCGGTGCTAAACTTTTAAACTTTATGTTTTTTAAAGATGCTATTTTTACTTTCCAAAATTTTTTATTTATTTTCTTCAGTGACAAATTTCCGACTTTAAATTTTTTAAGTTGCTTTCTTTTATAAATTTTTCTAAACTTTTATAATTTTATACTAAAATAACATTATTAAAAGTAATAAAGAAATCTACTCTTCGACTCCCTTCGATGTCTCATACCTCTTTACCAACTGCGAACTTCAATCAGCGAAAATTACTTCTGACACTTTGTTTGACATCAAATTCATAAATTTCAATGTGAAGTACTAGTCACGTGCCAGTAAAAGTTCGTATGCTTTGAAAATAACGGTGTAAATGCATTACATTTGCATACTTACAGGCGTTGTGCCGCCCCCTTTTGAGCTGTAGCCACACTCGATTGCCACTCACAAATACCAAAATTCTAACAACAAATCTTATTTACCAACATGCATTGGACGCGCTCTGTGTCACTGCATAGCTTCGGCTCAAAAGAGAATAATTGATGTTCCATCGAATACTTCCTGGCACCCAATGGCAGCCAATGAAGTGACGGCACTTGTAGTTCAATGATTTTATATTTTATTTAAAAGCTCAATGCTTTTGACATGCTGTGTTTTGAAAGTTTAATATTGGACACGTGTTGGTTGTTCTGTGAAAAAAAAAAAATTAATCAATTCTTTGGAAACAATAATAAACGATTCCAAGCAGAGTGTTTTAATCGAAAGTTTTCACAATATTTATTTGGGTATTAAAAAATACATTTCCTCTCTCTCAGGAAAAATTAGATTATTTTGTAAATTTGTTGTGACTTCTAAGACTTATCAACTGTTGTATTTTTATGTCATAAATCAGTTTCCAAGAAGAACCATCAAGTAAGACAAAACATAATAGTTTTTCTGTAGAAAATTGTGCGCTCTTGGGTCAGCAATATTGAGGTAAACTTTTTCATAGAAAATACTAGGGGCAGCTTATAAGTTCGAGTCCTAAAGTACTTAATGAAACTATGTTTATATTTGTTTTCTATTTTTTTAATATAGTCTCCCTCAAGTGAATACAATGCCTTTATACCATTGACAAAATATTCTTTAGATTTCTCTTCAAAATAGTTTTCTATGGGCGCTTTCATCTCACTGTCGTCTAAAAATTATCGTCACCGTAACTCCTTTTTTAAATATGAAAAGAGGAAAGGTCACTGGGAGCCAGGTTCGGACTGTAGGGAGGATGGTCAATTTCTGTAAATCCGGTAGCTTTAAGGCATCCCTTGCAAGCCGAGTAGTGTGTACGGGTGCCTTGTCTTGATGAAACAGCACTCCCCACGCTTACTTGCCACGTCTCTTCTGTACGACTGCCTTACGCGCCTGACTCAAAAAAATTTGCGTAACACTGGCCGTTCATTGTAGTTCTCAAGCAATCAACTAAAAATATTGCCTCGCTATCCCAGAAAATGGTAGCGATAATCTTCGACGCCGACATTTTCACTTTGATTTTTCTTGGTGGCCTTTCCCTTTACTTTATCCACTGCATCGACTACTGTTTAGACTCGGGAACAAACTGACGAATCCAAATTTCATTAACTGTTACAATGCAGTTGCAAATTTCATCCAAATTATCTTGGCACAACTCCAAAAGATCTCTACAACTCTACAATCATTCTTTGCTGATCTGTAATCCTTGTTATCTGCCATAATTTAATTCTTCCATCAGTCAGTACTCATTTTCGATTTGCTGAACATTTTCTTCGGTTACGACATCACTGGGCGTGCCGGTTGGGGGTCAACTTCACAGAGCTCTCTTTCCTGTTGAAACAGCCGATTCAATTTTTTTACGATCGTATATGAGTTCTGAATAACCGATGAAATCTCTTTAAAAATTTTATCATAACGCGGTGCTCCAAATTGCAAGAATTTCCAGATTCCGTTGACATAGTGCTGTTGCTTGTTCCAAAAACGAAATGCTAATAAAAAAAATTGTGTTATTTTTAGTGATAAGAGCCCCGTAATTAGTAGTATCAGTAACGAGATGATCTGCCATCTCTAACTACCTTAGGTCGCGAAAAAGTCAGCCGCCCCTAGTATATTTGAAACGAAGAGATTCATACAAATTTGAATCCGAAATAACAAACTCCGGACATTGAAGAATGATTTTTCGATTATTTTTCATAAATTGTACCACATAACTTGAACTTAAATAGGGCTTTTCTGAAAGCTTCCAACTTAATGTACCATTTTTGAAGACTAGGTTTCACTCTAGCTTTATAGAGCAGTGTTTGGTTTTTTCTAACAATACGAAATTTTTCAATTATTACTTGAACTCGCGCATTTCACTCGAATATGTCAATATTACTGTAGGAAAACACGTTGATTTCGCTTTCAGTATGTAGAAAGGATTTATTAGATTCACAATATTTTACGAGGTCAAGGATTAAGAGCCTTTAGCACTTGTACGTTTATATAATATCAAGCGCAGGTACAATTCGAAATTGTGTACCAGCTAGAATTGTAGGGCAGATATTCTCTAAACTAGAAACATTTATTGTGCAGGTAGCTTTTTGGAAGAGTTGACGGTTGGTTTTTTGCTAGATGCACCCAAAGTCAAACAAAATAAATCATCTACCACCTGAATTTTAGTTAAAAAGAAAATAAAAGGAAATAATAAAGAAAATTAATTTGCTCCTGGACCCCTGTATATATTTGCCATGGAATTTTACTCAGCCTTGGCATTGAATTATAAAGACTGGCTGGAAATTTGATCAAAGGGTTCCAGAAAGGTTAGGGGTTACTTTTAGAAAGTACTGTAAAGCTGTAAGAATGAGGAGGAAGAAGCAATTTCTCATCTTCTATGGACTGAGACTGTAAATAACTTCTTTAAATACATGAAGGAATAATTAACTGATGATAGTGAAGTGCAGTGGATAACATCGCGCCCTTATTATCGTTAGCTCTTTTAACACTTTCTTCTTTCTCAATTGTGGGGTAGGAAAATTGCAAATCATTAGATTTTCTAACTGCGGTCGCCTTCCGCAGGAAATGTCAAGTTCCCCATAAAAATCTACCAGCCGTTCGAAGGCGGCTTAGTATAAACTGTAAGTCCCTGGATTAGTTGGAACACCACCAAGACGCAAAACCACAAATTGGAGGAGGAGCTCAGCAGAAGTAATAATAAAAACTAAAATCTCAATCATTTGAATACCTATAAAATGTTAAAAATAAAATAAAATTCTGATATATTTTTACGAAAACGAAGTCCTTAACCTATCGCAGTATGTCTTTGTAGACAATATATTTTATTTTGTAGTGAGGTGCTCGATCACTTACCTAAACTGAGAGCTTACTCTGGATCAAGCCAGATTTAACCGAAAGTAGGAGTTAAGAGTTAAGAGTTTTACATTCAGCTTTGTTTATGGTCATTGGGAAGTATACCTTAAAGGACAGCTGCACACTCTTGGACCCCAGGGGTAATTTGATATGTCATTGCTTGTATTTCTCTAAAATATACGATGCAAAAAGTGAACTCAAGTGGTTGTCGATTATATTTTAACAAACCAATGTTGGCAATGTGATGCAAGACAGAAGATTGAGTGTTGATTGAGTGTCTTGTGACAAGTAATTTGGAAAATTCCAAAATTTGCTGACATTTTAATTATGCTTCGGAAGTTTCCAACCAAAGATCTACATAATTTTATTATATGTAAAGGGGTATAACTTAAAACAAGAAAGAACAGCTTCCTCCGGTCATGTCGACGTCTTTCTATCTTTCATGCAATATCGTATTTATTGTTATTAATTTTAAGGTTAAATATTAGTTCTGATATTTGAAAAATTGTTTGGAGAGATATATGATTGAGTTTTCGGATTTCGACTATTTTCGATGCCAATATATACTAGTATATATGCACATGTGTATATCGTAGATAAAAATTCCATGATCCTAAATGATTTGCTTAGTCATCGGATTTCGTTGACTTTTACTACCAATATGCAATTCATGATATGTTTGTAATACGAAATTTCGTATTTTAAATGCTTTATTGATGGATTTTCCTATAAAGACCTGACATCTGAACAATTCGGTTGCATGGGCGCTATATGATATAGTCAGCCGATCGATGATTTTTGGTGGCAAATTTCTTTGTTTATACGTTTGTAGAATGCAAAATTTCATGCTCTTACGTGGTCGGAAAGGCCTAATTTCCGATCCACATACCTTTTGCAAAAAGAGCTTCTAGGACGAGTTTTCGATCCAAGCTAGCATGACGTCATCTATATTTCTCGACACACTCCATGCTTATCTTGCCTTCGATACTTCTTTTCTTTATAATAATATCTGCGCATCTCGCCATATATATACTTTAAAAATCAGGCTTTTCGCTCTTCGTTATATCGGCTGCAATATAAAAGAATGTGATCGATGTTTTCCATCTCATGCCATGCATTGTCAGCAACTGCGTGAGTTAATAATAAATATTATCCTGCTGTCTTTCGATCCATTTGCTTACAGCTGGAATTAGCTTCTTGCTACTCATTTATACTTTGTTACATGGTTTCATTACGTTTAGTCGGACTGGGCCTAACTTCTAAGGTCGCTCTGGCTGTTATATCTACTGGACATACGAACTGAGGCTCGTAAGTAATTTCCCTCTTGGTTGTCTTGGTACTCCTATATTTGGCGTAAGTCTTGCCATTCGTATTCTCGATACAATATTTCAAAAGCTCCTTGAAGCTAAGTCCGAGATCAAGAATAACTCCGAGATATTTGACGATTGGTTTCATTGGATATTCGTGATACGTCAACCAAATGTTTTACTACAGCCCATCCGGTTTCCTTATTTTAAAAATGCCAACCTTACATTATATTTCACAGGAGTGGGCCAAGGACCGACCCCTAACAATGGCCCAGTTCTGATTGAACCTTCAAACTGTCTTTTGGCTCCAAGGGCTTTGTGACCAATACCGCAAACAGCAGCTAGAGAATGATTTGTAGAGCGCTTTTTTCGAAACTCTTATTGTCCAGTGCCTCCAATAGCTTTCTAACATGCGCAGAGTCCAGCATGATAACGGCTCTTCTGGGAGCTCGCTACCTTTGGGTAGTGCGACCAGTCGTTGTCGCTACCATCTTTTTGGAAAAATGCCAATGTGTAGTTCAGCATTTTTTTGAAAAATTTGTAACCCAAAATCTCGAATCTGAAATTCCACCCTGGCCACCTCCGCTATAAAAGTCGGCTCAGAGAGTTCATTTGAGAAAACAATTTAATAAATCCAATTGATCAAATGACCCAGCCAACTGCTCGGTGGTAGTAATTTACCATATTTACATACATTACTACCAACAGATATGTTTGTGTGTGAAATTCGTTGCATTCCAACAAAACAACTGCAGCAAAAATGCTAGAATTGTTGCAACAATTGCTGCTGTTACGAGTTCATTGCAGTTGCTCTGCATAATTTACAATCTGACAAGGTCAATTTGTACTGCACTCGCCTCATCTCGGCGCGGCACAATGTGCTATCTCTCCCAAACACACATTCATATGTACGTGTATGTATATGCTGGCTCATATAAAGTCATGTATAAAGTCCATTTAATGCGCGAAACAGAAGGAGTACCACAGTACACATTCTGGAGCATGCTTGTGCCCCAGCAACGCCACTCAACAGCGGCAATTTGCTAAAACGTGTTGCAGTTGAACTCCGCGGCACCCAAACGGCCAGCAACGGTGTTGTTGGCACCAAACATAACAATGGAATGAGGCAGCAACAGAGCTGCGGAGAAGCCGCCGCGGCCACTGCAACATCTGCTGTTGTTGCATGATCTAAATATGCACATCTCCATCATGCATATGCCATGCAACAATAGCGCGCAAACAACGTGCCGCAGCGCCACTGCAACATTCGGCCGCAAGTACCGTGCAGTGCCACATACTCGTACTCCACTGCGGAGCGCATGGTCTGCTGGTCGCCGGGGAATCGGTTTGTATAGCCTGCCTGATGCACCAGCCGTTAGTCCGCCAACTCGAAGTTCGTGGCCAGTGAGACAATGCAATGTTACATGTTGCTGCTCTGGCAATTGTTTGGGTGTCCATATGGATGCGAGTGGGCTTGGAATCGCAGAAAGAATGCATTTAGTCTCCAGTTACAATTGTTTGGATAATTCAGTGCAAGCAGTGTACAAGCATTCATACGTACATACATATAGATATGTTTATTGTAAATATTTATATGTAAGTGATCATACATGCACATGTACATATGTATGTATGTATGTATGTAAATGTTAGTGTTTGCGCATGACTTTTTCCTCCATTGTAAAGAACAAATTTTCCGCATATTAGTCGCTATTATTATTGTTGTATTATTGTTTGGAGTATGAAGACACATTTTGAACGTGACAAATGTTCGCCGAGAGATGAGTTTATTTCAATTTCTTTGTAAAGGTATAATGTTACATATGTGTCTACATGCCTATGAATTATGCCTGGAAGATGGTGATTTTTTTATATTAAAGGAAAAATATTTTTACTTGCCCACAGAATCGGTTAGTTTGGCTCGAGAAACAGTAGAGCCGTCAACCATCAAACATCAGGACACACAAAAATCCTAGAAAGTTTTACTTGTTCACCAAGCAAAAGAGACCGCAACGTTTCTGCCTTGGTTATCCGCTCCAACTTCACTACCCCGATACCGAATGGATACAAATATGATCCTTTGCGAGCAATGAAACTCAGGCAGATGGTTCAAATTCATTCTACCCGATCAAAGCATTGTGTTTCAGCACGAAATGTCCGCCATCATAGAAGCTGTTGAACAATGGAAACGAATGCTCAGGAAAACACGTCTTCATTTTCAGTGACAGTCCAAGACCATTAAAACATACTGAACTGCGGTAGAGCTCTTCAAGTTGGCTGAACAGAACGAACTATCCCTCGTTTGAGTTCATGATCACAGAGTCGGGCATTGATCTACCTCTTACTACGAATTGATATGCCTCTAGATAAATGCAAACTGCTACTAAAGCAAATCGTTCAAAGACTAGTCGCTTTGGGGTGGGAAAAAGCGAACTTGGGCGAAATAGGAACGGAGATGTTCGAATTCTTTGAAAAAAGAGGACAAAAGAGGGTTCCTGAATGCACATTGTTTTATAGAACAGCATACAGAAGGGATAGGCGCCCCTTTCTGAAGAAGAGGCTGTAGTTACGAATTTGAAAAGGATGAATAGATTATCTTTGACCAATTATGCGTTGATCTACTGATTTAAGAATAAATATGTAAGTGACCCATAAAAGATATAAAGGGAACTTGATGGAGCCATAGAGACTGAGTAAATTTTTGGTAGTATGCCATTGGCATAATCGCCAGGTCGCAGTCACCCATTTTTGTATAAAATTTGTTTCCAAAAGGTGGGAACCACAAAGAGCGGGGCGGACTCCAGAAAATGGTACCTTCTCAGTTTTGACAATGATTTGCTTGAGGTTGGAACCAATTTTGAGGAAAAATTGTTTTGAACCCAAGCAAAATTGTGTTAATCTGATCCAAGGCACTTCACAATCACGATTTTATGCCTATGAAACCTGCGGGGATCGAAAATTCTACTTAATTCGTAGACACCACCACTCAGCCACTGCGGCAGCCAATGAAACCATAGTTATGATCATAAGGTTCAATATAAGGCTTTAAAAACAATCTTAACGAAGATAAAGCTTGTAACTCTGTCGGTCCTTAGCATCAACCGTTGAGAGTAACTCTGACGTAAACAGAATGTCCTGTTAAATAGATATAGTGCCCCTTTTTTACAGCTTTCAAGCCCACCCTGGCTTTAAAAATGAATTATTTCTTGAGTCGTGGCCTAGACTGGAGCGAATATTTCCAGGTCTCGACTTCGTGCTTGAGTGTACATATTACTGCGTCTCTTGACCTGCTCATAAAAATTACTCAAAACCCCTTATGGCGGTAAAAACATCAAGACAAACCACAAATGGAAGGAAGAACTCGGCCGAAAATCATTTCATCGATAACAAAGGACTAATTGTATGAAACTCGGTAGGCCGCAACAGCCGAGTGGTTAGCATTGCCTATTGTTATTCGGGAGAACAGGATTCGAGTCCGGGCTCAACCTACAGCCGTTCGCCGGCGGCTTAGTATAAACTGTAGGTCCCTCCATTTGTTGAAAAAAAAAAACATCAAGACGCAAAACCACAAATCGGAGGAAAGCTCGAACGAAAATCGCTTCAGCGGTTACAAAGCGCCAATTATATATACGAGTATATATAAATATATATATATGAATTTCGAACTCCGACGCAGAATCACTCTCGGGCCTGACTTCTCTTGGTGTATCCAACTGGCGCTGAACGTTTAAAAGTAAAAAATATCGGCTATAATCGCGAAAGCAGTTCTTAAGCAAAGAAGAAGAAGAGAATGAAGTTCACTCTATACTGTAATCCATATATTTCTTCTATTAACATAAAATGTGATCACGTAACAGATCAAAACATAATCGAACACCAGCAAATCAATCGAGGAAAAAACCCACTTAAATTGCGCGTACTTTGTTTCAATTGATTTGGATGCAAATTACCGTAATACAATGTCTACGATGAGTACAAACACATTTACACATGCAAAAGGGCTTATGAGACTCGACGTAAACTCATTCCGAGGTGATTCCATTTGGCCTACAGGAGCTGCTGAGTATTCGATAACCCAGAATGCAATGTGAGGAAATGTGTGCCACATATTGCGCCGAAATTAACGGTCAAGTAGCTGAACAAATATTTACATACATACCTATTAGTACTATTAAGAAGGTTCAATAGGCTCGTATCAGCCTATAAGCTTTTGAGTTCTTCTGGCTGGTGTCCTTTTCAGCTCAGTTGAGGGTACGTGACTGGTCTGCTCTACGAATGGAATAATGTGGAAAATGCTCATAATGGATGATAATCGTTTACTGTGGCGCTACAAACATACAAAGTTTCAGCTCGAAGTGCAAGCGCATAAACAATTGCATATGAATTGTTGCACGAGTTGCACAATCCAAATTCGCGACTCTTCTGGTCGAAATGGTGCAATGGTGCTGACGTGTATGGGAGTTTGTGTGTATACCCTTGATTGCGCTGTGACCCAAGACGATATCGCGAATTAACGTTTAGTTGATTGTGCGCCACATCGTGAAGCGCCACTTGATGATGTCGATCAGTGGAATCCACTTCAATGGGTTAGCCATTTTCGTCCCTTTACTTCGCCACGCTCGTCCAGTTCATGAGCCTTCTCCATTCGTATATTTGTTACTTTTCGGTTATTGAGTTCCCAGTTATGTCTGTAAGCATGTATGTATGTATATATGTTGCACGCTCATCACACTCATTCGATCATGTGCAATGATGCATGTTGCTGGCGTTGTTGTGTTGTTGTGATGTTGTTGACTTCTTACTCGTGTGAGGAAGTAATTTCGATTCGGTTTGGATATGTAAATTGCAAAACAATCAAAAATTAGCCACGCAGCGCCAACAACAGAGAATGATGAAGGATTTATGAGCTGAGCTGAAAATAGTATATCCAATGAATACTCGTACACGAGATTCACAAGCTTTTGAGGCCCACTTTTTGTTGTTCCTCGCCTTGCTTTGACGATTCTAAGCATTCGGTAATTTGTGCCGTGCATGGCATTCCCATTCACATGGCTTGAGTGAGTGAGTGAGTGAGTCTAAGTATGGTATGAGAGTCGTGTTTATGTTATTATTATTGTTTTTGTTGTTGGACGGTAGTTAGATCGTGTTTCATTTGGTTTACTACGCGGCGCTAGAATAACTAATCCAATATTTGCTCAGAGGCGCCACTGTAATCGGGGGCCAAGCTGCACTAAACCGTGTAATTGATCAAATTTGAATAAAATCGCCGCCAGACTATAGACAATCTGACATGCATACATACATACATACATATATACACACAGTACTAGTTAAGTTGTTAGTTGAGGTTATGCAATATCTTTAAACAGTTCAAATTGAATGAATTCATAAGCAGATGATGATTTGTTTACTTTGTGGTGGGCTTCGTGTCAAATAATGTTGAAAATAACAAGCTCCCAGCGTACTCCGTGGAAGAACAGTCGCTCTCTTCTCGGTTCACTTATAGATATAGATATCTGACATTAAACGCATTTTGTCTTTTCTTTTTTTGCTGGGTTTATTCGAACCGAAATCCCGATTTCATCAAACAACTCGATCACTTAATCACTACTCGGAAAAGATAATTTCCCCATATTGACCTGGGAAAAAAGCTATGTATCGAGTATAAATGTTCCAGTTATTAAGCAACTCGAACCATAAGTACGAACCAAAAGTCTGAATAGATCGATCCCGAGTTCACGTTCCGTAAGGAAATGATTACCCAAGTGAATGTAGGCAAAGAGCTTCCTCTGAACCAAATTTCATGTAAATCGAACGATTTAAAAATATATTCATCTTTCGATCCCAGATCAACTTCCCTGAAAAGAATTTCTAATCGGATTCCTACGTCATACACAGAACACACCCTCCAAGTTTGAGGTCTGTATGATCAGTGGCTTAGGTTGTGGGTTGATCCATCAGTCATTCAGCACAAAGCTCTTTATAAATAGAAATAAAAATGTTATAAATATTAAAAATAAATTCGTGCATTAGCTTTAAATGTTTACAACGTTGTCATCATACATATATACCTATATATAAATCATCTGTAAATCTCCTACAAATGGAGGGACTTACAGTTTATACTAAGCTTTTTATTTCATGTCAGAAATACACTCGAAGGGATTAATATTCCCTGCCGAATGGCGACCGAAATTAGCAAATTTAATTTACTATAATTTTATATGTTGGTTCAACAAAAACTCGAACCCTGGACGTCAGAATAGTAGCACGCAAGGGCAACCACTGGGCTATTGCGGTCACCAGATCATGCTTAGTGTCAAAAATTTAAAAGTGAAATTATCTTTAAATTTTTTTATCATGGTCGCGATGAACTCAAAAAAATATTATTTTCTTAATTTAGTGTTAAGATTTTTAACATTTCTTTATATTTTTATATTTTACCGAAAAACGTCTTTCTAAACTTATGAAATGGCAAAGAGATCCAGAAGTCTGAAGCTAGTCAATACTATGTACTAGAGCTCTAGATACCCACGCACTGTGAGCAGTTTGATACTGGCTCGATACCCGTTCGTTGCTCAACTTGCATAAATAAATTAAAATTGTAGAAGAAAGTTCTGGGAAAAAAGTCAAATTTTTTATTCAAAATGCTCGAGCTTAAGCTCCAAAACTTCCGAGCAGTGAGTAATAAACGAGTGTGCGAGTACTCGTTGCTCAAATGCTCGAGCAGCTCGTAAATGTTCGAACAAAATCTTGAGCTCTACTATGTCATAAGATTTGTCTCCCTTTGGGGCACTAATTACGAGTACAAATATTTGTAATAATTTATTTTCATACTAAAATAATAAAAACCCCTCGCTAAAGCGAGTGGTTAGAAGTTCGTTCTCCTATGCGGAATACTGGTTAGTTCAATGTCCATATATACAAACACGAGTATTTTCTGCGGGACAATCGTCAGTAACGGCATGGGCGAGCAGTGACAACTTTTCATTTTGCTATGGATGGAAGCTATGTAAGATGCAGCATAAGTCTTGGAAATACCTAGACGGAAAATTAAGTTATGGAGTTTTAGTTTGAGGGCCAGCAATTGAGAAATTATCAACCGTCTCCACGTACGATAGAGAGCAGAAGACAGCGCTCTTGTGTATTAGCGGAGCACTTCATATGACACCAGGTTTTCAGACGGAATTGGTGACTATACATGGGGCTGTCATTTGTCTCTCCACAATGTTGCTCTCAAAAAATCGTATTCATATATTTTCAGATAGTCGCGACGGATTAAGGGCCCTGAAATCTGTAATAGTAACATCGAAAACCGTAGATAACCACAGATCGATTAACGTGATGGCTATATAGGTGCTTTGAACCTTATATGGGACAAAGTAAAATACCGGTTAATGAGATGGCGGAAGGGGTTGGAAGTAAGGGCATTTTCCTTCCACTGCCGTCATCATGGAATAGTTAGGGCATGCGGCTCTCCACTTGTAAGCTCAATATAAGAGAGTTTTCCATTAAAGATGCTAACTGTAGGTGGAGAAGTCTCAATGCGTATAGTATTACCAGGATAATGTGGACAGAAGAGGACAGAAGAAGGTCATATGACTTTAACGAGCTAAAATAAAAGGATATGTTATATATACAGCTATAGGTCTTCTTACAAGACATATTCTATTAGGCAGGCCCGCAGAGAAGCTGGGCGTTCGTCTAACGATTTCTGCAGAAGTTGCAGGCAAGCAGAAAAACCGCACTTAGCGGTAGTAGGTTGAAGTCTCTAAGGTATCTAAGTCAATTAAATAACCCTATCAAAAAACGTCAAATTTTAATCCAAACCAAAAAAAAATAAAAGTAAAAACTCTCTACAAGAAAGGTAAAAAAATAAATTATAGAATGAATGGCATGTTTTAAATTATGCTACCACTTATTTTCCTCTATGCCTATGTTGGATTCAACTTGCCTAGCTGAATACCTCACTGAATACCAGAACACCTTGGTTCTAAAAAAAATCTGTAAGATAGTTTAGATTTATAACAAATTTGTGTAAAAAGTAAAGAGAACTTGACAAACAGATAAACGTATGTAAGAATCAATATATATATGCATATACATATATTTTTGAAAACCCCATAAAAATCCCTTAATCAGCTTTCGTGTTTTTCTCGAACAGACAGACAGACAAATGTGGAGGAAACTTTACAGTATACAGTATAGTGTAGTGATTATTTCACGCACAGAGTGTAATGGCGGGTTCATTTTAGGTTCTCCCTGCAAAAATTTGTGGACCGTATGGTGCCTTGGATTAATCCAAAAAACTAATACATGTCAACAACTATTGGATCATCTTGCGTATCGATACAAACTTCTGTGAAAAGAAAATTTAATAGATGTGTATATTTTTTGTGCTTGTCTCTGAGCAATCTCTTTGAAGATTTCCCTTATATTGTATAAAAGGCATATTTGTACAACAAATCCAAATGCAACACATTCATTCGTTGGAAAATATTAAACATAAGATTCGTAAAATTCAACAAAATAGAAGACAATAAAATAACAATAAAATACTGATACATACTCATGTACACATGTATATATTATGCTTACGAATACGAAATAAGCAGCAACAAACGAATGGATTGCATGAGTAAATCACCAGATGCGGCAAGCAGCGCCAACTAGCTTCCAAATAATGTACCTACATATGAACATAAATACATTTTCGTACGATATGAACATACATTCTCATACATACATACGAGTACATACATCCATGTGTACATCTATCCATATGCGAGCATGGCTAAACGACAGCCAAGCCAAAGCAAAACAGAGAGTACGAGTGTACTCTGGCCACAGCATGGGGCATGCAGTGGGAATGTGGCATGAAGCGAAAAAAGGCGGAGTCTAACAGCTTACGATTGGAGCCGGCTGGCTGACTGGTTGAAAGACATGCCATTTGGGAGGGGAGCACCACTTCAGGTGGGGGGACGAAAAAAGCACAAAAATGAGATACACACATTCAAACATGTAGAAGTTGGTATGTATGTACATACATACATATGTATGTGGAAATACATAAGAGCTCAGTGTGCACTCATATGCGCTGTATATGACTCGTTATGTACGTAAACCAAAACAACAACAATAACAACAATAAGGAAAATGAAAATGTAAAAAACCATATAAACTCTTCCAACATCCAACTCGTGTGCAACACACACACACACACACATCTACACAAACTTACGGCATAGCAACATTCGTGCCATTCGATGTGCGCTCTTAATGCCGGCAGTAAAAACAGTCAACAACAATAAAAATAGAAACAGTCTACAATACAACACTACGACAGTAGTGAGCAACACTTAAAACGAGTGTAAAACATGCAACAACACCATTGCGGCACTCACAGCTCAGTTTGGGCCCGCAGTGGAACTCATACTCGCTACTTCGCTTCTTATACACATATATACGAGTACATGTGATAAAGAGCGCTGTATACGTGTGGTGGACTTGTGGGGTGGTAGGTGGGAGTACTTGGGATTGGTGCTCATGGAGCTTACTTGATATACAATATACTCATATATCATAAGTGATTATTATTACTAACCCATTTCATGTGTTGGAAGTCATTGCCGGTCCCAAGTCCGAGTTGAGAAAGGAGGAATGTTGGGCAGATCGCCCAGGTTGGCGTATCAGGAATTAGGATGATGACGGGAAAAATGTCCTATGAAAATCTGGTACCTGGACGGCAATAACTTAAGCGATACTCAGGTTGGTCCCATGGAAATTAGTGTACAATGTACAGAGCCTCGTATGTAGCAGAGAGACCGGCTAATGAAAGTCCCAACACCACTCTCATGTGAGCTCGCCAATCACATCTAAATACACTATTGTATATATATAATTGGCACTTTGTAACCGTTGAACCGATTTTCGGCCAACCTACTCCCCAAATTTGTGGTTTTGCGTCTTGATGTTTTTCCAACAAATGGAAATGGACCTACAGTTTATACTAAGCCGCCTCCGAACGGCTGATGGTTTCTTTATGAGGAGCCTTTATTTCATGTCCGAAATGCACTCGGAGGGGTGGACATTCCCTGCCGAAAATACACTGATGAGGGGAATTAACGAAACAGACTGGAAAACTTTTCGGATCTGGTAGTCGAACAGCGCCCAAGCAGCGCATTCTTGAAGCCAGAGCCACTCAAACTTCTATTCATGCTAGCTCAAAGGCAAAAGAGGCAAGGTACGAGGGTCAGTGATGTACCAAGTCTGTACAATTGAGGACCAACAGTTGTAGATGCCAGGAGAACCACAGAGAGTATGCAATCTTAGCAGCACACCTTGCTAGAAACGTGGTTTGGTGTTGGTCAAAAGGACTTTTCAAGATATCGTCTTTAGACAAGTCAGATTAGTATTGCTTGATTCAAACAATTCAGAGAGATAAAAGGTCTTTTATCGGCAGTTTTTGTAAGAGTTAAAAGAGCAATAATAACCCAGTGGGCAATTTTGAAACGTGGAATGTAAAGTTTCGAAAAAATTAAAAAAAAATATTCATTACCTTACTTAACTTTTATTCCTCTTCGGATGCGTTCTTTAGCGACTCTTCTCGTTCACAATTTAAGCAAAAATTTTTAAATATTCGGGAAAGTTTTTATTATTTATTGATCTCAACTCATTTGGTGTACGAAAGACGAGTTTGCTCACAGACTTATCCAACGGAAAACGAGGTTGCCTTAAAGATTTTTGATGATTTCAACTACATCTAGGTCTAGTGCAGCAGAGCTCAACAGATCCTTTGGATCAAAGTTTCAATTTTAATAATATAAATCACAATGGTAACCCTGATGTTGAAACAACATCTACACCTCCAAGACGAATGTGTAACGATTGCGGCCATATTGAAGGCATTTTGGGCGTTGAAAAATACAAATGTAAGACTCATAAGATTTGCGGATGTTTCAAGTAAAGCAAAACATTTCCTTGGCATTCGAAAAATTAAGTAAAAATAAAAATTTCCACTAAACTTTAAAATGTTGCTTTGGCTTTTTCGCCTCAAGCCTTTCTTAATGAGTTTCATACAAATAAGTACGCTGTGTCTGTATAATTGTTTGGATAATCATAAATTAAATGCAGAGAAATGCATGCGTGTGAGATAGCAGCATCTTCTCTGAGACTTACAAATAATTGGGCCACCCGAATACAACACTAACGCTACAACAACACCTACAAATCTGCTCCCTCGCATTGTTTCTTGCATTAAAATTTTGAAAATAATAAAAATAAAATATTTTTTACGTCACACATGTATGTATGTATGTATGTATCTGTACATTTCCAGTGGCCCTCGAAAATATTCTCAACGCCGCACATGACGGTTGGCTTTCCAATGACGACGTCGCCGTGTCTGCCGTGCTGCAGTGTTCAAAAAGAAAAAAAAACCCTCACTGGAATGAGCAGAAGCTTGACATAGAGTATTCCCCATTGGAGCCAGAATACACACACATACACTTATATATGTATATATGTATTCAGTAAGCGCCAACTGAGCCGAGTAGGAGAGTTTGAGAGTGCCTGAGCATGCGCAGCTTGGATTTGAGTGAGTTTCTTTGAGGGCTCGGTGCTCGTTGATTTGCTTTTTTCCATGTTAAGGCATTTATGTACGGATAGCTTCGTACTCATATAAATACATAAGTATGTATGTACATACACATATTTGAAAAGTTAAATCGCTGAATTTTTTGCCTTTTTATTTTATTTTTTGAAGTTTTTTTTTCACAGTTATGTACATATATGTATGTATATATATTTACGAAAGTACTCCTCAGCTGCAGTACGAAAATGATGTTGAACATGTTGAACATACATACATACAAATGTATATCCATTTAGTTTTATTAGTTTATTACCATTTGTAATTTACTTAAAATACATACATACATAGGTACATATGTATGTTCATACGTCTTAGAAAGGGTTAAAAACCGGCAACGAAATGTTTCATATCTCACACAGTTGTGTAATGCAAAATATTGATTAATTGTTGCCGTCGTCGCGTTGGCAGAAAACTTATTCCTCGCAGCAGACAAATTTTTGGTTAATTGTGAGTTTTATTTTAAGTTTTGCTGTCCTTATTTTTCTAAAGCTCTTGCGTTTGGTGTGACTTCGAAATTTGAAAATATAGACTTTTAAAAATTAAATTTTCCATTCTATTTTGCATCCCATTCACGAATATTTTTTGAAGTAATATTTTTCTGTGGTGCGAAACTATTTAACGTAGATACGGTCACTTACTAATAATCCGATGGATTACCGGACGAGCTATTCCAATAGGGCGGTGAGGAACTGTTCAGGCGCATGCATCAGCTACTTTGCAGAATATGGTCGGATAGAAGCATGACCAACGATTGGAACCTAAGTGTGCTCTGCCCAATCCACAAAAAGGGCGATCCCACCTTCTACGTTAAGTACCGTGCGATAAGCCTCCTTAATATCAAATATAAGTTCCTATCGAGCGTCTTGTGTGTTAGACTAAAGCCCACCGTCAACAAACTGATTGGACCTTATCAATGTGGCTTCACACCTGGTAAGTCAACCATTGACCAGATATTCACCATGTGCCAAATCTTGGAGAAGACCTGTGAAAAGACGATCGACACGCACCACCTCTTCGTCCATTTAAAGCCACTTTGGACAGCACGAAAAGGAACTGCTTTTATGCTGCTATGTCTGAATTTGGTATTCGCTGATCAGCAACAATTGGAGACAACAAGTGAAGTCCAATCTTTTTTCCATCTGATCTTTCCAATGAAGTGGAGATCCTGCTCTTCCTTTCTTCTTTAAATGTTATCATCGCATAGGGTTCTACTCCGACTTGTAGAGTTTTTTCTTCTTTTTTTGTCGAAAGAGAGTTTTTCTATTTAACTGCTTACTGAGTGCAAAGTATC
Source organism: Ceratitis rosa (assembly GCA_037013455.1). Lineage (NCBI taxonomy): Eukaryota > Metazoa > Arthropoda > Insecta > Diptera > Tephritidae > Ceratitis > Ceratitis rosa. The sequence goes on from JAWMAG010000013.1 coordinate 6,103,818, forward strand.
ACAGCAGTTTTTCATCAAGTGGCCGATGGAACGTCTATACCCTCGTAATGGAAAGTGAATTTTACTTCGCCATCTTTTTTACATTCTTCTTAACTGCAATTAACCAGGCTGGAGACCTATTTCTCGATTCCTCTTCGCTATCTCTCCCATACTGATCATATCACCTCTTCTTTCGATATTATCGAAAACCAATTTTTTCTTTGCTACAAAAAAATGATCCTAGTTTATGTTAGAATATCGAAGAGTACGCAATACTGGAGATATTTCTTCCGTTTATCACACAGCTTTTTAACAAAAGTGTGCCATTTCCAAATTAATCGTCTAACTAAGTGAATGCCGTGGTATATAATTATAATACTGCTGAGCTTCACAGTGGGGCATATTAACGGCTTTAATCTAAAATAGATGCATTTGTATTTATTTTCGATAACATGAATGCGCTACTTTTTTAGCCATTCTTCAATTAATTTAGGAGGTTGTCACTTGTGTTGGCTCTTTAAAAGTTGGCGTGATTACGTTGTCAAAGCTCGAAATATATTGGAGCTTGGAAGTTCAAAGAAATAGAGGACATTAAAGCTCTCATCGGGAAAAGCAAAGCATTCTCTAAGACGACTATGTACATAGGAAAATATGCTCTTAATAATAAAAAAAACAGTATCAGCCGCCACGGTTACGCTTACAAGACAGTATTCTTTTTATGAAATTTTCCATCACCAAATCGCAAAGTGGCTGTTGTACGCCCTCTATAGCTTCACGGATGCCGTCTTTGAAGTCTTGAATCGACGTCGGACTGTTGATGTAGACTTTATCTTTCACATGGCCCCAAAGGAAAAAGTCGCAATGTGTTAAATCACAAGATCTCGTTGACCAATTGTAATCACCACCCACCGACAAGGTCCAGAATATTTCCCTTAAAAGATAGTTTCGTTACTTATGTGGGACAAGGCGCCGTCTTGTAAAAGTTTGTCCAGATCAATACCTGACAGTGCACTTTTAGGATGGAGAAACTTTTCAACAATGAATCTTTGGGTTTTCGAGTCCCAGATGCAACAGGTTTTCCTTATTGACGTAGCCATCGAGGTGAAAATGGGCCTCATCAGTCAAAATGAGTTTGCGATGAAATTCTGGATTATTTGCATGCATTTCAAAGCTCCAATCAGCAAAGACACGACATTGTTGACCATCGGCCGGCTTGAGTTCTTGTGTTAACTGAACTTTATAAGCATTAAGCATCAAAGCTTAATGCAAAATATGGTGTTATGACATTTGTGGAATGCCGAATTTCAAAGAGCGACAAGGAACGGACAAAACTAGATTTTCTTCAACACTTTGGGCTAAAGCAGCAATATTCTCAGTTGGTTTTGAGAGACGTGCACGTAACTTGTTCTTCGCATCACTAACTGGCCCCAACAGCTCCAACAATTTTTGCATTACATTCCAACAAGGTGCTTCACTACTAGCGAAAAATGTCTCATTTTGTTAAAAAACAAAAACAAATAGCCGAGTAATACTCTCCGAATACGAAAGCTTTTCTTATTTGATTTATTATAATATTTACTTGTTCAATTGTGCCAGGTTTTTCGTGAAAACCAATTTGATATTTAGGAATTATATCAATCTCATGAGGAGAAGGAGAAATTTTTTCAAAAAGTTTAGAAAGGCAAGGCAACGACGACAGGGTTACTCCTTAACTTAATCATCTGCAACTTTTTCCCAGGTTTTTAGACAATATCCTATCTTCAACAGAAGTAGTGGTTGACAGTGATTTCAGTATCTTTGGTGTAATATGACCCTATCTTGGGGATTTATGTATTACACATTTTCTTGCCCTTACGTGATTTCTTGAGCAAACCTGTTGCCTGAAAGAAAAATATCAAGCAGCCTACTAGATCATTAAGTTGGACAATGGTGGAAGCAGGTACGGGAAGAAGAAAAATTAAAGAGAGGATTTTCTGTGTAGTTCTGTGTGGCAGAAAATATTACTTACGGTTATCGACAACGCCTCATCTCTTCTAACCCAATCCACACCTTGATTGAATTCCAAAGCATCACCTGTTTTTTAGAAATAAGTGTTACTCATAAATCATTAATTTTGAGAAGCAAACTTTTCTAATTCTCCTAATTCAATATAGGTATGTATGTATATAGATCTAAATTGTCACTCGCGTACTAGTAAATAATTAGATTTCGTTTTCTTTGATTTGTTAGCTTAAATAAGTCATTTTCTAATCATAATTAACTGATTAAATTTAACTCATTTACAAAGAGACAAATGTAGGCACGGAAATAGCAGCAGAAATATATATGTACACGTATATATATCACCCAACTGAACAAGGCACAGGTGTCTGCCTGAATTTACCTACTCCTTCCACCACTGCTTCTTACAGCATTGTGGGGCTCGCTAATCACTTAATTAGCGATGGCATCACTCTCTAATGTCCATGCCCATTTGCTATTGAAATACCGTGATTGATGTGCAGCGCATTTGTTCTTGGCCAAATGAAATGAATGAATGAATGAATTGAAAGACGACAAAGTCAAAGAAGTGGAAATATTACAGAGGATAACTTTCACTTTTACAAAACTGAAAATTCAATTTACAAACTGCCAAATTGATTAAGAGGGAGGGCGTGTGGCACATCTGAGGGTAATGTATTTGGTATTGGTAATACAAGAAGGGCGCTGAGGTGGAGTTAAGAAATTTTCGCTGATAATAATCGCAACTAAATAAAAAATTTACCAAAAATCCATCAAATTTGCTATTTAAAGAAACTTATATGTATACTTCTATGCAAAAATACTTTAAGGGCAGATACGTGTTTGGCAAATGTGAGCTAGAGCCTATGAGGGAGGCATAAAAGACGCCAACGGTAGCTTAGCTTTCAACTAAAAATCAAAAATTTAATTAGCCACGCAGATGATAAGCGTTTCTGGCGGTAGCGTGTTAGGCTCGTTAAATGAAAGCCCCTGAAGGTCTGCATGTAAGTAAACGGTTTAAAGTTTATTACAGCTGCTGCTGCTAACAGCTGCCACATACAGCTACCTATAAAATGGCAGCCATTTTGTTTTACATTTCTTCAAGACTCTATTGGGTTTTTTTTTTATGAACTCCAAAGAGATCAAATGTTTGGGGCCTTTAAGCCTTTAATTAAAATTACAAAGTAATATGTACCCACACAACCATCAAATTTCATCCAATGGGCGTTGAATTTCATATCGACTACACTATGTGCGTATGTGTGTTGGTTAATTCTTGGCCGTTTGACGTCATTTTCAATTCACCATTTGCTTTTATGTTTAATGCTCTTCATCTTTTCTAATTAAACTGCTAAGATAAATCCTTTTTACGCCGCGTTGCTTGCGGGGAATTTCGGCTATAATGATGGCGAACATGCGACACACCTGCACAGACACATGTACATATGTACCTGTGTATGTATTATGTATATATTCACTAGCAAAGGATATTCCTGGAAGCGCGTTAATGAAATGGCACACCAAAGTGTATGGAGAAATGCTAATTAAGTAAACTTTACATATATCAGTGGCGTATCCCACTAGGGGAAATGGTATACGCTTCGCTTCCCAAAAGCTCAAATAAAAATGACATCTTATACATTTATGAAGAAATGCATTTAAATAATAATAATAATAAATTTCACATTAATTTTCCCCCCTAAGAATCCACATTTGTAATATACATATATATCGTACAACTTACCTGAATAAAGTTGCAAAATACTAAGAACACATAGTCTTTATTAAATAAATTATATTATATAATAGAGTTTACCCTCGACAGCGTCCGCACGAAATTTGAAAAGTATTTTATAATGATCTGAGTTCGTTTTTTAAATTATTTATTATATTAATTGTTATATGAAAATTTAAAAATACTTAAACGATATATCAATTTATATTATAATGTTAGGTATTAAAGCTTAAGTAAACAAGAACAAACATTCTGATATAGGAGGGATTAGCAAAAGTTCGGTCAGTAGGTGACTTTAAATTTTTTTTTTTTTTAAATCTAAAAATACCAAATCCTTTGCAATTACTTTGTTAGTCTTCCTTTCAAATTTTAGAACGATCGGCTAAAACGGAGACGAGAAAACGCAAGATAGCTGTGGATAGATCAGACGAAATTCCACCACCAACGCAATCAAAAATTCACCATATGATTCTCTTCGAGTTTCGGCGTAATTTACAGCCAATACAAATACTCAGTGAATACCAAATTCCATATGGAACGATTGCAACGTCTTTAAATACTATTTCCAATTGGCTCTGAGGATTCCAGACCGGACATTTTTCCGTAGAGGGCGAGCCCCGAGAAGGTCGACCAAAATTTTCCACTGATAGCGTCACTGTAACTCTGGTGAAGTCCAAAATTAGCGAAGACCCACGATTGACACAAGAAATAATTGTAAATAAGTTGGGCTTGAATGTCATGGCTATATTTCGAATATTAAGTAATCATCTGGGATACATGAAGAAATCTGATCGATGGGTATCACGAATTTTAAATTGGGCCCAAAAAGAGGCTGGAATGCATTTTGCAAAATTTTTCCTAAACAAAATCGAAAATGGTTAGTCTAGCAACTTTAGTAAAGTCGTTAATGGTGACAAATCTTATTTCAATAAGTACCATTCCGAAACCAAACAGCAGTCTATGGTATGGAGCCCAACAGGAGCAAACCCACCCGTAAAATCGTAGCAAACAAAAATCAGCAGCGAGAGTAATGATCTCAGTTTACCTCACCCGATCTAAAATCCTAGCAGCTATTACACTGGAAAAGGATCAGATGGTAACTGCAATATGGTACACCGAAGAGTGCTTACCAAAAGTTTTCAAAATTTTGTTGGAAAACAGGTTCGCGCCATTCCACACTGCTGAAATAACGAGTAATTTTATTACGATCGTTATACAATATCTTCGCGTGGGATCGAAGAAATAGTTCAGCATCATATTCCCTGGATATAGCACCTTGTGATTTCCGGTTATTTCCAAAAATTAAGAAAAGAAAAAAATGAAAAGTAAAGATCTTTAATAGCAACGAGGAGATAATTACTGCGGTTAATGCTGAACTTAATAAGCTTAGAAAGCAAGATTTTAATAAAGACAAAGAAAACGAATAAATACAATATTAATTTTTTTTCTACTCAACTTACCGAACTTTTGTGAATCCCCTCGTATTTTTACGAAAACGAAGTCCTTTACCTATCGCAGTATTTCTTGTAGTCCACATTTTTTGAATTTCAGTAGGGTGCTAGATTCACCACGCTGCTCTCTGAGCTTACTCTATATCATGCTGCATACAACTGCTCATGGAAGGAGCAGCTTTCTCTAAAGTCTACTCTGGCTAACTTAAGAGTTTGGCCTTGAGCTTTCTCTATGGTTATTGCGAAGCATGCTTTGAAGGGAAACTGCGCTCTTTCTTGGATTCGAAGGGTTAATTTGATGATATGAGGGAAGTCCTAGGAATAAATACAGTGTCTTCTTGAAAATAACATGTTAGTACAATAGTTCAGATTACATTTCGATGCATACTTTCACTTGTAATCTGGTACTATTGTAAAATTTTGGTGGAATTATATTGCGCAGTGACATAATTCACGCTTCAATATGTGAGTTTTTGGTGTATTCAGGAATTCTACCGGATTAAGAATGGCGTGGTCAGATTTTATCACTGAGTGGACGAATTTATACTGATATTCGATGCCATCAACTGATATTGATGTCATGTTATGTTATTCATAGATATTATATTAGGCTATTAGCAATTTTTTAAATGACTTTGTACTTTGCATTGTGGACGCTACATTCTTTTTGATAATTTATAAAAAAAATTTGTACATGTACATATGTGCACTTGTTATTGTTTTTTTTTTAAATCCTTTGGAACATCCAGTCAGGGACCATTTTTTTTACTTTTACCAGATATAAATTATTAATACCGATCAAATGGTACATACAATTGTCGCATTTTTATAGTTAAATGAAATTTGTTAATTAGATTGATTATTTTAAATATGCAAATTTCAAGCAAATTGAACTATAAATAGATCGGTTTCACTTCAAGGAAGAAAATATGTTTCCAATGGTAATTTGAGTAAAAAGTTGTCTTAAACCAAATACGATTTTTTTTATTAGTTTGGTATCAGGCTCACATCTTGGTAGAAAAAGTGAGCTCAATGATATATTAAACCGAAAGCTATGATAGCTCAGTACCAAATTTAATGTAAATCAAACTATTTAAAAATAAACACAATTTTTTCGAATAGATCGGTCTTATTCAACTTCCCGGAAAATCCTTTCTTATCGAGTTTAAGCGTAATACGTAGAACACACCCTCCACGTATAATATCACTAAGACCAATGATTTATACTGTGTATGTAGATAAAGTACCTGCATCTTCAGATTCAACTAAGTTTTTAGGAAACATCTATTCGCGTTGAGTTGTGAGCATAGTGAAAAGTAAATATCGAAACACCTTTATTTCGTTCTTATTGAATATTATTTTTACATACATAGTTCAAAAAAGAGAAGCTATTGTAGAAGTGATTTAATTTTTTATTGAGGTATATACTTTTTAATGTTGTGCTGAGCTGACTTCAAATGAAGCATCTTCCAACCAGACTGAGAAATATTCCGAACTTTCTTAGGGTTACTTTCTAGATTTCGTTTCAGGTTTGTTGAAATGTGTTAAATTCACTTCTTTCACATTTTTGTAATAATTCTTATTACAACTTTTAATTGTCAACATGCCTACAAAAATGTAAGTGTGATAAGAGTGCCCATGTATGTACCATACATAGTAAATATAGCTATGAAATTAAAAAAAAATCTACTTACACGGTTTTTCTTCATACCTTTTCTGAACATGAAAGAGTGTACTAGTTTTGGTTCGAAGGTAAAGAAGTTTGTTTTAGATGTGTGCTTTTCAAAGAGGCAATACTTTTTTCGGAGTTGGCCTTTTATTATGCTTATTATAGATTTGTTGCCCAAGTTGTACCCATAACTGGATTCCATACATCCATATCAATTCAAGGCTGAGCCCAGATTTCTTCCTTGCTTAAAAGCCAATATAAGCTGGAAAATTTTAGCTCCATCTTTTTGGCGAAAATGTGTTACTTCCAAGTAAAAGTCTATCCAAGTGAATGCCAACATATGTATGTGATTTCGCTATCTTTTAGGATAGGAATATTGGCCACTAATCCCGATTTTTACAAAAAAATTTTCGGTGGGTAATGTAAAGACGTTTGTCTACGCAAATAAGATCGAGACGATTGACGCCTTAGAAGAGAATATGCGGCTCGTTACTGCTGACATACGGCTCCTATTGTTGCAAAATGTGGTCAAAAATTATTCGAGCCAGACGCGGTGGTCATCTTTATAATAAAGTTAAATCATTATTATTCGCCATAACATTAAATTATGTGTATTTTGCTTCTTCTTGAAGATCACAGTTAAAAAAAAAAACACCCCGTCCATATAGGAGTCAGATTGACATGCTGAGTTTTTTAGTTATGTCGGTCTGTTTACCTGTCCGCCTGTCCGTCTGTTTGAACGCAAACCAGTCTCGCAGTTTTGAGATATTTCAACCAAACTTGGTACGCAGATATATATGTATTTATACGGTATTGATCACTTGTCAGTTAAAAAGGATCTAAACGCGTGATAAAGCGATTTTCAGCCGAGGTTCTCCTCTAATTTTTGGTGCGTCTTTTAGACTTATCCCAAACTACAGTTCATACCAAGCTGCCTCCGAGTGGCAGATGAATTCATATGAAAAGCCTTTATTTTATGTCAGAAATGCACTTGGAGGACTTGACATTCCCTGTGAAGGGTGACTGCAATTAAAACTAAAAAAAAACTAATTTTCGATAAACTTGAATTGAGGTCGTGCTAGGCCTCGAACTCTGGCCTTCCGAATGTTAATAGGCAATGCTAACAGCCCGGCTTATTTTATTTAGATTTCTCTTCTTCTACGGTAAAGTTGGATAATTTCTTAAAATCTTGTTCAAAATCTCATTGCCTTTATAACGAGGAAAACGCAACCCCACTTGTGGTATGGTGGTATCACAGAGTCGGACACACTCCGAACCTACGATCTCCAGAAAGGATAAAATACCAACTTGGAGATTGTATGGTGGCGAATACTTACGGTCTAAGTGCAATAATTTCTTGGTCCCCAAAACTAATAGCGACAATACGGTACATGGTCAACTTCCGGAACGGAAACTATTGAAACTTCAATAAGTCTGGATAAATCGACGAGAGCTATCAACTTACCTGTCACAAATAAAATGATGATCAATACAATAAAAACATTCAGCCCATACAGAGTATTTGATGCGAATGGTATTATCGCTGCACATTTAAAAAAAAATCTCTGAGCTCCCCATACAAATGTGTTCCATCCTTAGGGTGAAAAACATTACAGAGGGTCATAGCAACCTTGGAACATTATTAATTATTAAGAAGCTGTGCTTAAAAAATTAACTGGCACTTTTTTACACACACTGATCTTTTTTATTAAAAGTCCTCTCTACTATAATGACTATGATTTCATAGTCATAAAGGGGTTTTAAATAAGATACCTGTAAGTAATCCCTACGATTAGCCGCTTTTGTTTAGGAGGGTTGCAACTGCGAATCTAGAAAAAAAATATATAATTGGCGCTTTGTAACCGCTGAAGTGATTTTCGACCGAACCCTCCTCAAACTTGTGGTTTTGCGTCTTGATGTTTTCCCAACAAACGGAGGGACCTACAGTTTTTACTAAGCCGCCTCCGAACGGCTGAAGGTTTTTTTACGAGGAGCCTTTATTTCAATTCCGAAATACATTCGGAGGGGTGGACATTCCCAAGTATTTAACTATACGTGTGATCATGAGTAACGACCTGGTCAAAGGCTATGCTTTTACACAAGGAAATAAAATATTTCTGCTATTCACCCATAGATTATGTATGGTTCCCAGTTTAGCTTGAGGATAAAGACTGAATTTGCGATCTAAATCAAAACGATAGACGAAATAGTTCAGAGAACCGAGAGAACTGCTACCGCCCCTATACATGCAAAAATGCCTTTGGAAAGAGATCAAGCCTTAATCAGAGGATTTGTCGTTGGATGTACATATAAATGTTAAATGAAAATATCAATAATCCTTTGATATTGCGTTGATATCGACAACAACTGTTTACGCTGTTTTCTTCAGAATGGATAAGAAAGCGGAGCAAATGTTCTGATGGTAAACGAGGACAAGGCGAAATATCTTCCGTCAGCGTATACCCTACTACCTCGCCAATGTTGACAGCCATAGTTTTGAAGTCTAGATAACTCCGTCTATCTTGGAGCCAGTTTTAACACCAACAGCAATATTAGCCTCGAGATCCAACGCGTAATTACTCTTGCCAACAGGTGCTACTTTTGACTGAGTGGGCTATCAAAATAAAAGTCCTCTCTTTAGGTAAAAAAAATTCTATAAAGTTTCATCTAATACTTCATATTTGGAGTTTGGTTTTCCCAAAACCCCTAACCGAAACAAAATATGTCGTTACTAAAGTGAAAAAGTAATAAAATCAAATCAATTGGCAAGCTCATTTATGACTTCAATTGGTACTCACATACATACATACGTGTACATCAGGTCTAACTAAATGACTAAGCTTACACTATTAGTGCTGCAGTGCATGTGCTGGTCAGATCAGCAGCCACTTAAGCCGAAAACAGAAAAACTCAAAACTCAACATTCGCAAAACATAACAGAATTAGCCCTGCAGGCATTTAAAGGGGATGTGTTCATATTCGCTGACTTTAGCGCGTAGCGTTTGTCGATACCAACGATCTTTATTCATTTTCTTTTTTCTGCTCCTTTTTTTATCGCGCCTCTTTTCAGTTTTCTTCGCAAATATTTAATTTATGACTTTGTCGATATTTTGCGCTGCCAGCTGTGGACGAGTTTGTGTTGTTTGTGCCTAACTGTGAGACAAGCAAGCAGGCGGGCAGGCAGGCAGGCGTATATTAAGTGTTGTTCTTGTTATTGTTGCTGCAGTTATTGTAAAGGTGTTTGCTGGGCAGTCAGACAGAGGGCATTCCACGCCAACAGCAACAACTGCAGCGCCGATTGCAACCTGGCCCCAGCGCAGCCGTCAATTCGCCGTAAACACGGTGGTTAAACTCATTTGCTAATGAGTCTCTGATTTGCTTACTTCTCGTGGCGATTGGCGACGGCAAGCAATTGAAGACTCTGGCGACTCTTTCTGTTGCGGCGTTTGTGCATTTTTAATTTATTAAAGATAACCAACAAATTTATAGTGATTTATTTGTGCACTCAGTGATTTTGTTTGGCAGCAAATGTGGGTCGAGTTAATACATATACCTACATATAATATTTGGTTGGGTGTTTGTGCATGGAGAGGGCAACCGATTTTGGTGGTGGCTTCAAACATTTTTACAGTTAAGTATGCGCACATTTTTATAAGTTCATAAGTAACTAGGGGAATTTATTAATATTTTTTATTTTCCTCTTAATTTGTTTCTTCTTTTATTTCTTTCTTTTTCTTTTTCCTCGAGCCCAATTACGCCAATCCAACTGTCTGCTTCAATTATTCTTTCGGTTTCAGCCAATATTTGCTCGGCATCTTCTCTTTCGGTTTTGCTTTTATAATATTTTTTGCTTACAATTTTTGTTTATTTTATTACTTTTTTTTGTATTTATTGCTTTTTTGGATTCTAGTTCTCATTGTGTTTCTGCTGCGCTGATTGCTGCTTGTTTACTTGGGAATTTAGTTGTAAAATGTCATTTCGTGCAGACAAGTTAACAAACCAATAATAATCACCCATTGCAACTGTTGCCGCTCTTCAGTGCACTGCCAATTTTCTTTTTGCTTTACTTTTCTAGTTTGCTTTATATTTAACCATTTTTTTTGTTCTTTCTTGTTTTTACTTTTTAATATTATTTTTTGCCGCTTATTTGTAAGACAGCTTCGTTTTGGTGGCACAATCGAGCGAGTGTCGAAATTTTTCGAGCGGACAATAAATTATCTTGTAGATTAGCAATTGACATTCGGTATACTCGTATGTTTGCTTGTAAATGCCTAAAACTCTACACACTTACGTTTAAATTTAACTCTTTTGGTGTCTGAATTATTTAATACCAGAAATCGTAAAATTTTATGAATCATTCCATATTTTTGTTGATTTGTGGGATTTTTTTTAAGCATTTTGAATTAGAATTTCAGTAAATGGTAAATATATACATCCAAGTAGGCGTTTTGTTGTTGTAGCCTCAAAAATATTTCTCAAACTGGGTTTTGGGGAATGTTGCGGAGTGATTGTCCATGGCCACATAAAAATCCGGTATAAAGTCGGGCCTTTCTGTGCGAAAGTTTTTGAACCTTAGCTTCTGACCTTTTCAGCAGGGCTGAAAGTACTATAGTTTCGCATAACGCATTCCTGAGATGTGACCATGCAAATTTGAGCAATCTCCAGCTGTATTTTTTATCTAGAAAATTGCTTGATTTAAATGGGCTTTTGACGACTAATGAGCCCGTTCATTTCATATTATACCAGAATATTTGTGTACACGTATTTAATGCCGCGTTGATCGTTTTTTTTAATTTTTTTGGTTTATAAATATTAAACTTCTTACAAAGAGATCACTCTTAAAAAATTACTCATTTTCTTTGGATTATAACTTGTTTTACTTTTCATGGATTAACGAAATAAACCACATCCATAAAGTAAGATCTTTATTAAAGCAAATAGTACTACACCATACTTATCTGCAGAGTCTTACATTAGCAGTGTTCGTTTAGAAATGTCAGTAAAAATTAGCCAGTAACGAAACTGAGAGCGTAAGATCTCTTACACTCCCAAAGTAAAAAATTTACTGAGTTTTCACCGAAAAATATTCAGTAAAAATTAGCCAGCAAGTACTACAACAGCTGTTTATTTTGGCAGTTAAATTTAAATCCATTCATTAGTTGATTTTGCCGATTTTACTAGTAGATGTCGCTAGCAATATGTATAAATTTCTATGATATGACATGTCTATTGACATTAACCTGCAAAAATACGCAAGTCACATTCCGCCGGTTGCTGGTAGAAACTTATGGTGAACATGCTCCAGTGATTAGAACATGTGAGACATGGTTTTGTCAATTTAAAAGTGGAGATTTCGATTTGACAGACAATGAACATCCTGGTGCAGCGAAAAAGTTCGAAGACGTGGAATTGCATGTTGATCCAACCCAATCGCAACAAAAACTGGCAGAAACACTACATGTGACTCGAGGAGCAATTTGCCAACGTTTAAAAGCCATGGCAAAGATCCAGAAGTATGGAAAATGGGTGCCATACCAGCTGAACGATAGACAAATGGAAAATCGAAAAACCGTTTGTGAAATGCTTCTTTATCGAAAAACCCGGTAAACTTCAACAAACACACCTGGTATATATAATTGGCGCTTAGTAACCAGCCGAGCTCCTACTCCAATTTATGGTCAGCGTTTTGATGTTTTTCCAACAAATGGAGGGACCTACAGTTTATACTAAGCCGCCTCCGAACAGCTGATGGATTTTTTTATGAGGAGCTTTATTTCATGTCCGAAATTCACTCGGAGGGGTGGACATCCCCTGCCGGATTACAATGATACCTACCAAAATATTTATTCCCTGTATTAGATGGAACGAATATATGATGAACCAAGCCGCGAATATCGTAAAAAAACAATATCCGGAAACTTTTTGGTCTTAATGCTTTAGTGTATAAAAATACCAAGTTTGGTTTAAATATCTCCCAAGCTAAGCGACTAGTTTTCGTCAAAACAGACGCATATACAGATGGACGGACAGACGGTATACATTTTCCTAAACCTTGTCCCTCTTCTTATTATTAACAATTTTAATAAAAAAATATTTTGGAATTGATAATTATTTTTATTTATAAAAATGTTTTCACACGGTAAGGACTTTGAAGTTCGTGGTATATTGTAAATATACTGAGATGGTAACCAAAATAATTTAGAAAATAACGAATAATTGCATTTTCCTAAGACAACGAGTAAGATATCTTAATTTTCGGCCAATACCTGGAGAGAAAATACATATATATTTTTTTATTGTGTTCAATTAAACAAATTGTTCAAATTTTAAAATAAAATCGTCTTATAAAAATTTATATAGAAATTCGAACAAAAAACGGGTAATGCACGTGTTTTAAGCAATTTTACTTCACTGTGCCTCGTTCTTTTGTTCCTTTGGGTAATGAAAACAAGCATCAAAAGATTCTAAAATTTTGTTACATTGTTGTTTTGTTCATGTTACATTTTCATTCGTCGAGATGAAGCATAATACAGGGCGCCAGAAGATCTCTAATATATAAAACTGGAGAGGAGAGGAGAGGAAAGGAGAGAGCTGCCTAATTTATTTTAGTTTGTTAGTATCAGCATGTTACCTTTTTGCGTTTTTTTATAAAAGCACGCGTGTTCCTAGGATATTTTTGGCATGACATCAGCCGTTCACAGGCGGCTTAAACTGTATGTTCCCTATTTGTCGAAATATATCGGAGGATGGATAGGGTCGGCTGAAAATCGCTTCAGAATTTTTACAACTAATTTCATCTCTTCTTAGAAAATGAATTCACAATGTACATATTCCGATAATAAATCAGAGCAGAATTTTCCTCCTGTAAGAAATACCGGCCGCGATAGCCAAGTGGTTAGCATTGCGTGCCGCCATTCGGAATGTCATGTTTGAGTACCGATCCGACCAACATCAAAAAATTACAGAAACTTAATTTTTCTAATTGCAGTTGACCCTCGGCAGGGAATTTCAACTCCTTCGAGTATATTTCTGACATTAAATAAAAGCTCCTCATAATTAACCATCAGTCGCTCGGAGGCGGCTTAGTTTAAAAAGTCCCTCCATTTGTTGAAAAAATATCAAGGCGCATACCACAAATCTTAAATATGAAGCGCCAATTTTATATATATATATTGTATATATAAAGAATAGCTTGTCTACAATTGAAAGCCATAGGCAGATGCTTGGGTCTTAACTAATAGTTCAGTTGAAGAGAGTTATTATAAATAAAATAGTTTTAACCTTTTCAATACTTTCGGAATACTTTAAGTAAATATTTAATTGACTTTATTGTTTATTTTACTACTCTTGATTTTCATATAATTTACAGCGGCTTAAGAGACAAGTGCAGCCGGTACCGATATCGCATATTCCGTTTATCCTTCAGACCCAAGAGCCGAGTTTGGCAGCATTAATGAATATCAAATTTAAAAATCAAATTAAAAAGTTTTTATGGAAAAATATTTCCATACATTTCCGGACATTTAGACTAGAATATTATCATCGTGATAGCACGAATCCCATCAGATTTTATGCTATCCATAAAGGCCCCTCTAAAATGCCGAAGTCTACTTCTGCTTAGAGTGGAGCATAATAAGTCGAGGATCACCTCTTTCTCTTTGTCATTCTTGCAGCTCCTGATGCATCTCCTGAGAAGAGCTTCTAGTCTTATTGCAGGATTCCAATTTCTTTTGAAATGTCATTATTTAGCGAATGAGAACGACTTTCTCCGGTCCCATTTTGACTAAAGTTGCATAGACTTGATTATTCCTTTGGCTTGAGGCTTGAGGCTTACCAATGCATTCTTTCTCCGCAAAAGTCTGCTTGGTTGTACATTGCCTTGCGAGGCCCTGCAGTTCGCCACGTTTCAAATGTACTTAACAGCTTCCGAGATAGCGTAGACTTCGGCTAGGAACGCACTGTAATGATCTGGTGGCTTGAATAAGAGTTTTAATGAAGCGACAGAGATGTCAGCTTATATGCTGCCAATTCTGTAAGCAAGTTGTCAAATATTACATTTAGGGCTGCAATAGAACTTTTTCTAGGTGTACCAATAATGCATATTATCGATGCTCTTTGAATCTTGTCAATGAGATCTTTGTTTGTGTTCTTACTAATTGCGTCTTCAGCCTTTTTTCGATAGCTCTTTATTAGCCATAGAGAAAAAGGCTTCACTTTAGCTCTCCGAATTTCATTTAGGGCTGGTAGATCTGATTTTGTATTTCCCCCCAAAGTTCCACCTCTGTATGCTGCGGCAAAAACCCGTGAATGCTCCAATTAAGTTCTATCAAAAACAAATGTTTTAGCCAAAGGGGAGTGGTCCTTCCAGACAGCGTTCATATTTTAGCTCTTCCAGGATCTCTCCCTCTCTTCATGTAGCCTAACATGGCCTTTCCTGTGACATCTCCATCCCCTGCCTAATGTAGTGTGATTATGTGACTTTTTCCTCACCTTCTCCCCTGGTAACTTGGATTTAGTGCACCATCTTGGCCGGGCTACATGGTTTATGGACGATTCCTATGTCGTAAATATGTTAACGCTCTTCTCTAAGTAATATTTGCCAACTGATATTTAACTTTTATATGGCATTCTTCAAATATTACACTCATAATCGTCGTTACAACAAAATTGTTACATAACTGTATATTAGCATAAATTTAGTCAGAGAGATAAGTAGTAAAGACTAGTGAAGACTCTTCTAAATATGTGCTTAATATATTCCCAGAGATATAAGTGATAAAATCATTGTTTCGCATTCGAATAACAAACAACCATCGGATGGTTGGTCTGGCTGCGAGGGGGCGAGCAGGAATATCTGTTTTTCTACAGATACAGGTAATGTGTGGTGTGTGTGTGTGTGTATATGTGTGTGTGTACCCACGAGATAGTGTGGCAACCACGAGCAACGAAAGGGCCACACCAACTTGCTGCAGTTCACAAGAGCAAATTGTTAATCGGAACGCAGTCACAGTCTCAGCTGCAGCCGCAGCCGCCAGTTACAGCAGTTAAAGTCGCTTCTGCCAAATCATAAAATGTGATCGCACAACAATGAAAATTGAGTGCAACCAAATGTGCAACAACGCAACAATAACAAAAAAAAAACACACCTATCAAGAGCAGCAACAACGGAAGCAGGAGGAATTCAAGCGGCAAGCAGCAGCAGCAGCAGCAGCAGCAGCCAAACAACTGCCTACAACAAACAACACAACAACAAGCGCAGCAAATAAATCGTGATCATGTGGTCAACAAAGAACGAATTCGGGCAACAATAAAAAATTGCTATCGAAAATCCCGCGTTTTTTGTTTGTGTCAAAAAGATTTCAACTCCCGCAAGAGCCCGATGTGTGGCGCGGGTGGTTTAATGTGCTGCACACTCATACGAGTATGTATGCACGTACGGGTGTGTGTGTGTGTGTGTGTGCATGTGTTTGTATATTTGCAACAATTGTGCCAGACAATATGAGTGTTCCAACAGCAGTTGCAACTAACTGCAGCACCAACAACAAGCAATTTGACAATAAAACAAGAAGTTTGGCAGGAGATCGAAATGCATGTTTGTCGTGTCACACGACGCACTGTGGGTTATTTATGGATTTTTGTTCATTAAAAAATTGTTCAATTACTGTTTAGAGATGAATAAATGTAAAGTATAAACGTAACCAAATCAAGAAAATATTGGAAGAAAGGGGCTGATGGTTAAAGTTGGATGTCCAGACGTATTCAATGAGCTACGGTTGGTTGGGTCACAAAAAGTAGATCCATGGAACTTATTGTTGGTGGGATAACCGACGTAATACGTAAACCTCCGGAATAAAAACCACTTCATTCAGTACAAGGAGCTCAAAGAGACAATTTTTTTTAAATAAAGAGGACTGTGCGTGCTTAAAAGTCCGGAAAAGGTCCAAAAGAGATATATGTGTGTACTGACAGTCACTGAGTTTTTGTGGTTTCAAATCCTAAATCGCAAATATATTTCCCCAAATAGTGTTTGGTGAATGTTGCGGGAGTGACAGTCCTTGGCCGGATAAAAATCTGGGTGGTTCCGTATAAAGGCCCGGCTGTTGCGGAAACTTTTGGATTGTAGTCGCCTTTTATGACAGGCATACCTTACCGCGAGAAAATTCTTGAACACCTACTCCGGATGAAAAATGAAAGAAACTCTAGTTACGCTTGCCTGTCGCCAAATAATGTTAATCCCTTTGAATGTACTTCTGACATGGAATAAAATAATAGTTCCTCATACGTGTACCTTCAACATCTTGGCGACACCTTGTAAGTAAACCATAACATGATTTTAAAAATATATATTACCTCACTTGCGATGCAAGAGTTTTACTGAATATTTCCTTGAGAAAATGCAGTATTACATGGATGGATTGGAATGCAAAGAAAACAGAGGAACAGCTTTGATATGGACAGGAAGAATAAAACAAGGGCCCGTCGCTCAAGAACAACTGAAAAAGCCACCAGATTTGTCCATTCCTCGTCGTTCTTTGGAACTGGATATTCCACGAACGTCTTCATACCTTATTTCGCCTAAAGACTCGGGTTTAAGGCTTATAAAGTTCAGTTAACATAAGATCTCAAGCCGACCGATCACCAAAAACGACGTGTCTTTGCTGATATGGTCCCCGAAATGCTCGAAATTTCATCGAAAAATCATCTCTATTGATTAGACCCATTTTCACCACGATGGCTACGTCAATAAGCATCGCATTTGGCACTGGGAAAACCAGAGATTTATTATTGACTGTTTGGTGCGTTTTATGGTTCAGTGGAGTCATTGGACCATACTTTTTTGAAAATGATTTAATTATTTTTTATGGTCGGAATAGGATGGTATTGATTTGTATAACGTTTACTTTCAACAAGACGACGCTACGTGCCGTACATGCAACGAAACCATTGATCTTTTAAGGGAAAAGTTTCCGGACCGTGTTATCTCCCGAATAGATGATCGCAATTGACAACCGATATCCTGTGATCTTGCGACCTTGCGGCTTATTCATTTGGGGCCACGGGACCACGCCAATATGGCAACGTCGCTTGAAGACTTCAAAGATGGAAGGCATACAACAGTCATTTAACAGGCATTTGTTAAACGGTTGTCAAAGATATTTAAAGATCTTGTCACCTTTCACTACGTTCGGTGTTACCATTTTCATCTTTCTTTTTCTGTTATAATATACTAGAGTTAGCCCGCGAAACTGCATTTTATAAAGTTTTAAGTTGGCTTTTATAAGATATTTTTTATTTATGGTAATGGGGTGTAATAGGATTTAGTCAAGCTTCTGGGTGTGCAGTTACAGTCGTGGGACTATACTCAATTCCTACTCTTGCGTCCACGACGCGCACCATGGAAACGTGAGCAACCCTAGTGCAAAATGCGGTAACCAACCCGTGTGGAACCTTGCGTCACGGTGAAAAGAAATGATGCTTCAGTGGATCCACTCCACTCGGTTTAAGGGTCCGTTGAGGTCTAATCGCAGCGTCTGTCAACCAGAGGGGCGGCTGTGAGTGGTCTTGGAATAAGTGGTTTGCTGTATAAATGTGAAAAAACTATAAGCCACCAGACTACATGTGACCATGAAGATGTAGCTTTTACTCAAGTCTGAATCTATGGTTATTACGAACATACTATGATGGAATCATAGGATGGAATCTTGAGGCCGGGAGGCTTTAGGGTATTTAGGAACTTTACCGAATAATGAATTGCATCGTCAGTGTATTTCATTTATGACTGAGACCTGCTCCTTTCTGGTGTCAAGATGAGATGCCTGTATAACCATTCTGCGAGCTTATCGCGAATATTATTTATACTTAGGTAAATTTTAGCTATGAGTTGCCCGCTAAATACCAAAGATACTGCTCCAACAACATGGCAGCAATTCTAGACTATTCGACCGTCAAAGCGATATAATGTATGCTTCTCACTTTGGCCAATAATAAATTCAAAAGAAAAGTTAGCCTGTTCCACCAGGAGCATCCCAAAAGAAACATATTTCCAAACCCTGCTGCAATACTTGATTGTTGCAATAGACATATCTTTGTCATAGAGCATATCGTAACTGTCCCTAATAGTATCTTAGTCCGAAAGCTACCACTGTACCAAATTTTATGTAAATCAAATGGCAAATAAATATTTTTCGATAGATCAACCCCAGCACCACTTCCCGGAAGAAAATATTGTAATTTGGGCCAGTAACTTTTGGCTGTGACTGTACCGACTTTCATGTAAGTGAAACGATTTAAAATTAAACTTGACTTTTCCGAATAGATCGGTTCCAGGTTAATTTCCCAGAAAATCCTTTCTTATCGAGTGCATTTGTCATACCCCAGAACACACCCTCCAAGTTTCAGGTCTCTACGATCAGTGGCTTAGGTTCTAGGTAGATCCTTCGATAATTCAGAACAAAGCCTTTTATTTATATATAGTATGTACCAGGGGTGTTAGCTGAAATTTGCCGGTTTTTTCGATAAAGGAAACACTTAATTTTCAGAGGAATCTCAAAAATTTTTTATTCAAAGTATTGACCATTGGTTTCTACACATTTCGCCCATCTCTCAGGCAAATTATAGATACCATTCCAAAAAACTTTTTCTTTTTCGAGGCAAACCATTCGACGGTAGCGATCCGTGTTCACCGTTTCACCAAGTTTTAACAACTCGTAGTACACCACACCACACTGGTCCCACCAAACACAGAGCATTGTCTTACGGCCAAAGCGATTTGGCCTTGAAGTCGATGGGCCAGCTTCACCAGGGGAAAGCCAAGCTTTTTTTCGCTTCGGGTTCTCAAAATTAATCCATTTTTCGTCCCCGTGACAATTCGATGCAGAAAAGATTTACTTTCGAATCGTTGAAACAGCATTTCACAAACGGTTTTTCGATTTTCCATTTGTCTATCATTCAGCTGGTGTGCACCCATTTTCCATACTTCTGTATCTTTCCCATGCCTTTTAAACGTTGGCAAATTGCTCCTCGAGTCACATGTATTGTTTCTGCCAATTTTTGTTGCGATTGGGTTGGATCAACATGCAATAACGCCTGCAATTTCTCGTCTTCGAACTTTTTCGCTGCACCAAGATGTTCATTGTCTGTCAAATCGAAATCTCCACTTTTAAATTGACGAAACCATGTCTCACATGTTCTAATCACTGGAGCATGTTCACCATAAGTTTCTACCAGCTTCAGCTTCTTTTTTCTTTTGATGAAATAAGAAAAGCAACGAATGCCACAAATGCGATTTACTTGGAACGAAATTCGACATATTCACTGAGGTAAACAAATATGACGCTTTTTTTTTGGCGGAATGTGACTTGCGTATTTTTGTAGGTTAATGTCAATAGAAAAAAATTACATACATGCCAAATCATAGAAATTTATACATATTGCCAGCGACATCTACTAGTGAAACCGGCAAGCTTCAACAAACACACCGGTATATCTAAAAGTCGTTTCAAAACGGTTTAACAATATTTTTGGTTTTATAATTTGAGATAAATCCATACTTATTTAAATACTTTGCCACGTCGTCAATCTACTATATTTTTTCCACAATTACATTTGGCTACTTTCAAAATAACCCAGCTCAGGTTAATGTGTCATTACGTCACACTGTAGCTCACAGTACAACCACACACGATCGTCGAGTTTCAAAAAGCTTACGTACATACATACGAGTATTCGTATATGGCTGCTCACAGAGCCCCGAAGGTGGTATTCAAATTCGTCGTTTCTGTCGATGCTTGTTACGAGTTCAGAGTTGAACTCAAAGCCCACTTGGGGGCGAACATACACACGAATACAATACGTAACTCGGCCGGCTAGAGCCCGCCCATGAGGGTAGCATAGAGGTATTGTAGAAGCAAAGTGCATGATTAGTATAGTGAATATTCTAAAGTAAGACGAAAATTAAAAAAAAAAAAAATACCGAACAACAGCAATCGCGTCGGCGTGCATGTGAGCTTGTTGCATGGCGATCAAAATCAAGACAAAATCCCATCAAATCGCATATGTTGCACGTCGTTGCAACCGCCCGCCCAATTGCTGCCTTTTTTATTCAACTACCACACGTCTGCCCTTAGATGACTTCGACTAAACTAGTCTACCCGAATTGTTTACCCATCCAAGCGATCAGCCGTCTATCTGTTCGTCCGTCCGTCCGTCCTAGCTTGTTTGTCGTGTGTTGTACCGCTGATCATTGTGCACCAATTTGATTCTAATTGCAGCAGCAGCAGCAGCAGCAACAGCAACGACGACGCCTGCACCCTGCACACAACAGCGGTAGTGACGATGCTCATCACGCCGTGAACTTCCCTGCTGTTAGGTAGGTTGTTGCCAAGCTTTTGTTGTACTACTTCTTTTCTAGTTTGTTGTTGTTGCAACACTGCTGCTGCTGCTGCTTCTTTTTGTTCTTCTTTGCCTAATCATATCACACACCGAAAATCGGGATAAACGCGTTGATGTGATCTTGCCACACTGATCTGTCTGCTTGATCTACCAAGTTGCAAGTACGTGTGTGTAGATATGTGTATACACAATAGCATCCAGATGCGAAGATAGCCGATGTTATGATGCGATCGCCTAACGAAACCCCAAAGAAGTAGTCGAAAAGCGTGCATTGTCCGGTATGCCTTGAGACACTGGCGTTGAACGATGGAGGATGGAGTGGAATGGAGCGGAAAATGGTAGAAGTGTGGGAGCTGAGAAACTACAGCAACTATAGCATGATGTTTGGCAATTCGACAACTTCAATTTCGACTACTTCATGACAATAATGACTATCATCGTTCGCAGCGTCAACATCATCATCATCTTCAGCTTAATCATCTACCGCATGAGCGACGGCTTCTTCAACTGGCTATGACCGTACTATTGGGCTCTTTTGATTCGGTTTGTTTCGGCTTTATATGTATGAATTTGCCGTTAGTTGGTGTTGATACGCTTTGTTGTTGTTTCATTGTTTGTAGCGAGTGAGCGAGCAATTCACAATTGTCTTTGTTGCAGCTTGTTACACGCATGATTAGGCGATCGCTCTGGATGGGATGCGCATCTTATGTGACCGTAGTGCCGTAGAGCACTCGCTCCCCTTTGATCGATTTGCGCTATAACTTCACTATATATTTACATATATATCTATATATAAATATAGGTATACCTATACTCGTATGTATGTGTACCTATACTTACTTTTGCTCTCCTTTGGCTTGCTGTTCATGTATGTATGTATGTATGTATGTATGGTATATGTTTCCTTGTGTTTTATTGTTTTTTTATTATTCTTTACCGCCTCAAATGAAGCTATCATGACCGCTCATTCTGTTGTGTTTTATTATTCATTCGCACAAAATATGCTTTATTCGAGTGTGCAGATCAATTTCATGGCGTATTAAGTGTTTCAAATACAACAACAATAACAACAAACTGAAAATTATAAATAAAGCACACACTATTGTTAAATTGTAGCATATAAACAATGCGAGATGATTTAAAATATCAAAAGGAAATTTCTTATCTAATAATATAGTTATTTTACATATAAATATACATACATACATATAAACTTACGTATTTGTTTTTGACGAGAAATTGGAAAGCGTGGGAAAATATAATACTGTCTGTTAAATAAAATTCATTGAAGGAATATTTCTAAGACTCTTTATACTCTTATTTAGAAACTATTATTAGAAATTAGTTTATAGACGTCATCAGTCTCGGAGAGCATTTCAATAGTACCCCTCACTTAATGAATATTTTCTAATAGGGGACTTCTTCCTCTTCGAGTTAACAACATTGCGCCATTCCTCGTACAGCTCACCTTTCCATCGGCTGTGGTATTCGGTCCCAACTCATGAGATGTTGTCAACGTCCACGCCTCCACACCATATACGTAGGCTGCTATATATATTTCTGGCCTAATAATTAAAATACGAATATTTATCAACGAAAATGGTTTTTTTTTGTTTTTTTTTTTTGGATTTGGCTCGTCTTGGAAGACCCACGCGGTCGATTGCTGTTTTGTTTCGGACTCATACGCATAGATCCATGATTCGTCACCTGTGACGATCTTATAAACATCTTTTGACACGAGCCTTTTTTTGAGCGATTGTCAAATTGTGCGGGATCCAACGAGAACAAACCTTTTCTACGGCCAGGTGTTCATGCAATATCGAATGTATGCTGGTGGGAGAAATGCATAGGCATGCCTCTATCTGAAGTTATGTTACATGACGGTCTTGCATTATCAGTTCACATACGGCACCGATGTTTTCTGGCACAACGGCTGTTTTTGGACGACCTTCACGGAATTCGTCTTTGAGCGAGCGTCGGCCACGATTGAATTCGTTGTACCAGTTTTTCACAGTGCTATAGGATGGTGCTTCATAGCCATACAGAGATTTTAGTTCATCGATGCACTCTTGTCGTGATAATCCACGTCGAAAGTTGTGAAAAATGATCGCACGAAAATGTTCACGAGTTTATTCCATTTTTTGGCCGAGATGAATTTTTTAATTCCCTGTAAATAAAACAATTCACGATTAAATGACAAAACCTTCTGAATGATGTTATGCTAAAAAATGTTAAACTTTCCAATGGAAATGTCAGATTGCACTTGGCAACACTTAGTGTTGCCTAGGCCAAGCCTATACCTATATAGCAGCCTACGTAGCAAGACATGAACGATGAAGGACTTGTAAAGTTTGGTTTTCGTTCGTCGAGAGAGAGGACTTTACTAGAGGACTATACTCTTATAGAAGATTGTAGATTGTAGAAGATTAATTATAAATCGTATAATTATTCACTTCAGAAAACTGCCTGCCAATTGGACGATTATTTCTGTGATTGGATTTCTCAGGTTGTCAGTAAAATAATGCAGCTAAAGAGCTTCTTGTTTGCAATGACAATTATCTACTTCTGAAATCTTTTATAAGAATATCTGTGTCCGCCTTCCCATCCAACTGCTTATTAAAAGATGCAAATGAAGGCTTCTAGGCATTGGACCATGGGTTTTCATTTCCTTTCTAATGGGGTGAGCCACTTCGACAAGTATATGTGATATATTCAGCTCATGTAAAGTACAAATATAATTCGGATAGGTTCGGAGGGGGCTAAGTTTAAGCTATAGTTCCCTCCATTTCTTGAAAAAAAACATCAAGACGCAAAACCACAAATTGGAGAAGGAGCTCGACCGAAAATAGTTTCATGGAGTCAAAGTGCCAATTATATATAAATACAAAAGTTCGTGTTAATTGCTCGGCACACCCAATATCAATACTTTCTACAAAAAACAAAACCAGTCTCAATGTTGTTAAAATCATAAGCATAGGTTAAGTTATTTGATTGAAGTGGTTGATCTAAAGAAGATCCCACATAGACACATAAAACACGTTCAGTGTATCGCGATAAAAGTAGTACTAGACCACATAGTCATCTAATAGATCCTTTACGGCATGTTACAAGTCTGCAAATGCGTCTAATTTACCAAATTTAAAATTGTATTCCAATAGCAAATGTAGCAGAATAGTTCACAAAGTTCCAAAAAACTTTTATAGTAATGATCCGAAAAAATTAAACCTTAAGCAAGGTTTCCTAATGTAGGAACCAAAGAAGGAATCTGGATATAGATACCCAGAGTATACTGAGTTTATGGAAGGAAACACTTAGTCAGCTTGTTGAATTGCAATGAAAATTAAACAACCGGAACACGAAACCTCAATCGAAGGCAAAGCGAATATCTACTCCCCACTAAAAACAAAGCCGGAAAGGAAGCAAATGATCGACCGGCTGAGCAATTCAGATAAGTTGGCGTAGAACTAATAAAATTCATGCATCAGCTTCTTTGCAAAAATTGGTGTGAGCGCGTCCCTGATGTTTTAAATTTAAATGTACTCTAACCAATCCACAAAAACGCGTAGAAAGTTCTATCGAGTATATTTTACGAAGAATTAATTATCGGTGTGGCTTTAGACCTAGCAAGTTCGCTATTGACCAGATATTCAACGTACCTCAAAACTAAAAAAAAAAAGACTCTTGAGAAAAGGATTGGCATACACCAGCTCTTCATTGATTATAAAGCTGCCTCGACAGCAAGAAAAGAACCTATTTGTAAGCTATTTTGGTTTTCCTGCAAAACTTGTACTGCTTAGCAACACTAACACCTTCGTCAGGTTTAGAAAAGATCTCTTCGAGGTGTACGACACTAAACGAGTTACAGACTAAAGAAGATATATTCTTATATAAAAAGATACAACAGTTAGCATTTATGATATTGCTATCCTTCGAATGAACAACCGCGCCGTGAGTTCTGCTTTCTCTAGACTGGATAATGATAAGAGCGAACAAGTGTGGTAGTGAACTAGGACAAGACAAAATATCTTCTGTAATCAAACAAACTGACTGACGGCTCCCACGACAATGCTGATAGTCATAACTTTAAAGTTATAGACAATCTCTTGGAACCAATTTTAACACCCACAATGTCAGCCTGGAAAAGCAACGCATAATCAAAACAAAAGGTGCTACTTTTGATTGAATATTTATTGTATTTGTGAACAACTGATGGTCCACAACGTATTGGTAGCGGCGGGTACCTCAGATGATGGTAAGAAGTACGAGATATACGGCGACATTAATATACTCTACAAAGTCTTGTAACTGCAACTGCATAACCAGAGGCAGCATTATTATATTAGGTCAAGTAAAAAGTTCGTTCGGTTTTTATCTAAGAGACGGCGTTACTGTCCATAGTATTAGTGTTACGTGTCGCATCATGTCATACTATACGGCGCTGAAAACCTGTTCATTCGCGCTAAAAGTTTATCTTGGACAGTTTTTCGATTGATAAACTCAGTACGTTGTGAGCGCTCGTCAAAGACGGACACCAGCAAAGCGAAAATTCGCTATATTTTACAATTTTTCTTCGATCAAGGCGAAATAGCAGTCAAAGCGGCTGAAAAAATTAATTCAGTTTATGGGCCCGATACTGTAAGCGAATGTGTAGCACAAAAGTGGTTTGCTAGGTTCCGTTCCGGTAATTTCGATGTCAAAGATACAGCACGCGTCGGGAGGCCTGTCGTCGAAAATTGTCAGGATTGACGGCCAAGAAGGTTTTGCTGTATGCTTGGTGGGATTGGCAAGGCATCATCTACTACGATCTGCTCCCCTATGGCCAAACGCTCAATTCGGTCCTCTACAGCCAACAACTGGACCGCTTGAAGGCAGCACTCATCCAGAAGAGGCCATATTTGATCAACAGAGGCCGAAATGTATTCCATCAGGGCAACGCCAGGCCACCTTATAGTCCGGACCTGGCACCAAGTGATTACCATCTTTTCCTGTCCATGGCGAACGCCCTTAATGGTGAGAAGTTGGCCTCAAAAGAGGCCTGTGAAAATTGGCTCTCCGAGTTTTTTGCCAATAGGGACGCAGCCTTCTACGAGAGGGGTATAATAAAGTTGGCATCTCGTTGGCAACAAGTTTACGAACAAAACGGCGCATATTTGACTTAATCGGACAAATGTACACAAAGTTATCATATTTTGAAAAATCAGTAAAAAAGCCGAACGAACTTTTCACTGGACCTAATATTAGCGGCTACCAAAACTCCTTTAGCTAGGCCCACACTCACACTTATTTTTCGCATAACCGAAAGAGTGAAGCTTATCTTCATATGGTTTTGATATGTATATTTTTTTTAATACCAGAATCAATATAAATATTTTACAATAAAATATAGTTCATTAATTTTTATTCAACAAATTCAAAAATAAGACTATAGAAACAGCCAAAAGACGAGTTAGCATCGAACTTTTGGTTTTTTCGACCTGCATGAGGTAATTTTTGACCACATTTTGACGAATATTGGTTTTCAACTGCTCAATTGATAAATGCTTATCCGCATAAGCAAGATCTTTCCCGTATCCCCACAAAAAAAGTTCAACGTTGTCAAATCGCATGATCTCGGCGGCCAAATCCAAGACCAGAGACCAGTGACAGCCTCGCCGTTGTCGTTTTCAAAGAAGTAATGTCCAATCACACCTCCGGGCCAAAGAGCGCATTTATTACATCTATGATATTTACAACCACTCGACAATAACCATATTTTAGGGAATCTTTTAGATTTCAATTCTTACTATGGTTCACCTTCGCCGAAGCAGCACATTTCATGACCTCCTATATGAGTCACTTCATATTTGTTGTGATGAGTTCTAAAATCCATTAATAACTATCGATTTCACACGTTAACCAATTAAAATCAACACCAAATTGCTCAAACGTCGAGGCGGCAACCAATTAGTCAATATTTAGCGCCCAGCGATTACACAAAAAAATATTAATACATATGTACATATGTATGTATGCAGCGTGTGCTCAACAAAGCACCACATACCATACTTGGCAGCGGCATAGCCACATGTACGAAGGCATGTGTGCCTGCAAAATGGGCTCAAGCGAAGCTTAAACATTATTCCATACACATACATATATATATATATATATATATATATATATATATATGTATGTATATGTGTACACTCACATTCACAAAAAGTGGTCGAAAATATAAAAAGTGGTAAAACCCACTGAACCGGCTCGACGACGTCCAAACGAAACTGCTTTTTAGCCAACCAACTGCCGGCGAATGCGCTCGAAATATGCCGCAGCTTGAGCTCCAATCCGAGACGTTTAAGCTTGCGTGCAGCAAGCAGCAAGTGTGGCAGGCGGCAAGCGGCGAACATTGACTTTGGAGTGAGACTTTTAGCCAGCTCAGAATTTGTGGCCAGAATCAGTTGCTGGAAAGCGGCGCAGCGGACAACAACAAGCAACGCGTCAACGCAGTCGCAAAGGGTTTAACACTCGTGCGCGAGTGTGCAGTGAATAAAACGAATAGAAGAAAGAGAAAAAGGAAAAAAAAAACAAAAAACAAAAAACAATTTCGCACCCTTCGAACCACTCTCTGGTGTTCTTTTGCGGCGCATGTGTGCAATAATTGAAAACGATTAAATGGTGCATTTTTGTAAAAATAAAAGAACGAATCGTTAAAATTTGAATTTTATTTGATTAAACCTTCAGCTCCAAGAGAATTGTTACACATTACAGCGGGTGAATAAATGTAAAGAAATTTATGTATACCAAACTATCATAAAAAGGAAACAAGAACAAAAAAACTTCGGTGCAATTAAAAGAAATTTAATCGTCAATGAATTTTAAATAAGAAAGGATTAGAGAAAAATACCTTCAAAAGTTTTAGGAAAAATATTTACAAAAAGGTGATATATTTAAAATATAATAAGTTAAAGAAAAATCTCAAAAATACACATGAAAATTTTCAAATCTTTTAAAAACTCTTTAAAAAAATATATTAGAAAAATATAATCTAAATATTTACAGTCCAGCAGAGTGAGTTGTACGAGTATATGCCTCTTAGGCATCCTGCGAGTCGAATGAATACGGAAAAGAAAAATAATATTAATAAAACTACTTTAATGTTCATTGTACTAGTGTAAAGTAAAGTTTCTAGCTAAAAAACAACACCTTATCAAAATAAATGAGGTTCTCCAAATAATTGCCATGTGTCAAATGTAAGGACCTACAGTTTATTCTAAACCGCCTCCGTACGGCCGATCAATTTTTATAAGTAGATTTTTTATTACATGTCAGAAATACACTCGGAGGGCTGGAAATTACCTGCCGAGGGGCGAAAGCAGTTAGAAAAATTAATTTTCTATAATTATGTATGTTAGTCGCACTAGGACTCCGACCCTAGACTTCCGAATGGCAATACCCCACTAACCACTCGGCTACTGCGGCCGCCATTAAATGTAAATAATTAAAAAGGAGATGGGTCTTTCTTAAAATAATGTACAAATATGCATGCCTCGTAAAACCCAGTCAACCGAACTTGTTTTATTCACCAAGATGTGAAGCATTCGATAAACGGTTCTTCTCTCGATAGGGGCGTTGGTCTTCATTTATATGACAAATTAAATTACCGGGAACAATTTTGTAACTTTATATAGCTCTCTTTTCGTTGCCTTCTCTCTTAATGTGAACCCCTACGTTAAAGTTAAGCCTATCTTGGAATGATCAAACAAAGATTGCATAGATTGCACGTACAGCTATCGCTGCTTCCATAAAAGCAGATAAGGCGAAATTAGATGATCTGGGCCTTAAGCCAACTTATCGAGTGCTGGAGGTCCAAGATGGACACGATGGGAATTCTGCCTGGGTATTCACGCAGTAATACCAGGGATTTGGAAATACCTCTATGTAGAATTTGTCTGGGGGAGGTGCTCAGATATCTTTTTTCTTAACTGTTTTGCGTTTGCGATTCTGATACTAAGAATACTCAGAGCGTATACGTTTGCTAACTCGGAAAAGTTTACACATATCCGGCATTAGGAGCTTTTTTAGAGTTATGAAAAGTACTCAGCCGATTGTTAATTAGGGATATGTGCTGGCTTAGAGAAAGCAGTCACCAGCCTTTGTTTCTTTCCAATTCAACACAGGTTCTCTGCTCACAATTCTAAACTGTCAAAAGTATCAAATATTTTTATGGGAATCGCAACTGGCAAGAGAATTCTGAAGCGCATTCAGTTGGTACTCTTTCTACAGGACGTGTAATGCTCTCTTAATTCCATTTCTTACCTAACTAATGCAAAATGAAAAGGCGAGAGTATCGGGAAAACTTTCCTAATACGCCTGAAATTAGGACAAAGTAGGAGTTCCAAATTTATTGAAAGAATAGTACCCCTATTTATTACATTTTTTGCTATTGTTGTAAAAAAAATTAAGCATTCGGAGACTTCTATGAAATGTACCTTTCATACCTTAGAAACATAATAACATAGCTTAAGGAGGCTGAGTCCGTATAAACGCAATTTTTATTATTCGCTTACAAAAGTCGTTTAAATTATCAATAGCCCTTCCTTACTTAGCGAGCCTGTCTTTGACATTCCTTTATGATCATTTAGACATTTTAGATAATTTCTTTGTATTTATGTGAAACAAATTTTGAAATGCACGACCATTTCAGTTGCACATTAAGTCATCATTGATAACTCCGGCCTGGCAACTAATGAACAAATTTGAAGCTATTCAATATGAGAGACAAGTGTACCCAGAACCTTCCGCCATTGGTCGCGGGTTTGAGTGCATTCTACACTGTAACTGGACCATTAGATTTTTCAAATTTTTGGTCTGTGGGCCAAGAAGTGGGAGGCTTAGGTTAGGTTAGGTTGTAGTGGCTACCGATTTATCGTATCGATTACACTTAGGCCTGACTAAGACCTATTGTGATGCCACAAAGACTTTTGATTCTCTACTAGACCTCATTAGATCCATGACTTTGACATCGGCTATTTTCTAAACACAATCCATCATTAAGGTACCAAAATTCGGAAACCTAAGCCTGCTCAATGCAAGACAGTGACATAAAATATGTGCGATTGTTTCCTCCTCCTCATCATCCTTGGAGCTTCTGCAAGGAGCACCCAGTCTCACCGCGTGTCGTCCCATCAGAAAGTGGTCCGTCAGTACTCCTATTATCTTGGGCATGTTTACTCTTTTTAAGTGGTAAATACCTCGTGGAAGGATTACAACAATGGTATATGTTAATGAAAGGAGAAAATCAATTGAAAAAATCATATGAATTCCAATATAAAATTAATCATTATTTATTTTCTAGGCCAAAACCATAATAAATATCACATCTAGCTATAAAAGTTTGTGAGAGACACATGGAATGCATTAAATTTGTAATTTAATATGCAATAAAAATTTTCAATAATTATTTTTGTAAAAAGCCTGAAGCGAACTACTTCACTTACACATGCCGCATGTGGCATTTTCGTGGAACTCAAAATATTAAATATATTAAATTCACGTTAACACCTCATAAAATGTTGGAACAGCAGCTCATTAATTACAACAATGCAAATCACACGCTGCGAAATCAAAATAAAATTAATTACAATTAAATGGCATTTGCAATGCAAATGTGGCAAAGTGCATGCAACCGAAAATTGAACAAAAAATCAAAGTGTACAAAAAAAAGAGTAATAATGCTAAAAACTACTTGTGCGGCTAATAGAAAAATTGTAAATAATGCATGTAACTGAAAACACAAAAAAAAAAAAAAAAATAACAAAAAAAATCGTGAAATCGAAATTTTACAACAAAAGGCGTCGGCCGGCTAACATTATTGGCATTCCTCCTGCCATTGTTGTTGCTGCTTGTCATCGCTTGTTGTTATTTGCTCAAGGCGTATACCACCATCATCACATTGTTGTTGTTTTTTGTTTGTTATGTGAAAAGCTGTGCGCGAAGGCTTGAAGCCTCTTGAAAATTGCATGTTTGCAAATGAAATCAAATTGCCAGTATTATTGGATATTAACATTAGAAATTTTGTCTTTGCTGCATGCAATCCAATTGTGTGTGTTTTTTTTTTGTATATTTAAAAATATAAACAATCAATCGTATAAATTTTATATGCGATTACTATATGAATTAGGCATTGTTGGTGATTTACATGTGCATTGCAGTGCATGTTAGTGTATGTGTGAATTTTTAAGCTCAAAACAACCAAAAACAACAAACGAAAATAATAATTAACAAAATAAAGCAACAATTATACATCATCATCATCATCATCATCATCGTCAACGCCTATAGTGTTGAGTGGCATTTTGCATTTTTCTCATGATTTAAATGAAATTCGGTTTTCATATTCATATTCATATTCATATCGACTCATACTGTTTGCAAATTCAACCTTTTCACTGGCCCACCAGCCCGCTTGTCTAAACGCTTTTGCCCTTCACATCTGCCACATGGATCACATTCGTGCAAGTTCAATGAATTCTGCATAAATTCACTTAAGTTCGAGGCGAGAAATTAAAGATTGACTGGCGGACTGACGTTCAAGGTAAGTTGCAAAAATACTAATATTTATTTTCAAGTATTATTAGAAAAGTATTAATAATAATAAAATAACTTTACATACATATTTTTGACAAAATTATATCTCATGTTCTAAACTATAAATCAGATTTCACCACATTTGTAAATAAAATCCACACTTTTACCATTTTTAATTCTTAAATGAGATTCCTATTTATCAAGATTTTATATAAAATTTAAACAAAACCTTGCAGTAACTTTATATCGACTTGAAAATTCATTTGAACTGTTTTTTAGTAACACTTGGTTCGGATTCTATAACTTTTAAGTACAATTCATCATACCTTGTCAAAAGCAATATCCATCCGTGACCCTTCTAACACTATACTGGTCTTGGCCTAATATTGGTTTTAGTAAAAATTACGTGGATGCATAAGAACATCTCAACCAAGACCTCGGAGCTTCTGGCGAGCTAAAATCGATATATATGTGGACTGTCGTTGTGCTGATAAAACACAATTCCCCTTTTGCTGGACAAAGCTGAGCACTTCTGGGCGAATGCTTACTTAGTTTAGACAGTCCGATTGCTGACAGTACAGCACCGATTAAGAGTTTAACCGTGAGTGGATGACTCCTTCTCAATCCCTCTAAACACACAAAAAATGATTACTTGCCATCAATCCTGGCCTGCCGGCTGACTGCACTCCGTTCAAGACCGTTTTCATTTGACTATGCTGTAAGTGATCCCTTTTTATCGCCAGTCAACATGCGCCTCAAATATGGATGGATTTTGTTATGATTAAGCAGCGATTTGCAGATGGAAATTCGGTCCAGGAGGTGTTTTCTCGTTAACTCATGTGGCACCCATATATCGAGCTTCTTTTTGTGCTCAGCCTTTTTCAAGTGGTTCAAAATTGTTTTTGGTACAATGCTTAGCTCGTGGGTAATCGGAACAGCTCTCGGTCAGCTGATGGTCAGACTCGGCGCTTTTCATTATTTTATAGACAATTTCGGCAAATTTTAGTAGAAAATATCATCTTCCCAAAGCCATCTAGCGTAATCAAAAGCGCACTTATAGAACTCGAGACACAGAACGCTAATCCGTTATATTAATTACTTTTTACTATATAAAAAAATGGTTTCAAATTATCAAATTATTATTTTTTCCTAATTGTGTTTGCGCCCATGATATTAATTTTTGTTATAATTTTTTAGTGAGCGAAAGGTCTGGTTTGTTTGCATGAATGGAATATTTTTTGTTATACAACAAAGATAAATGGTAGAAGTGACAGCTGTTTCGGAGATCACAACATCTCCTTATCAGACTTCTTATGGCAGGGATCGAACCAACGGATCGTAACTTAACAGGCAAGTGTTCTACCGCTGCTCCAACATCAGCCATGTAATCTATTGTTGTTTTATTCAATTCATTATTAACCAACACCTATTAAGTGCGCTATTAAATAATATGTACCCTCTCTCTTCAGCGAAATATTATTTCAGGAGAATGATTTAAAACATGTTACTGCTTTGGAGGTCCATATCTGTCTAACTCTCCGACTCTCTCTCTCCTTCTATTAATGTTTTTGCTTCTCGAAGTCCACCACTCTTGCAAGGTGGCAATGTTTCAACCTTTAAGGAGAGTGAAACGAGTCAATTATTCAGGGTAAGAGAATTTAGATATGAAACTTATAATTGGGGAACTCACAAATTTGTTGTTGCGTTGCATAGCGAAATAAATTACGACTCCGTTCACTATGTGTTTGGCTCGACATAACTTTCACCCGTTTTCTTTCGTATCAATCGGCTGGTTTATCACAACTTAATTATAACGATGTGCTTACTACCGATGTAACTTTTTAAAAAATTTATTTATGTCTTTAATTTATGAGACTATAAGATTCCCCAAATATGTATGTATGTACATATCTTCTAACTATCATTAATTGGTTCGTTCGGTTTTTTATTGATTTATCAAAATATGATAACTTTGTATACATTTGTCCGATTTAAGTCAAATATGCGTCCTTTTGGTCGTAAACTTGTTGCCAACGAGATGCCAGCTTCATTATACCCCTTTCGTGGAAGGCTGCGTCCCTATTGGCAAAAAACTGTGAGAGACAAAAAAGATGGTAATCACTTGATGTCATGTCCGGACTATAAGGTGGGTGCATTAGGACCTCCCATCCGAGCTCCTGGAGCTTCTGGCGCGTTACCAAAGACATGTGTGGCCTGGCGTTGTCCTGATGGAACATAATTCGGCCTCTGTTGATCAAAGATGGCGGTCCAGTTGTTGGCAGTAGAGGGCCGAATTGATCGTTTGGCCATAGGGGAGCAGCTCGTAGTAGATGATTCCTTGCCAATCCCACCAAACACACAGAAACACCTTCCTGACCGTCAATCCTCGCTTGGCCACCGTTTCCGCGGGCTCACCGCGTTTCGACCACGACCGATTTCGCTTGACGTTGACGTAAGTGATCCACTTTTCATCGCCAGTCACCAAACACTTCAGAAATGGGTAGATTTTGTTGCGATTCAGCAGCGATTCGCAGATGGAAATTCGGTCCATCATGTTTTTGCGTTAGTTCGTGTGGCACCCAAACATCGAGCTTCTTTTTGAATCCAAGGTTATGCAAATGGTTGCAAACGGTTTTCTGGGTTATTCTTTAGTTCCTCAGCAATTAAATAAGTGCTCACGTGACAGTCTGTTTCCACTATTTCCATGATTTTATCGCAATTTTCGACGACAGGCCTCCCGACGCGTGGGGCATCTTTAACATCGAAATTACCGGAACGAAGCCTAGCAAACCACTTTTGTGCTACACGTTCGTTTACAGTATCGGGCCTATAAACTAAATTAATTTTTTAGCCGCTTTGGCTGTTTTTTCGCCTTGATAGAAATTGTGAAATATAGCGAATTTTCCCTTTGCTGGTGTCCATCTTTGACGAGCGTCCAAAACGTACTGAGTCAATCATTCGATAAACTACCAAAGACAAACTTTTGACGGGAATAAACACGTCTTCTGCGCCGTATAGTATGACATGATGCGACACTATGCGTAACACTAGTACTAAGGACAATAACGCCATATCTTAGATTAAAACCGAAGGAACTCTTTACTTGACCTAATATTCCTATATATGTATGTATATATAATTGGCGTTTTGTAACCGCTGAAGCGAATTTCGGCCGAGCTCCTCCTCCAATTTTTTGTTTTTATGTCTTGATGTTTTTCCAGCAAATGGAGGGACCTACAGTTTATACCAAGCCGCCTCCGAACTGCTGTTTTTATGAGGAGCTTTATTTCATGTCAGAAATACACTCGCAATTAGAAAATTTAACTTAATTTTATATTTAGACTAATTTTCTATAACTTTTTAGATGTTAGTACGATACCGTGATATGAACCCGAGCCTTCCGAATGGCAGTGGGCGGTGCCAACCACTCGGCTACTGTTGCTGCCAATTTCCTTATAATTTAAGGAAAAAAATCCATTTTGAGTATTAGAACTTTTTGGTGAAAAATAAGTTACTTTATCAACTCTTCGCAAATAATTATTCGGAATATAATTACCATTCGAAATGCATCTGCTCTTAAGAGCCAGAAAATGAATGGTATTGTGATTTCAAAAATTCTCTTTATTTGTGATTTTTGATACACATAAATACAATACCTATAACTATCAGTCCTTCCATCTCATTCTGCAAAAAAAAAATAATAATAATCATAAAAACAAATTTCCGCTGACATAACCGTAATCCGCACTTCACTTCATAATCTCCAACCCGAATGTTTTGAGCAGTTTGAAGACGCCATCACAATGACTGTTATCAAGAGCCTCGTCATCGGTATTTAGCAAGCAAATGTCAATATTCCAAATCATAAATGCATTTTACAAAAACAAAACCTGCACAATTTTTTTAAATTTTTTTCAAATTTTGTTCTTGCACTGATCTCATCTAATTTTCCAGCTAATCTCTCTGAAATTCTTAACTTATTTTCTTTCTTCGACCCAATTCGCTGCACACAATGGATTTATCGATACTTTAAAAAACACAAAAACAACAATCTACTGCTAAGCCACTCTTTTGGTTGTATATCCTTCATAAATGTGTTATCCTTTTCGAAGCGCCTACTGTTTGCGGTTTGCGGTTTGCTGTGCGGTCATCATAACCAGCAAAGGATAGTAGTTAGAATGCAATGGCCGATAATGGACCCTTATTTGCATTAACCGAATTTTTTCTCATTTCGATTTCTGCTAATTGTTGTTGTCTTATCATTCATTCTCTTTTGCTTTTGTTTGTTGTCCAAGTGGGTGTGTTCGCTGCTAATGTTCCCAGACGATGACTATCTTAACTTCTACGCTCTAATGGGTATTTTGAGCAGACTAGCTGTGATTATTGATCTGCATAATTCGCTTTTCTTATGTGTGAATGTGTGTGTGAGTGTGTGTATTTGTATTGTTTCAATAGTCGGACGGAGGGAAAGGAGGTTTTGCTGTTGTTGGAATTAATTCGGTGCATGTAAATGTTTTCTTTAATATTTTTCGATTTCTTTACTTCTACTTCCTTCTCCCTTTAGCCGCTTAGCCCTCTTCCATTGTTAGACATAGCGCCAGGATTTACAATATTTGGCGCTGGTGGTATTGCGCCAGGATAATCTTATATTTAGACGTACTAGTCACAAGTCTAGACAATGAACCACTTTGTCTAGTCCTGTGTTTGTTTAATGGACTTTTAATGATTTTGAAACAATGGCGATGCTAAACAATACACACTTGAGCGTAGTTAGTGGACAATGAATGTGGGACAGTATTAGTTCTTCTGATGCAATGTGGTCGCCTACTCGTAGGAGAAAAGCATAGTGTAATTGATTCATATTAATTAAAAAAGAAGTTCGTATCAATGATTTTCGAGCAGTTTGTAGTAGGTTGCGGGAGTGACAGTCCTTGGCCGGATACAAATCCGGGTCGTTCTGGTATAAAGTCCCGACTGTCGCGGGAACTATTGGATTTTAGTCGCCTCTTAGGACAGGGATGCCTTACCGAGAGTGAATTCTTGATGCTATACACTGGGAAACAATTTTTAGTCTGCCTCTGCTTAAAATTTGTAAATTACTGCCCGCACTGAAGACTTGATGTGTTCACAGAAACCTGGACTTTCTAGGATTAAAGTTCCTTTCAATAAAGTGGCTGCACTAAAAGCTCTGAAATCTGTTAAAATGAAATGAATGACAATATTCAAACTTGCAAGAAAGGAAATTTCGCTTTCAACTTATTCCCCTGTGATAGTAACCAAATGGAATAGTTGTATCTGTTGCAATGGTACCAGGTTAATGTGGTGAACATAAGATGGTAGCAGTTCATGACCAATTATTTCGAACAACTTCTTTCATGCTACTACAGAACTTCAGGGAACTATTAACCTCTTCAACTTTGAGTTGAGTTGAGTTGATGCGGCTGCTGTTCATCACTAGCACACTTAGGTCAATACCGCTGAGGCTCCTGCCTTCACCTTCTCAAATGATCGAACCATTTCAAGTGCCTTATAGAGGCAACGAGATTTAGAATATTCGCTGCGGCCAACTCAGCGAGGCAGTCGAAGAAATGCTTCCCAAGGAACAGTGGCAGAGGTAGTGATCGATGGTCTCTTTCTCTTTTTCGTCCCTACACTTGTGGCAGAAATCGTTAGAGTAATAGCCCATCTTTTTCCCGTGAAGCCCCATTAAACAGTGTCCAATTAGTATGCCAGTCGTTATATTACTGGAGAACCGGTCTAGAAGGATAAAATGTTTTGATTTTTTCGAGTCCAACTTTGATCATAGCTGTCTGGTCACGTTGCACGTTATCTCGTTCACCCACCTTGAGTCAGCTTCTCTGGTGAAGGCCGATTTAATGAGCATCGTGTCTTTGCTAGTTCCTCTGCCATACAATTGCCTGGGATGTCCCTGTGTCGAGGTACCCTGGATTAGGGGGGAAGAGTATGTTCGACACCCTCCAGGACGAGATCCGTAGTGTTTAGTTGGTCTAACTTTAGAAGGATACGATACCTCATCGCGCACTAACGGACTTGGTACGAGAGAGAATAATTGCTACTCAGTTGGCTGCTGTGTTCCGCTTTGTCGTGACCTACGAATTGGAGAGGAGTTCAGCCGAAAATCGCTTACGCGGTTACAAAGTACCAATTATATACATATATATACGCTAGATTGAGCTAGTTTATTCCATGAGAAGTCTTAAATAGGTGGTACAACTTTCATATATTGAACATGGGTGCAAAATTATATACTCCTACACTTCCTGGAAGAGCATTGCTGTTCTCGAAACGAATTGAAGCTATTATACATTCTTTGACCTCTAAGAAATGTTTTATTTGTGCTCTCCTGCGATAAGGTTCCAATTTAAGAAGAAGGGAGTTACAAAGTAGTGCAACAGGAAGAGGGAATTTGAAACAATATTTTAGGAAGCAAGCAATAAAGGGCTAACGTCGTGCGGAGACTCATTGAATTATAGGAACAAGGTGGGTGAGTGGCGAAAGTTGTCAATCAACTCAGTGCGTTTTCTTCCTGTGAGATTTTCTGTCGAGTTGGACTTTTTTTTACTTCAAAGTAGCCAAGCAGAAGTGTATGAAATAAAATTTTAAACTTTAATTCAGGATTTAATGAAATCATCTTCAACATCTCGCCTTAAATTTAAAGACTAAAATGTATAAACTTTTAAACTAAAATATGAAAACCAAAGCGCCATAAGTTAAAACGCACATAAAATTGACACCGCAATTGACAACCACTTAATTTAAAGTTGGAGAGAGTGAGAGAGAGACCGAAAAGTATCGAAACAATGAATGGATCAATCGAATATGTGTAGACAATCAAAACACAGACGCCGCAACAATATGATGCCACACAAACCCAGCACACTATACACACAAACACACTTGCACAAACACAATAACAAAACGTGAAGAACAAGAGCAGCCCGACTCACCTTTTTGGCGGCAAAAGTCATTGAGATGCAAACCGAGTAAAGACATCAAGTCTGACCTCATCGCACCGTAACGTCAATAAAATTGAAACACAATACAATAATTTTGCCAATATAATACAATAATACAATATAACAGTTATATTAAGTAAATATTGTTGCTCACAGTGTTATTTTTAGTTGAAATTTAAGTGCGAAGAAATATTCGAGTGCATATCGTTCATGTCTCTATTGGAAAAAGGTTTAAGTGGGTTTTTATACTTTTTTTTTTGGTAGCTTTAACAAAGTCCACTTTCTTTTTTAACCTCAGATCTAACAACAAAATGCTTAAAAAATTTGCGAATAATATTATACAAAAAAATGGGAATGATTTTGCCAGGGTATGGTCATGAATATTTAGATAAAATAAATATATGAAAAACTTTTACTGTTATAGAAAAGTAAATTTAACAGTAATACGAGGTTTTACATGTAGTTTCGGTACTCACTCTAAGTACTTTCTTTTTTTTATATTTTAAAAAATATTGCGAATTCTGAATTACTCCGTACTACGTATATACAGGGTTGCCAGGAATTTTCCTGAGATCCAGCTAAATGAGCGAAAATAAAACATAACAAGAGTGAAGAACTGTCTTCGCCCATGCCGAAGTCTTTATACGTTTCATAACCATATCAAACGTATGATATTTCATTTTAGGATTAAATATTAATTCTTATAACTGAAAAATCGGTTGAAGGGTGTTATAAAAGGATTTTTTTGATTTCGCTGATCTTCGGTGGCAATGTTTAACTGTATATGAGTAGAAATTTCTGAAAGGCACTACGAATTTTCATGCTTGAAGAAAAATTAAAAGTAAGCAGAGGAAAATATTTTAGGTATTGATATAAAGTCACATGATAAATATTTTTGCTAAAAGTTAAAAATGCAATTGAAAAAAGTGCAACGTTTTATTACATATTTTTTACGAGAAATTATGCAATGAAAAATGTTAATAAATGAATGCACTACAGGATACCATATTCACTTTTAATCTAGTTATTATCATTGTCAATTTATTTAATTTTGCAAAAAAATAATGCAAATTTTCACTTGCTCTAACGCGAAATTTACAAGTTTTTATGAGTTTCGGGCAGACTGATCGCTCACAACGAATAAACCGTTGAAACTTTTTTAAGCCCGGCTTTTGTTTCCTAAATAAATAATATAACATCTTACAACTCATGTTTTCATATTTTTTCTCATTTCCATTACAAATTAGCCATAAAAAATTAATGAAAAAAAATCTAATAGTTTTGTTTTTCCTTATATTAAAATTTGAAGAAATAATTTTTTTTTTTAATATTTTTAAATCTACATATTGTACTGAAAATGAGAAAAAATATAAAAACGGTTAGCGTTCAAACAGGCGGATAGACGGATAAACTAAAATCGCTACTCTGACGAGCACATTTGGCCGGGTACATCTCTTTTACTACAGTTACTTATATATTTCGGACCAAACGGACCAAAAACGGTCCAAACGTTTTCTAAAAAAAAGCTTAAGGGGTTATGCCACTCTAGGATTTTCAAAAAATCGCTTGTTTTTTTTTTTTTTGCTTTAAATAGTTCCTTAGGGTCTCAGAAATAACATATTGCAGGATTATGGCTCGAAAAAATCTCTAAATAATTTATTTTCGAAGTTCCTTGCAAGGCTGCACGGTACGCACACGGTACAACTTAAAACTTTAAACGCGTTTATCTCCAAACTACATTTTTCGAGTTGGCCGAACCAACAACTCGTACAATTTCCAACCGATTAGGTTCAAATTTGACACACATCTTTAAAAGTACATTTTTTAAGGTATCACGTAGGATTTTTTTTTTATTCTATATAGTTCATTTGTTATTAACAATTAACTGATGATTTTTTAGTCGAAATTAGAAAGTTTAACTTTAGAAGTGCGCCATTTGATCATTAATCAATATATCGAAAAAATTCTACGTGTTACTTTAGCTATTGTAATATATAATAAAAAAAAATTAGATACTCAAGATATTTCAAAATTTACAGGAGCAGTTGGTTCGGCCACGTACCCCTTGAACCATAGAGGAGTCGAAGGACGACCGCTACAGCGCCACCATTCTTCAAGAAATATTTATAAGAAATTATTTTTTACACCTAAAAAGATGTATAATAAACTTCTTATATTATATTTTTAATTGACTCTATGGTTTTTCTAAAAAAAATGCACAAAAAACACCTATTTTTTCGGTCTCTAGAGTGGCATAACCCTTAAACAATTCAATTGTTTTAATCGTTTCTCATGGAAAAAACACACACGTAACGAATTATAAATTTCTTACGTCTAAAAATTTAAACAAATCGTACTCAACTTATAATGAAAAACGATTTTGACAATGAATTAAACTATTTCCTGAAATTCTTTGCATTTGAAAAAAAATATTGTACAATTTTTTATATCACAATTTTCTTTAAATTTCGTTGAGTACCTTGTATCTGACATATATATATATATATAAATATATATATATATACATATATATATATATATATATATATATATATATATATATATATACATATATTATATATGGCGCTTTTAGCCGCCACTTAACTTAATTTCTTTTACTTAAATTAATTTTCTATAAAGTTTGGATGTTAGTCAGATTTGAGACAGCCAAAAGTTGTTTTTGATAAATTATAGCGCTAAGGCCAGTTTGATTCTAGATTTTGATAAAGTCATTAACTTATTTTTTTATGATTTGTGAAAATTAATGAAATTAAAAATACGAAGTAAGAAATGAAGAGAAGCGGAGCTGAATATTTTGTGCTGCTTCTCTTCCTTGGTTAAATCGCTTCCTCTGCTCGCAGCTGCTGAAATTTACGCTTCCAGGATATATTGCTTTTTTCAAAAAAATTTTTAATTATTTAAAAAAAAAAAACATTTGTAAATTAAAGTTTTTGTAGGTAAGTAGACGTATTAAAATATTAATGGAATTTTTTCTTTAATGGCGGCTCTTAAAATTGTTGCTGGAAGCAAAATTCAAAACGGTTTCTTATTCTGTATCACATTGGCTACAGCCGGAACTAAAATGAAACATTTAAACCAAAAAAGGCGGATTTTTTATTTTTTTTACCTCTTTTTCAATTTTAACTATTTATAATTTTTTTTAAATAACAATGAATATTTTTGGTTGTAACACCGACCACAGAGAGACATTTTAGGAGTAAAATGTCGTTCAGTTCATGTTGATAAGTTCAATAGATTCTAAACAAGAGTGTCACCCAGTTGAAAAAAACGTGGTTTCGAAAAATGCGATTAAAATACTGCAGCGGCCGGATTTACTGCTTGGCGGGCGGACCTTCGGGATTAATTCTAAGATATTTTATATCAATTTATAGGAAACAAATTTCGATTTTTTTTTTTTAGTTTTTAGAGGAACCTGGCCTTATGACAAGTTTTAGATGCACTTAAAATGACTTGTCAAGCAATGTCGAACTCGCTATCTCTCGTTATGACAATCCAGTATGCCATCACGATAGGCCTCAAAAACTAAAACCATAATTTCCAGCTGCATTAAATAAATACTCGGATTTAGTCCATCAAATATTATTAACAATCGTTTCAATCTACTCGGGGCCAGAAGTGGAGAGTTAGTTGAAAGGCTCCACTATAGGTCTAAAATATGTAAACTTCGGATGTCGAAATTCTCAATTAATAACCAGGATTCTTCAATGGTCGGATTGGTGCTTTATTAATTAATTAAGAAACACTTAAATTATTTTCAGTAAGCAAAAGAGTAGTTTGACTACCATTTTTATTTTTCCAAAAGAAAGT
Source organism: Ceratitis rosa (assembly GCA_037013455.1). Lineage (NCBI taxonomy): Eukaryota > Metazoa > Arthropoda > Insecta > Diptera > Tephritidae > Ceratitis > Ceratitis rosa. Next base: position 6,146,418 of record JAWMAG010000013.1, read on the forward strand.
GAAATCGAAAATATTTTTGAAAATATTTTTTCTTTTTAATTGGAAATTAATTTTAAATTTTTTTTTGCCAAAATTGAAAAATAATCAGTTAGTCCCTTTATACATTTCAACAACGATGCCTGTAATTATATAGGAGTAGTAAGTAGAATGAAACTAAGTTCATAAATATCATTTATTTCTTTCCCGTTGTAAACCGGTATTTTTAGCCAAATAATTTGCGTTATGCCAAAATAAGGTTAAGAGCCGCACCGAGGTAAGAATCATATTTTTTGGAAAATCGAAAATTTCAATTGTTTTTGGTGTGGCACAAGCAGCAACTGGTATCAGATGTTGGCTAAGCTGGATGCCAAGAACATGTCCTCGGGGAACAAATCACACATTCACACACACAAACACATGCATACACATACCTATGCGCAATAGTTGTAAAATTATAAATAAATATGCCAATGAATATGATAGCAGGCAAAAATACAACACAAATACTATATAGATATATTAAAATAAATAACTGTATGTATGTGCGGGTATATACCTACATACAACTCATCGACTGTAAGGTTATCAATGCAATGGCATCGAAATAAATCGAAACGAATTTATAATGAAAAGATAGTGAAGGTAACTTGATAGGCCAGACAGACATACAAACTAAAGCGCACACACAAACATACGCTAATACAATTTGCAATTTTCGAAAAACACACACACGCACACATAGATATATATCGGCAAAAGATATTAATATTCCGAGAGAATAGATTGAATGACTGACTGACAGACTGCTGTTAGTTGCCTTAGGTCATTCGCATATACATATACATATACATACATACATACTTCTAGATATGAGAGCAAAGCTAAAATCCTTATTACTTGTCTGACATAGTTTTCTAACTACACTAAGGACATCTTAATCCTTATCGCCAGTAGCAGTGGTAGGACCGCTGCCAACAAACGAACGTATCGAAGAATGCAAGTAGACACCAGCGAGATTTGTTGGAATTATGAAAACTCAACATGCGCTGTTTTGTTGTTGCACAATCAGTATCACTCGAAATATTGAGGTTGTGCACTCAACAACTATTTATTAATAGTCGTAGAGCGAAGTGTACAGTTGTTGATCCTTATAAATATTTAGCAGATACATACATACTTGTACAATATATTTGTGCTGAATCGTTGGATATACCGATAGCCATTTGCTGACTACTTGAAAATATGATTTGTAGAAAGTTAAGACTTCAGCGAATCTTCGCACCGCCCCAGTGACAAAGTGTCGGCCGAGGCTTTGTTGCCAACCTTCATACCCGCGGTTCACACCAACCAACCAGCAACAAAAGCAATTAACTTAACTAATAACAACAGCAGTACTAAGTTGTTGTTGCTAGTTACCTCTTAGTAACCGCAAGGTGTTCTTGGTAATTAATTTCAGTTTTCTTTTGAGTTATAAAAATTGAAAATCGCCACTGGTAAATTAGTCAAAATATCACAAGTGCATGAAATCACTTGGTAGCGCAGAGTCTGTAAGAATGAGATATAATGTAAGCAATTCTACAAATATTTTTTATTCCTGGTGATAACCTATCATACAATTCATTTCAATAATAGTATAACATATGTACGTTCTCAGAAGAGGAAAGGGCTAGAAAGGATGCGCTCATTCTTTGATAGCTGTTACTTGATATGTACTCAGATTGGCTTGCCAGTGCAAACTTACTCCGAAACAGCATTTGCAGCTCATGCAAATTTATTACCAAAATAATGATTCGGTTCGTGTGGCTGCATTCAATATTCGGTAGATATAAGCGCTCAGCAGTATCGGTAATTCAAGCAACCATGGATCAGCTTCACACCACGTTTACCCTAGTGGATAATGCGCACCCTCAGAGATGCCGTACGGTGCCCACCGAATACAATATCGCTGCTGTGGAGCAAAATATCACAGAAAACCCGAATGAACCCCGGTGGATGGGTGCAATAAAGATGGCCACGGATCCCAATTTTAACAAGAAAAAAAACTCACTTCTAGTTGGAGGGGCACGTTAATAAATTTTTTTTTTTTACTTTTGATAATGAACGCTTGTCCACTGTTGGGACGCCGTACACCGTCAAAATATCACTTTTTGGTCTGTTCTATTAGCTTTTGTCCAGATTTCTTCAAAAATGAAGCCCACCATAATATTACGAGGTGTGATAATTAAGTAATGAGACTGATTCCATAAAAACCGTATATTTCAAAATTATTCTACAAATCTGCCATCGCCTTCAAAGTAGTCCCCTTGGGCAGCTATACAACAATTCTAGCGCGCAATTTGGCGCAAAATTTTATCACGATGGGTTGCTCTTGATTTTGTTTTCCCATTTTCGTGACGAGCACTACGAACACACGTTTACTCAACACGACACAGCACACGAACTAAAGAAGCTAGAGCGATGAAAAATATATCGGTGGAGAGGAGAAGAATGCCGAGAGAAGGAAAAGAGAATTTCAATGTCGCAAGGTTACCACAATCGTGGCAATGTAATCAGTCTCATTACTTTATTGTCACACCTCGTATAGTGGAACGCTGTAGAGCCCTGATTCATGACCTTTTCGTACCTGAATTGACAAATGTTGATGGGGACCACCAACAACAAGAAGGTATTGCATACCATACACTCTACAAAACAATAAATTTAATGAAGGAAACTTTTGGTAAGCGTATTATCCACGTCGTGGTCCTGTGGCATGACCTTCAAGTTCGTGAGATTTAACCCCGCTGGTAATTTTTTTAAGGCGTTAAGTGAAATCACTTGTCTACGCAAACAACCCGCGGCGATTGACGCCTCAGAAGAGAGTATTCGGCGTGTTATGACATAAGGCTGGAGACAAAGTCATACGAATTATATGATTAGATTTTTCGTAAATACGTGTATGCCTAAAATTTATTTAGATTTTTATAAATATCGCTTACTTTTAACTAAGCCAAAATATTTGGAATCAAGAAGATCACTTTCTTTTACTCAAATCATCGGAGGTTACATTGGCTTCTCTGATCTTTTATATAGAACATATTTTAACATACCCGTACGGAATCTTAGCAGCTCTTTCGCCTCTTTCTGTAGTTAAATGTAAAACGGAGTATGTGCAGAATACTCCACCTGTTCGAGCCTTTAATGAGTTTAATTCAAGAGTACATTTTCACATATCATAAACATTACTTTGTTAAAAAAATTAATTTTAGCTATATACATATGTAAATACATATATTAAAAAGTCATGTAGATTTCAAATAAAATAATATTCATTTTGCTTAAATTTTTTCACTCAAGGGATTTAATGGCAATGATAAACTTAGCTCATCCCTGTTTATTGTTATTATCTGCTTTATTATTTTCGCTATTATAACTGTATACCTACATAAATTATTAAAAAAAAAATAATTTTTCCAATTACGGTTGCCCATCGGCAGGGAATGTCATCGCCTCCGAGTGGACTTCTCACATGAAATAAAACTTCCTTTTGAAAACCCATTAGTCGTTTGGAGGCGTATAGAAAAGTAGTAGATTAGAAAAGTAGATCCTTCCATTTGTTGGAAAAACATCAAAACTCACATACTTGCTTTATTGGCCTAGACACCGCTTAGGCAATTCATTTGCTTTTTTTTTTTTGTTTGGCGCCAATTGGAGATACCAAGTACCGCCAGGTCCGCAGCTGGCCTTACCAACAAAGTGGAGGTCTTCCTCTTCCTCTACTTCCTCCTGCTGATACTGCATCGAAAAACATCAAAACGCACACCACAGATTGGGGAAGACGCTCCGCTGACAATCGCTATAGCGTTAACAAAGCGGCAGCTATGTATTGTAGATATATGTATGTTTATATACAAGTATTGTACATATTATATCTGAATACCAACTCATATGTATGTATCTTCTTCTCACTAACTGACATTTTCATTAAAAAATATTAACATGATTTTAATTGAACGTGTTGCAATGAATGATGTCAAGGTCTACCTCGCTCAGGGGTCATGCGCTGCACGAAAATTCAATTTTTTTGTGAAGATATTAAGATGTATAAAATAATAAGAGTGACATACGTATGTACATAGGTATATATGCAAAGTAGCTTATATATAATATATAAATATATCTATATACGGGGGCATACCTATGTATGTCCACTCACAAGTGTAATAATTGAAAATTATCATTTAAATTTGGAAAATGATGGTTTTTATATGATTGAATGGCGCCTATACCTGTTATCGGTTTTTAGGCCTGTAAGGAGATAAAAGTAACTTCAAGAAGAAAAATTTAGAGATATTTTGGTTCAGAAGATTTCTTGAAAAAACGCCTTCTTCGAAATTATCGTAATAAGTATAATAAGGTTACGATTATGACACATTATTATTACATTAGTGCTAATATATAGCAAAAAGAAATGCTTGCCCTTCCTCTGCTTCCAACAACGGGAAAAACTTTCGAAGTTGCCTCTCTCTTAACTCGCTGCACTATGTTGTTCTACAGCCTGTTTTATTACCCGTTGCCAATGCGTAGAGAACCATAAATCTTCCGGAAAACTTTTTTCTCAAAAACTTATAATGCCTGTTGCCTAACATCCACGCTGGTTCTTGAAAATAATCTCTGAACATGGCACATGAACAATCAATATTGACAGCACTTTTCTCGTAATCTAAGAAAAACATACTAATGATGATGCCGGTACACATGCTGCAGGAAACAGTATATCACTGAGGATCGAATGGTTTTTTCATAGTTATGTTTGAGTTTTCTGTGCACAAAATGTGGTAATTTCATTTGTTAACTTAGCTGTCGAAGTGGAGATGAACTCCTTCGGAAAAGCTGTTGCCAAGTGATCTTCAGCCCATTAAGCGAAGAAAAATCGCATCGGATGATCATAAGGCTTCAGTTCTTGAATCAATTGAACTTTGTAAGTCTTTATGCCATTGGTTTTATCTAAAATCCTGCGCAAATTAGGGCCCAAAATTTTTAATGTTGATAGCTGTAGCAATATTTTCCTCTGAACGAAATGAACGAGAACGATATATGGGTCACCCTTAGACAAAATTATCTATGACCCACTTCATTAGTGGGTATACAAATTAGTTCGGTCAACTGGGATAAAAAAAATATTTCTTCTACAAAAAAAATAAAATAAAAACCACATCACGGAAAGTATTGTCCAGCAGAAGCATCCTAAAGTCCAGTTTGGTACCGAACGACTCGGAGAGGTCATCCCAATTCTGACTGCGCTTCTGGTATTGTTAAGGCTCAATTTACAAAGTCATATGAGTATCTATGCATAGCTACAAAATTCAGACGCAGCCATAGCTCGTTTTAATCATTTATACGGCTACTTTCTAATCAATGAAGAGGTTTGTTTTCTAACGTGTGTTTTTCAAGATTTGATGAATGATGAATATTTAGTCTACTCCACCAGGTCCGATAAGTGACGGTTAACTTTATTTTTCCTCACAATACACCAGATAGAACCAAATATACGACATTTAGAAGGCTTATTCTACAATAATCTTAATTGGGTCGAGAGCACTTCGACCATATTCTTCAAAAAAGCCGAATCATGTAACCGGTGAATACTTCGCCGTCATATTTCAATAGATCAGCTGATACACCAACGGTTCCCGCGGCTATTATGTTCTTCTTTAAGCGGGCAATAATTATTCGGACTGCTTCATATGGCGGTTATGAAATATCTTCGAGGTGATGCATACTTATCAACAATTTTTTATTAAATGTCCGCCTGGTGGGAATTGGGAAAGAAATTTTGGTGTTTATTTTACTAATTAAAAAAAAACATCCTCATGTATGTACATCTAGCACTGCAGACAATGAAAAAAATAATTAAAAATCAACCAATATTTATTTAAAATAAATATAGAAATTAACTAATCATTTGATTGAGGCGGGCGTGATGAGTTCAACTATCTTAATAAATCTTATTTCAGCCATTAAAACAATGGTTTAATACTATATATTTAGACATTTTATTTATTAGTAAAACCAAAAAAAAACACAAAAGTGATTGTTTGAAAATTATTAATAAGAATGCATAATAAAAGAGCCAGCTGCGCTAGACGTCTCGCGCTAGGCAAAAGAGGCGTCTTACAAGTCAAATGTGCAAAAATTAGCAACAACAATACATTGCATAAACATATGCATGTATGTATGTAAGTATTATTACATATTGTCTATATGCAACTGCACAAACCCATATGCTGCAACCGGACGACAGATAATGACAGCTGTTGCACAAAGCAAATGCAGTACCAACATTTGGTGGCACACCAAGTGGCCAACCACAATGCAAACACCTTCAGGCGCCATCACAACCAACTCTTGTAATGCTATTTATAAATTTTGGAAAATCAATTTTTTTTATATATATACATATATGTACTCGTAGTTGCATACACGTATGTGTGTGTTTGTGTTATTTTGGTAGCATTCAACGGCGTGCCACAGCATTTGCTACTACACGTTTTAAAAACTAGTCGGCAACACTCCTCCGGCTGCGCCGCTTTAGCCTGCCAAGCAACTCCAACTCATCTGCAACATTGTTTGTTGGTGGTCGAGTGAGCCGCGTCGGCTGCTGTATTCCACCGTCGCACACACCTCTTTATTGTGGTGCCACCTTTGCTTGCGCCTTCATTTTTATTTGGTATGATTTTCGCCTCATTCTTTGTTCGCCATTCAAGTATCGTCAAATTTTATTTGTTGTAAAATGCGATTGCGTAGCTGCGATTTGTTTGTTGGCATTTTTATGTTGCATTGTGTTGTGGATACTTTTAGTGTTGTTATTGTTGCAACGTGTCATATCGCTATCTGTTCAGCTGTTGTGTACTCGTATCCTCAGTGAAGACATTTATCGGTTTCTATTGAGTGTGATTTCCTTTGTCAATGAGCCATGTATACATGTGACCTTAGTGTGGTGAAGCTTTTTGTTTGCTTCAATGAAAACGTCAATTAAACAAAATGATGATTTCCATAAAAAAAAATTGCAAAAGTTCTTTTTTTTTTTTAAATTAGCAATGAACTTCCAGTCACTGAGGTCTACCGCAGTCGAGAGTTTCTTATTTCCTTCACATTTTTTCAATCAATCAAAAGAAAAATCAAATCTCGGCTCCCGGGATCTTGAATTCACGGAAAGAAATGCAGCCGCTGAACACGACAATATGAGAATGTCCCAATTTCATTCGGGAACCGCAACGACGGAGCCGAGAGGACCTAGAAGGTTCACTCTATCTAACCTCTTCAGCCTTTCAGACCTACCGGGACCACTGTTTAGCACCAAGCAGGAAAGCCATATCGAGTGGTGGGACAAAAAGGTTTTGTCCCTTGGGGGAAAGGCATAACTATCAGCAGGGTAAAGGTAGACCCGTCTCTATTGTGATGAAAAACGACATGGAAAGACACTAACGTAAAGCTCTACCATATACCGACTCAGCCCCAAACCCTAAACATGCACAATCTGCTTCAACGTCTGTAACTACAGTGACTGATAACCTAGATCCGAGAGCCTGCACACACCTTTAAGGGTTTTGTAGAAATTAAGCGCTATACCTGTAGCACAACTAATGGAGGAGCAGAGGGTCAGCCTCAAATGGGCTATAGATGTTGTCGATACCAGAGGGAAGCCGAGAGTAAGGAAAGGCATCCACAAACCACACCTCCTCCACATCAAAAAGTCCCACATCTCTGGAAAACACAATGCTTACTTTCCCTGCCTAGCTTGCTTTCTACAACTCACATTGCTCCATAGTGGTTTTCCATAGAGAAGATCTTCACAGATTAATTGTTTATACAACATTTGTGGAGTTCCATTGTTGGTCCTGCAACTAGTTCAGACTCTAAGTGTTCTTTCTACTGACGGGAATAGACGATGGGGTGTTTAGTTGAAGACGAGATGGAAAGATCTATAGTTTTGTCCTAGTTTTGTCCCCAAATTGGTTTTCGGGAAATATTGCTGTGATAAAAATCCCAGTCGGCTCGGTGTAAAGATCATACTCTTGCAGAAACTATTTGATTTCAGTCATCTCTGATGACAGCCAAGCCTTATCGCGGGTAAATTCTCTAACACCTAACCCACAGGAGGAACAAACTGTAGTCAAATGCTTCGCTTAAAGACCAAAAATGGCGGTGATATTACCTTGTCAGCGCCTCATTTGATACCGTCAGCCATTTTAAAACTGTGTGGCGTACATTTCCTAAGATGCGCCGATGTATTTCGACCACTTAAAATTTGGCATTTAGCATATATTAACATTAGCGCTACTTTGACTCTGAGAAATAGACCTGGAATCCATTGGAAAACCCGATATATTGGAAGAACCGGACTTATACAATAGTTCGATTTAATTGAAATTCCTGAAAGTTTACCAAGTAGCGATCTTATTGAGAAAGGTATTTGTATGCTTCTGTTCACGCGAGGTACCTTCTTTGAGCCTTTACAATAAAACACCTCGCGTTTCGTATTTAAATTGTATAAATGTTTAGTTTAAACTGTGTGGCGTACATTTCCTAAGATGCGCCGATGTATTTCGACCACTTAAAATTTGGCATTTAGCATATATTAACATTAGCGCTACTTTGACTCTGAGAAATAGACCTGGAATCCATTGGAAAACCCGATATATTGGAAGAACCGGACTTATACAATAGTTCGATTTAATTGAAATTCCTGAAAGTTTACCAAGTAGCGATCTTATTGAGAAAGGTATTTGTATGCTTCTGTTCACGCGAGGTACCTTCTTTGAGCCTTTACAATAAAACACCTCGCGTTTCGTATTTAAATTGTATAAATGTTTAGTTTATTTATTTAAATAAATATGCAAGATTTTAATATAAATTTGCAGATTATAAGAGAACAAAAGTAATTTAATTTAAGTTTGATTGGTTTGAATTTGTATTTGTGTATTACACAGTTTTCTTTTAAATAAATGTTTCCTCTATATACCATATGTATGTATAGGTATATACATGTATTTAATTGGGTGCGATGGATTTACTTGGCGAAAATTGGGCCAGGAAACTAGGACCTATTATGATTTTCTTGTCTTTTAGCTTTTTACCTATATTAATACACACAAAATATTTTCATGCGGCGAATAGGATCATTGAGAATTCGTCAAAAATTGTCTTGATGTGCATGCAAGCACAGAACGTACGGAAGGATATTCGCTACTGCTATTGATAGGTTATCAAAATCATTGGCATTTCCCCAAAAATGTCTTTATTTTTAAGGGTGATTTTTATATGTATATGTGACTTTCAATGAGGCAATATTTTTTTGAAGCAGGTCTTTTTGACAGTTGACAGCGCGAGGCATCGTGTGCCATGCGTTAAATATTCGGTCGTCGTAGTCGTCCAGCAGAATCGGGAATTCGAGCAACCATGGAGCCATGGAGACGCCGCAACAATGGGAGCTGTGCCCATCCACTTTATGGAAGATTTTGCAGAAGGATCTTGGTTTGAGGGCTTAAAAAAATCAAGTGATGCAAGAATTGAAGCCGAATGACCATCAAGCGCGTCGCACGTACGTTGAATTTGTCCAGAAGGAGAGGGTCACTGAAACCGATTTTCAAAGGAAAATTTTGTTCAGCGATGGAACTTACATTTGATTAAATGGGGACGTTGTGTGATAATCCACTAACCACTATTGAGTTGCATTTAATTCGTCAAAAATTCACTGTTTCATGGTCTCTATGGACCGAGCTAGTCCTTGGTCAATATTTATTGAAAAATTTAGACGGCTATTATGTTACAGTTAATAGAATCTGGGACGACCTTTAGCTCCAACAAGACGGCGCTACATGCCGAGCGGCAAACAAATTTTTGTAGGAAAATATCCTTAAAAATACTCAAACTCACACATAACCTGATTCTCAAACTAGACGTTTCATTGCTTCATATTCACATACATATGTATGATTAATAATAAATAAGACATAAAAAAGTTTTTTGGTATTTAAGATTGAAAAGATGATTACCATAAAACTTTCGCATAAAAGAATACCATCCATGCATACATACGTGAATACTTTCATACATAATTTTTAAATATATAAATATATTATATATGTACATACAGACATTTTGTGCAAAGCATTTGGGTGTAACATTTTAATTGAGGTCAATTTTCCACTGCATGGCGAAAAGTCTGACCGAACAAAAGGAAGAAGAGGAAGAAAAAAAAAACAAATTAAATTTATCGTAGATTTCACATCTGACACATATAGGTAAAAAGTACAAAAGAACAATGAAATAAATGAAGTAAAATAGAAAATTTTCCCACCCACATTTGCCGAAACAAAAGCGCACGACGAAAAAACCGTAAAAATCTCCAAAAATTTTAGTAAACTTAAACATAAAAATATATATATTTACATAATAAAAATATGTATTCACATACATGTATATGTATGGTACACCCCTGCATATGTATATCTACAGTCATACACACATACACACACACATTTATCATACTTATTTAATGTTAAAAGAAAAATTCATATCAAAATTTATTACGTACATATGTATATATGTATGTATGTATGTATGTATGCATGTACACGTATGTCCAAATGTCTTTTGGGAAAACCTGCAACCTGAAAATGCTAATGTCTTAGAGAAAAGAGCAGCGAAATGTCTAAAATGCGACACATGAAATTATAATGTCTTTCAGTTGTTGTTGTTGTTGCATACTTTTTTGCTGTAAAACCAGTGACGGTACATACATAAGTTTAATAGCCGTTGCAAGTAAATATAATCAAAATTTTATAAGAAAAACAAAAACATTTTAATATGTAAAATAATATGCATACGACATATTTACATATTTTTTTACATACCTACATACATACCATACATACGTACATACTTACATAGGTAGTTAAATAATGGTAAAACGTAGCTGTTTCTAACTATTTCACACCATTCAATGATTTTTCTCACGCTTAAAGTATAATTTCTTCATATAAGCGGTGAAGGAGAGCATAACTTTTTTTAATGCCTCATATCTTTGTATGACTTATTAACATTCATACATACACGTACACACTAGTTAAGCGTACGTGCGTAGGTGGTGTGTATGTACATACTTATGTATGTATGGTATGTATGTACCACATGAACTGAAGTGTAAAACGTCCCTACACGCGCTGTGAGTTGGTCATTTCGTATGTAATCAACACATACATACACACATATACAATCACACACCACATTACACATATATATGTATAATTAAAGTAGCGTTATATTCAATGACCAAAGAAAAATCATTAGACTTCTTGAAGACAGACCAAGAGTTATGCCGTAAAACCATTTTTGTATAAAACCGAGGTTGTGCTGCACGATCAAACGTATACAAAATATATATATATGTATATACGATATTCTCATATATGTAATATATCCATAATTACAAAATATACATAAATAAAATGCATTTAAAATAATTTTTCGATCCGTTTAAGACAATTTTCGACCACTTTTTAACACTTATTGGCCGGTATCTCAGCCATAACTCGACGTTTGACTGGTTTGGTTTTCAAGTGTTCAGAGTTAAAGATTTATCCGCATAACCATGTCCTTCACGTAGGCTCATAAAAAGGCTCTAAGACTAGAGATTACGCGGCTGGGAAATTTCTCTAACAATAAAGCCCATATTCGCTCGTGTTGTCTTCTTATTGAACCCACTAATTGTCAAAGTCGTATTCTTCAATTGCAAGCCAGGTCGGTCATCATGTGAAAATAATGCTCCAGTAATGTCCAGTCCCAGGCAATGTAAATCTTTTTGGGTGTAGTGGCCTCTTTTCAATTATAATATTTTAGGATTCTCGCAGAATTGCAAAAGAACTCTCCGAGCAGTTCGGTATCGAATCAGGTCTCAGGCAGGGTGACTCTTTATCATGCGATTTCTTCAATTTGATGCTGCAGAGCTAAATAGACAAGACACAATGTTTTACAAGAGGGTGCAACTGCTGGCGTATGTCCATTTTGTAAGCCTTAACTACCCCGAAATTAGTTCTGCCTTCTCCAAGCTTGAAAAGGAAACGAAGCGAATGGTTTGGTGGTGAACGGAAATGAGACGAAATATCTCTCGTCATGAAACAACCAGTCGGGGCATTCGCGGCTTGGCACTCACTACAATCCTGTCAGTTAAAGCTTCGAGGTCGTAAATAATTTCATCTACCTGGAAATCCAACGCAGAATTAGTCTTGACAACAGGTACTACTTTGAACTGAGCAGTCCTCTCTCGACGATCCAAAACCAAACTCTACAAGTCACTCATCATACCCGTCCTAATTTTGTGTATGGTGGATGATAGCAACATCCTATAAATCAGCCCTGGGAGTTTTCGAGAGAAAAGTTTTGGGAACGATTTAGGTTTTTTGTGCATTGGCAACGGCGAATAGCGTGGGCGATTGAACGATAAGCTGCTCGATTTATACGGTGACATTGATATAGTTCAGCGAATGAAGAAGCAGCGTTACGCTGGATAGATCATGTCGTCCGTATGAATAAGCGCTTCAGCCTTGAAAGTATTCAAAGCATTACCCGACGTTGGAAGCAGAGGAAGAGGTAGACTTCCACTCTGTTGGAAGGTCCAACTGACGCGAAACAGTAAGAAGGAGAACCTTAGTGACTGTTACAAGCAAAGTCAGCAAACCAAAGTCAAAATTTATCCACTTAACATGTCCAGATAATATTGATTTAGCAGACCTCTTTTCCCACAAATGATTTTCAAAACCTTCGGTTACGTGGGGATTTAATGGTATAGAGGAAAGGATATAAGAACGCCATGTAAAAATGGTTACTTAAATTAATAAAATAAAAACGCATTGTTGAGAAAAATATGAATATTACTTTTACAACAACCTTTCTAATCCATGAACAGACCTCACCTGGTAATTTTACTTCTAGCAATTCTCAAAATTTTGACGACTTTCTTTTTTTCTTTTTTAACATATAATTTTAGTTGTATTTTCTTATTACAACAAATATTTTGCTACCAAATTTTGGCTTCTAGATTTTTATCGTCATGAAGCCATCATTTGCGCTAGCTCTGCCACCCTTGAGTGGAACTAAATTTGAAGAAAAAACCTTGGAGACACACAAATTAAAATATGCTTATTTCTATATATGTAATATAGTCTAACTTAAACATAATTTAATTTTGGACACATGCTTTATATAAATACTTACTTTTAGCTTCAAATTTCTCAGTATATTTTGATAAGAAAAACGCACCTTTATTTACATATCTTTTTATGTTACTTTTATTTAAAACTAGGAATTTACATATATTTTTCCAACTTAAACACATAGACATGTTATTTTCTTCTTCTCTTTGCATTCGTTTTCCTCTATTCATATTTTCTTATCCATTGGCTAATGGTCAACAGTCAACTGCCATTGTTTTTAATTACCTTAGCTACCGTTTATTTGGTTTCGACTTTGTTTTTTTTCTCGCACATTCTATTGTTTGCTTTGTCTCAAGTTCATCATTCAACTCAAATATTCCCTCACCCTGCTCACCTTGATTCAGCCAAATTGTGTCGCATGTGTAATTAAGATTTTACTGTTTGTTCTTAATGCCCTGACCTGGTGGGTCCATATCTAGAAACTGGTGTCTCTGTCGCTTTTCTTCCTTAAATTGCAATTATGGCAATTAGTTTGATAAGCAAAGTGAAAATAATCATAATAACAGTATCAATATCTAATTTTTACAAAATTATTTTTGCTAAAATTTCAATGAATGTGATGAAGAGATCTGCAAGTACTATTTTGGTGTGGTATAAATACGGTACCTTGCTATTACCGCTATTCATAATTGCTAGACGAAAGATAAGCTTACAAATTTTAGTCAGCTTTCTCTGAGAAGTGTGCAAATACCAGAAACAAAAATATATACATACGGATGTTCTAAGATTTGAATGTAAACGAGTTCTTCCAGATTTTAAGATATTTCAATAAAATCTGGGAGCAGATGCTTCTTTACATATAATATAAAGAGCGTCCCAAAATTCACGCAATTTTAATTTTTTAATCTTTCGATACTAATTTTTTTATTGAGTCATAAAGTATATAGGATAGGGATATTTTTGAAAAAGCACATCGGACAATTGTCTGTCGAAATTTTCCATGACTATTCGACATAAATATGGCTGAATTTTATTGATTCAACGTTGAATCTCCTCCTTTAAAGCACCCGTCTTTGTGGGCTTGCTGCAATAAACCTGTGATTTTAAATGACGTCATGAAAAGAAATCTAATGGTGTTAAATCACACGGTCTAGGGGCCGATTCTAATCACCAAAACGAGAGAGTGCACGACCTAGAAATGTTTCATGCAGTAAATTAAGTGTTTGACGGGCTGTCGGACATATGACACTGTTGGAACCACATATAGACCACATCAATATCATCCAATTTTGGCAAAAAGGACTGATTTATCTTGTCGCGATATCGAGCACCAGTAACAGCCATTGCTTGACCAAAATCCACAACTCGTCAAGGTAATTACTCGAAAAATCAACAAGCCGATCTTTCATTATTTTTGAAATATTGTACAATAATGAAGACACGTTGTTCTTTCGTCTAAGGCTTCATGTGTACTATGCCAGTCTTGAGTTAATTTTGGAGACCCTTTATTTTCGTAGATGGAGAAGATGGTTTCTTTAGCGCTATTTCAGTAAAAAATTATTTTTCCAAATCAGTTGATTCAATTTAATTAGAGAGTAAAAATGTTTGAGAAGGTGCAAAATCAAAAACTGTCAATAATTTAATTGAATATTTCAATGAAACAAGGAACCTTTTTAGGCAGCAAAATAAAATAAAAACAATTGATTTAAATGCTACCAAGTAACGGAAAAAACTATCAAACTTGCCAAACTGATATTTTGCTTATTGGTAAAAAGATAATCTGTTTACAAAAAAAAAAATATAAAATTAAAAAAATAAGAATTAACAAAACCGGTGTTAATACCCTTATTATATTATATAATAATACTGTTTGTAAAGGTAAAGACCACTCACAGCCGTGGTCTTATAGACCAATAAACTTACTATCCTGTCCTTCAATATTATATGAGAAAATTGTGATATCTCCTTTTCCTCATCGAAATAAAATTGGTACCAGAACACCAATTCGGTTACCGTGAAAAACACGGCACTGTAGAATTAGTCAACCGAATAACTAATGAATTTAGGAAATATTCGAGTTCAAAGAATTTTCCTGTACAATATTTCTTGACACAGCATAAGAACTCGACAAGGATTGGCATAAAAGTCTATTTCACAAAATTTATAAAACTTGTGGACCATTTACTGCTCGCCGAAGAATAACTGGCAACTAGAGAACTAAAGTCAATGAGCAACATTCGGAAGGCCAAGGTCGAAATCCTGGTATCTCCAACATCCAAATTTTAGAAAAAATTAATTTAAATAAAAAATTAACTTAAATTTTCTAATTGCGGTCGGTCCTCGGCAGTAAATGTCAACCCCTCCAAGTGTATTTCTGACATGAAATATAAAGTGCCTCATAAAAAACCATAAACAGTTCGGAGGCGGAAAAACATCAAGACGCAAAACCACAAATTGGAGGAAGAGCTCGGCCGAATATCACTTAATCGGTTACAAACAGCCATTTATACATAGACAAGCAGTCGAGTTTTTAAATTTTCACATGAAACCTACCCAAGTTAAATTTATTGAAACACTAATATAAAGTGGAGTTCTACCCTCTAACGCTCTAAATAATCGAGCCTATGACAATTAGCTCGTAATCTCCTTCTCCACTTTGTGGGTTTGCATCTTGATCTCTTCCCAACAAAAGGAAGGACCTACCGCTTATAATAAGCCCCATCCGAACGTAAACGACCTGTTTCGATGAGTTCGGACTAGGCAGAAGAGTTTGAGATAAGTAGTTAGTGACGTGCGTAGACTCATTGAAAGCAAACGTTAGCTATGTCGGCGTCGAGTCTAGATAAGTAGAAGTTTAATCTACCACAATATCCAGACCTCAGTTGTGCCAGTATTACGTAGGACTCTCAAGGCAGCTCGTGCTCTTCGTCAGCAAAGAGGTGTTGGTTTGACTCCAAGAATTCCATTCACAGAAAAAAAGTTCACGAAGGGGTTGACGGATTCTCGGTAAATGGCGTTTAATGCCTGTCTGTCCGTCGTCCTGTACAGCGGTTGTTGTAGGTGCTGCTGAAAGCAGTTCTTTAGGTTAATTTCTACCTTTTTGATATGCCTGGGTGGCGGCTCGTCTTCTAATTAATATCTGTAGGAGTGCTCCCTACGGTAGAAAAGAATTTTGCTCCTTAACTCGTAGCACAAATGTTTCGCTGTGCCGGTGCCACCCTTCGGCGAATCAAATCTAAAGATACATTCCAATTTTTTTATCCGATTTTTGGAATCTTCTATTCAAATAAATTCCTTCTTCAAATCCAGAAACCTTCTTATGGCTTATCCTCCAAAATATATATATGTATATGCTATTTGCATAATAATGTTTGCTGTAATCATTATATGGCATCCTTATCATACCACCTGACTTTTTTTTACATTTTCTCTTACAACAAAAATGCGATATATCGTTGTATATATTTTTTCTCTATTTATTTACACACAGATTCATTCTTTGTTGTACTCATCCTTTCCAACCCAGTCAAAACTACCATTAAGTGTAACATTTTTATTTTATTTTTTTTTTGCACAAATATGTATGCACATATCTACATATGTATCGAATGTTATCGCCCACGACATCTTCCATTCTTGTTTTTTTTTACGTTTGTTTTTGTTATTTACATCGTTAAATATTTCTGTTGTGCCAATTTTAACGAATCAAATATATTCGCTTGGCTTCCTCCCTCCTATATTCCCCTCACGTCTTCCTACACCTAACACCTCTCCTACTCACTTCTCTCTTTGCGTTGGTTCGCATATGAACGAGTTATATTTTTTACTCTTTTTCTCATTGGATATTTTAGCCGAGTTTAGAATTATTGAAGTCAAGTTTTTTCATGTTTTTTGAGTAAATAAGTACGCGTCTGAAATTAAGTGATTTTATGTCATTCAGGAGCGGTGAAGATAAGAAAGAGAAAGAGAGAGAGAGAGTTCTCATGTTGTTTTATAGATTTAATTTTGCATAAGATAATGACTGAGTTTCCGTGTTTGTCCTTGTGAATTGTGTATTTTTATTTATGATTTGGAGATATCAAAAGAAACCAAGTAGATCTTCAGTGGATCTCTTCAATGGCATTAAAAACACACGTTCTTGTACATTCCAGCATTTTCTGCATCGGAGCTTTATACAAATGGTTACTACACCAGACATCAGCTCTTGATCACCAAAGCTGTGAGTTTATATTACCGGAGATTTACTGGCCTCATTGATCTCATTGTTTCATCGTCTCTAAAATTTTACTCTCGCAACTAACTAAACTACTAATGTAGATCTGCCGCAAGTGACATTAGGCATTTTGAAAAACGACTTATTTATGATGGTCCTTAATCTACCACAAGTTGTATAGTAGTTTCTCATACCAACTTCGTGGTTTTACTGGTTTGGTTTGCTAACTAAGCCTCCATGAATATAGTGGGGTGACTCGTTCCTTAAAAATTATTATACGACTCTCAAACCTCGTTCTAATGACTCTCCTCGTAGAATTTTATTCTCGAGCTCTTGCTCGCTCTCAAGTTACTTAATTAAAGATCATATTGGTGCCACCACCATCCAAAAGTTATGGAAAATTAATTTAAATAAAAAACTAAGTTGAAGTTTAGAATTGCGGTCGTCACTCGACAGGAATGTCCGCCCCTCCGAGTGTGTTTCGGACAAGAAATAAAGGCTAACCGAAAAAAACATCAGCCATTCGGAGGCGGATTATAAACTGTAGGTCCATTTGCTGAAAAAACTTCAAGACGCAAAACCAACCAAAATTGGAGGAGGAGCTCGGCCGAAAATCGCTTAATATATATATATATTGGGCATAACAACAGTACATACAATTGTCTTATAGTCTCCAAGGTCACACCGCTTACGCCTTTATAGTCGAGTTAACAACATTTAATTTATTTTTTTTTCGCTGTTTGGTGTCAATTGAAAATATCAAGTACAGCCAGGTAGTGCTAACAGCTAAATAGAGCTTTTAGAACAAGGTAATCTTTGAATTTGAACTCGCAACTCTGCGGTGTGGCAAGGAAATACTTTCAACCATCTACGCTGTGCTTAAACCACTCTTCAATCAACTATTATTGCATTGGAAGACTGGTATGGATTAATGCGGGATCTTAGGAGAAAACCTTACAGTGAGATGAGACCAAAATCATACGAAACCTTTTCACCTTAATGAGATAAAAAAAGTACTTGCCAGTACATTGTAAATAACCATTTTTTTATAGATCGCAATGTTCAGATATTGAGGATCATCAAATTTAAAGGTACTAAATCTGTAAGAAAATCAAAATTATAACTTGGATATCCTTTCTGCAAATTGTTTCTGAAGTAGTATAAATAGGAGGAAATTCAATATCTAAAACACTTTTTTGAGTAAAGGAGGTCTACCAACTGGCATAGTGGAAATCCTTACAGATTTGACGGAGCTCAATCTAGATATCCTCGTCTGTTTGGCAATTCAACTTGCAACTATGCTACCTCTCAAATAAAATAAAATGGTGGAATGCTCATACGACTGGTTGAACACAATGTGAACGCCACACTATATACCTCATACGGAAGGTAATAAAGTACATATAATTTTAAAGCATATAACTGCTTCATTTAAACTTTTCTGCGCCTAAGGGCATACGAGTACATATGTATAAGTTAATACTACAGAATAATCCATTTGTGTACACCCACTGAGTGGTGTAGCACCAATCCCTGCCACTCAGAAAAAAGCGAAATAAAATAAAATAAAATGAAGGATATTCTTATCTGGCAGTGGCACTCTCACATAGCGAGTCTATTCGCCCTACTCTACTCATTTCATTTCTACTTTTATGTGTATTTATTTATCTAAATACATGCTTACATAAGAGTAAACATGCACGTGTACACATGTATGTGTAAGTGTAATATAAGTGTCGGCAGTAAAAGTTTCAGTTTAGGCGACAAAAACCAGCAACGAGTTGCCAACTAGATAAAATGCTGTATGCTGTCATATATATAAATAAATATAAATACATATGTGTATATTATATGTACTAATGAGTTTTTATATAGTATGCCCCAACATCTTTGTATATAAATATATATACAAGCCATATAAAAACTCATGTCGTGTATGTAGGTACTCATAAATAGAGATTCACATATACATACATATATACATATATGCATATTTCATAGCAGTCAAACACATTTCAGTAAATCTCGTGACGCGCCACAGGACGCTCGCATTGGAGCGCAAACAGCAGCAGCGACGTTGACGAATGATGTGAGTTGAGTTTGAGGAAAAGTCGTGGAAAATCGTGAAATTTCACTGCTGTTAAGCATTTTTCCAACCACATACTTACTTATGCATGTACGTATGTACGTACCATATATACTATATGTAATGGCACGTACGATGAAAAAGAGACAGAAAATGTTCAAAACATTCACATCATACATTATGGCATAGACATATTCACATATTTATATACATACATATATGAACTCTTGGAATATTTCTAGCTACATGTATATACATACATACGTGTGTACGTATGAGTGTAGATATGCACGTTAACGCTGATGTGCGATGGAGAGTCCTATTTTTCATTTACTTTGCTCCTACTTCATCGCAACACTCGCAACGCAGCTCATCCTCGCCACCTTGCTATGTTTTCCACAAATACGTATGTAATGGACAACAACAAAAACAAAAGGAAGAAAAATTCCAACGCCAACATCAAAAAAAGGGGTAGAAAGTGGGCGCTTTTCCGCCGATACCACAAATTTCGCGTAAAAAAGTGTATATATATTTCCTGTGTAAGAGAGAGAGAGAGAGAGTCGCACGAAATGAGGGAGAGAGGGAGAGAAAATACAACGAATATTTTGGCGTTGTTTAAACTTTTTTATTATAGATACACACACAGTACTAAAAGCGTACAGACATACATGTGCATGTATGGGTACAACACGGCGTATACGTTACGTATATGTGGCATAAGAAGATTTTTCTCACTTTAGGTATATGAGTCTGTGTTGCTTTTCCCATTGATTTTTACTCATTTTTATTTGTATTTGTAGCGCTTGCATACCTTTTGCTGTCAAAGTAACACGAAGAATATCTCATTCTTTATGAAATTGAAATGCGAAAGGGTTAACTAACTCGCCCAACGGCTATAAGCGCACTTTGATGAAAATTTTAGGTATAGGAAAAATTGATAAAACCAAGTAATGAGATTATTCGTTAGACATTTACATACATATATTTTAAGAATATGATGAGAAAAATACGTTTAAAGTAGGGAAGTTGAGGCGCTTTTAATTTCTTATCTTAAAGGGGACATGCATGCAGGTGATGCTGCGAAAATGGCTGAAATTTAAAAATTCTTAATTTAAATAATTTATTTTATATTTTGTGAAATTCCCATAAAGTTCACTAAAAAATTAAAACACATTATTTATTTTATATATGTATATGTATATATATTAAATTTTATTTGAAACTCGTAAACTCTACCAAAAATATGTTGAAATGATTTGTGGACTGGCAGCCGCATTTTCTAGTACCAAAAATCGCTGCCCTTAGACTAAATAATTCGAATCATTTAAATATTAATATTTTAAGTATTGAAAATATTTGTACATAGTTTCATAATTGACCTCGTGACTAGTATGTGTGGAAGAAATTTAGACGATGAGCCCACTCAATGGCTGGAATTCGCCTGGCGGTCAAGTTTCAAGTCAGAAGGCCAGGGTTAGCATACAAAATAATATTTATATTTGCAGTCGTCCCTTGGCAGGGAATAACAACTCCTCCCAGTGTATTTCTGACATTAAATAAATAGCTCCTCATAAAAATCCATCGACCGTTCATTCATCGGCCTCCATTTGTGAGCAAAACATGAAAGCCCACACCTAAATTTAAGTGGGAGCTCGGCCGAACATCGTTTCATCGGTTACAAAGCGCCAAAAATAAAGAAGACAGTGTTTTTATCTGCTCCTTCCTAATATACGTTGTCCTCTTTCGGTACTGTCAAATAATTGAATGTTGCTAAAGCATATTCAACTGTGATGTGATCGAGATATTTACCACCGATGAAATGGCGCATCCGAAACTCCCGATTGCTGTCGTTGGAATTTCGCCCAACCGTTTTACTCACCTAGTCTAATGGTTTATTCAGAGTTGATTGAAATCAAACGTTAGTCATAGAAAACCTATGACTTTTGTCATTTCTTCTTTAAGCCAAGCCACTTACTTGTTAAAGAGGCCATTGAGTCTACCACTGTTTCTAGTAGCTTTGTACAACAATTAAATTTGCATAACACATCTGTTTCGTTGTTCCTAACAGTAACAAATTTAATCTCAAACTTCACAATGACTACTGAGATCATACTTCTGTTATCGGAATCGTGCCTACACACTTTCATCTTAGAAGCCCATACTAATTATATTTAATTTATTTTTTTGCAAATGTCTAAACTGAACTAAAAATCAGAATTTGACTGAAATTACCGCCTAGCTGAAAATAATGCAACAGGAACGGTTTGCTTAACCACCATGATTAGATGAATCGTTTACTCTTTACCATTGTGTGTCAGTACCCCTGAAGAAATTTTAAAAATTTTTGGCAGTTGAAATATTTATAAAAAATATTCTCCATAACGTATTGTTTAGGTACAAAAATGGCGGCAGAGCTACTGAAATGTGCTGGCTTTCAAAGCGAAAATTCTCAAGTTGGAGTAATGAGCACTGAACAAGCTGCTGGCATGCTCATGCTGCACGTAAATGTTCGAACAAAATCTTCAGCTCTAAAATATACCAAAAGTCTGATTACTTAATAAAAGATAAATTCGGTATAAAAATATATATCAAATGAATGTATTTTCATGCCAATTCTAGTTTTTTGAATATAAGAAAATTATGCAAAAATAAATTTTGTTTGCTTTTCATGACTATATTATTATTACTATTATTCTTAAATTACATCAAAAAATGTTTCTGTATAAATAAAAATATTTTCTAATGAATTTATTTGAAAAAAAAACCCAACAACAAAAAATAATTAAAATAATAAAATTAGGTATAGTAAAAAGTAATCCATTATTTTTGGAATATTCTACAATTTCTCTTCGATAAAGACGAAAACGCAAGGCTGAAAGCTGAAAAATTAAGGCCTTGATACTGTAACAATTTGGTTTCGTTCCGGTAATTTTGATGTAAGAGTTGTTCCACTGTTGCGAAGGCCAATTGTCGAAAATGTCGATAAAATAATGGAAATCGCTGAGTCTGACCGTCGCTGACCGAGCGCTGTTTCGATTCCCCATGAGCTAAACATTCCACAAAATACAGTTTGGAAGCACTTGGCTGGGCACACCAAGAAGCTTGATACATGGGTATCACATGACTTATCAAGAAAACACCTTTTGGACCGAATTTCCATCTGCGAATTGCCGATGAATCGTAACAAAATCGACCAATTTCTGAAGCGAATGGTGACTGGTGATGTAAACTTACAGTCCAAGCGCAGTGAGTCGCCACACACGGTGTCAATGTCAGGATTGACAGCTGGGAAGGTTGTGTTTTGTGCTTGGTGGAATTGACAAGGAATCATCCACTATGAGCTGCTCTCCTATGGTCAAATTCTTACCTCGGACCTGTACTGTTAACAAATAGACCATCCGAAGGAAACAAACGCCCAGAAGCGTCCGACTTTACCAAGAAGGAGGGGAATTGTGGTTCATCACCACAACGTCAAAACACACACATCATTGGTGATGCGCCAGAAACTCCGAGAGATTGGTTGGGAGACTCAAATGCATGCACATTAAAGTCCCGACCGCGCAGCAAGTGATTACCATCTGTTACTGTATATGGCGAATAATTTGCCTGGTGAAGGGTTCCCAATAGGGACAAGGAGAGTTGTTTCTACGAGAGAGGCATTATGAAATTACCTTCAAAATGGTAAATAATTATCAAGCAAGACGATGCATATTTGGCATAAATCGGATAATACTAACTATGGAAAAAGAAGCCTTAAACTTAATGCAAAAAGAATGGATTACTAGGCATTCCAGAAAATATATTACTTGGTATCAAACTGCGAACTGGACTCACAGTGAGCCAAAAGTCCTGAAACTATATCTAAACTTACTCACAGATAAAAAGAGCCAGACAGAGAGAGAAAGAGAGAGAGAAAGAGAGAGAAGTAAAGGGGGCAACGAGTACAAGATTAAAACACAACAACAATAAAACAAAATAGAAAATAAATACGCGTAAATATTTTAAATTAGAAATATACATATTTACATGCATGTAAGGTAAAAGTTGTTTCTTTAAGCCAAATGAAAAGTAAACTTCGCGAAAACAGCATTTCTCCGCAGAGGAGGTTAGAGAATTCAAAAGTCAAAATGAGTTCAAAAGTCACTAACAAATAAACGTTTAAATTATATTGTAAAAAGTACAAGCAGATACAAATACATAGATAACTTGCAGTTAATTCATGAATTCGAACATTCGCTAAGGATATGAGGCATCCTGGAGTAGCGCTGGAGATGGCTTCTTTCGGCGGGAAGTTCATGGCGACTGCAATTATTCTTTGTCTACCATTTGTTTGGTTGACGGGTGAATAGTTGTTGTTTTTCTCCGTTTTTTCTTTTGCTTTTATGGCTTCTCTATACTGTTATTATTACTTTTGTTGTTGCTGCATTTGGGTATACTCATTTAAACTGTTGCCAAAGTATTTTTCGTTAATTTTCTCCAGTAAACATGGATCCACTTCGAACCCTTGCCCTCACCATCAACATGCTAATTTCTTTCACAAGTAACTTTACCGGAATTCTACGTTCTTTCCTTACTGACTTTTCTGTCATGCACCCATATTTCATTGCTCCACTGCTCATTTCTTTGCCTCAACATTTCTATAATAATTTCGACGGACTTCCTTTTGCCGGCAGCGTCTTCATCTTCATTTCACTTGGCTAGCTGACTGCGTAACCATGGCTTCGATGTTGCCAGTGCCGTCTCCGCCAACACATGCGTTCAGCTGGCCAACGCAATTGTAGTTATGCGCGCATATACGTGTATATGTATGTGTGTGCATTTGTCTTAAGATGAAATTTGAGCTGAAAAGACAATAGAAAATACACAAAAAAAAGCATAAATATGTTAAAAACAAATACACATTTTTAACAGTACATCAGCTCAACCGGTGGTGCTTCACCGTGGTGGTAGTGGTGATGGCACATAAAGTAAGCTTTCATCGGACATCCTCTTTTTTGTTTTTTCCTCTGCTACCCTCTCCATGCCTACAATTGCTTTCCTTTTTCATTTATGTGAAATTTCAATTAATTTACTAAGACAAGCCAACATTGCGTCGCTTCCTTCCGATCGTCTTTGCATGTTTTTTTTTTTTTATATTGTCTCAGACAGTTGCTTCCTCATCCTTTAACCGTCAATTGTATTTTATTTTATTTTTTATCATTTTATGTATGTGTATTTATTCCTTGCCAATGTTCAGCGAATTGTCAGAAAAAATTATCTTTATTGTGACATTTTTTCTAGATTTTCTTTTGATAAAAAACAGACTGCCACAATTATATTGTTTTGCATATGTATGTATGTGTGAAAGGACAATGAAAGGAGACAAGTCGAATTTTTTTTCCAACCGTTCATCTAATGAAGCTAAAGTATAAGTGTAATGTATGTATGTAAATTTCTTTCATTTTTATATTTCACATTTTAGTGACAGTCTTTTGTTGTTTGGCCAACAAGTTCCATGCGTTGGGCAGCAATTAACATTTGTATTTCATATTTTAAGTTTTTTGTTATTTTCTCCAAGATACCCTGCGTTTTCGCTATTCTTCTCGATTACTTTAAAAAATTAAAAAAAAAAAAATAGTAACTGAACTTATATATGGGACTGAGATTTATATTAACTCATAACATTTTAATACATAACTAAAGAATCATAAAGTCGAATATCAAGAAAGATATATAAAAACTGAAACAATTTACAAATGTTTTTTCAGGTCATATTCGCCGTTCACAACTTTCAAAGAACCATAAATCTTACGCAAAACCTTTCTCTTGAAAACTTCTAACCCCGACTCATCAGATTTTCGCTTCTGCGCCTTGTAGTAGGACGGGTATGACAAGGGACTTGAAGAGTTTGGTTCTTCTTCGTCGAGAGCGGACTTTACTTTTCAATTGTCTACTCAATCCAAAGTAGCACCTGTTAGCAAGAGTGATTCAGCGTTGGATTTTAAGGCTGACATTATTATTAGTGTTGATGCTGGTACCTAGATAGACAAAATTATGTATGGAAGTTTTGACTATCAACAGTGATGTGGGAGCCAAGTCGCGAATGTGATGACTCTTTGTTTGATGGCAGGGTATATTTCGTCTTGTTCTCGTTCGTTGCCAGACATAAATGCTTCGCTCTTCTATTAAGTCTTAAGAAAGCAGGACTACTAAACTGGAGTTGTTAAAACATACTGCTGCATATACCAGCAGTTGCACACTCTCTTGTCTACTTAGCTCTGCAGCTCTTACTATTTTCTTCAGCATCAGATTGATGAAATCACACGATAAAGATTCACCTTGTCTGAAATCTCGTTGGGTATCGAACGGCTCGGAGAGGTCCTACCCAGTTCTGACTGCGCTTATGATGTTTTCCAGCTGCAGTTTATAGAGCCGTATAAGTTTTGAGGGGATATCAAATTCAGACATAGTGGCGTAGAGGCACCTCCTACTATGCTGTCGAAGATAGCTTTAAAACCGATCAAAAGTTGATGGGCATCAATTCTTTTCACATGGTACTTTTTCTAAGTTTGACGCATGGTGAATATCTGGTCAATGGTTGATTTAACAGGTCTAACCAGTTTGTTGGCCGTGGGGTTTAGGCGCTGAATACAACTTAATGTGTGCTTTTGTCCCAAAGTATTCTGCATAAAAGCTAATGCATACACCTTCCCAACTCTTCACCGTTATATTTGAAAATCTTTGCCGGTAGACCGTCAGCTCCAGCCACTTTGTTGTCCTTTAGGCAAATAATCGCTATTCGAACCTAATCATAGCCGGGGAATGGACCATCTTTTTCATCATCAACGACTTTGGTTTGGCGTGGGGAAGTTTTCCCTCCATATACAAAGTATGCTCTGAATATTCCTACATTAAACCTTCTGTACCCTTTTTCTATTTTCATCTGCAAATGCGTCTTACGTAGGCTGCTATATATAGGTCTGGCCTAGGCAACACTATGTGTTGCCAGGTGCAATCTGACATTTCCATGGGAAAGTTTGACATTTTTTAGTATAACATCACTCAGAACGTTTTGTCATTTAATCGTGAATTGTTTTATTTACAGGGAATTAAAAAATTCATCTCGGCCAAAAAATGGAATTAACTCGTGAACATTTTCGTGCGATCATTTTTCACAACTTTCGACGTAGATTATCACGACAAGAGTGCATCGATGAACTAAAATCTTTGTATGGCTATGATGCACCATCCTATAGCACTGTGAAAAACTGGTACAACGAATTCAATCGTGGCCGACGCTCGCTCAAAGACGAATTCCGGGAAGGTCGTCCAAAAACAGCCGTTGTGCCAGAAAACATCGATGCCGTACGTGAACTGATAATGCAAGACCGTCATGTAACATACCTTAAGATAGAGGCATGCCTATGCATTTCTCCCATCAGCATACATTCAATATTGCATGGCCAGGTGGCCGTAAAAAAGGTTTGTTCTCGTTGGATCCCGCACAATTTGACAATCGCTCAAAAAAAGGCTCGTGTGGATTGGTGTAAAGAAATGCTGAAAAAATACGATCGCGGTGCTTCAAAAGACGTTTATAAGATCATCACAGATTAGGAATCATGGATCTATGCATATGAGCCCGAAACAAAACAGCAATCGACCGTGTGGGTCTTCCAAGACGAACCAAATCCAACGAAAATTGTTCGTGGAAGAAGCACTTCGAAGCAAATGGTCGCCTTTTTCTTCAGCAAAGCTGGTCATGTGGCGGCTGTTCCGCTTGAGCAACGTAGGCCGGTCAATTCTGAGTGGTACACCACCATTTGTTTGCCTGAAGTCTTCGGAGAAATTCGAAAAACGAACAAGACAAGACGAATCATTGTGCACCATGACAATGCGAGCTCTCACACATCGGGTCAAACCAGCGCCTTTTTGACCGGCCAAAACGTCGACGGGTCATCCGCCGTACAGCCCTGACTTGGCACCCAATGACTTCTTTTTATTCCCACACATCAAGAAAATAATGCGTGGTCAACGATTTTCGTCGCCAGAAGATGTTGTTGAAGCATTCAGAAACCATGTTTTGGAGGTGTCTCAATCGGAGTGGAAAAAGTGCTTCGAAAATTGGTTTGAGCGCATGCAAAAGTGTATAAATCTTGATGGAGAATATTTTGAAAAACAATAAAACCATTTTCGTTGATAAATATTCGTGTTTTCATTATTTGGGCAGACATATATATAGCAGCCCACGTATTTCCCCTCGTTAACTCACGGTATCTATCCGTATCCCTTTGGATATTTACTATTCCTAGAGACAATCACATATCGGGTTCACTGAAATCAATCTGATATATGTATATCAATTTATTTGCAGAGGTATCTACAAAGGGATTGGATTTTTTTCTTTTGTTGTGAAATACGTTAAATGACGTTACGGTATGATCCAAGTGTTTTTCACTTTAATCTTGAAAGGTTAGACCGATTGGGAATTGGACCGATTACATATAGGCTTCAGGTCGAATTTTGGTTGAGAGTGAACCAAAAATTGAAGATTACGAAAAAATCATACTTAGTGTTAAATTTACTTTAAACATATAATCAACATACTTACAAAAGTAATATCAGCCTTATAATTCTCATACGCTGCAAAGTCTTTAAGATGAGACTAAAGTTTAAGTTTTAAAGATATATTATCACTAGTTCATGACTACTTAGCCCAGGAGTTGCTTTTATTACAATTGTAGCAATGGAATTATCTTGCCTCTAGAACACAATTTACAACATTCAGAAACAGAAATTAGAAAAGGAAGGAAAAATAAATTTCTCTGACGATATTAATGGTTTATTTAATAATGCATAAATCCTTAGTGAAGGGTCCAGGACAATTTGAAAGCTTCCCTTCGCCAAAATGGAAAAAATCCCATTGATTCCGAATGCTCATGCACCACTAACTAAACAATGTGGAAGAGCTTCTTGCCCTACATCAAATACATCAATGAAAAATATTTGGCTGCCAGGAAGATTGAACATTAAATTTAAATAAATTACTAGTTTTAACAGATAATGGGCCTCTTGATTGCAATACAATCTGGATTCGCAGAGTTTCGCTGATTCTAATGCTAATGAGACGCGATACGAGCAACGAACAAGGAAAGTGGCTACACCAATATCCAGTCAACATCGAAAGACGATACCATTAGATTCCAAAAATCATATATATTACAATCATAATAAAATGAAATGAAGATTTTGATCACAAAACTAATAATTAATTTGAACAACTTTTTTCTCTTTTGTTAGTTTTGTCATTAATTAATTATATTATTACTTTTTTCTTATTTTATTGTATTTTATTTTATTTCATTTTATTTTATTTTATTTTATTTTATTTTATTTCAATTTATTTTATTTTATTTTATTTTATTTTATTTTATTTTATTTTATTTTATTTTATTTTATTTTATTTTATTTTATTTTACTTTATTTTATTTTATTTTATTTTATTTTATTTTATTTTATTTTATTTTATTTTATTTTATTTTATTTTATTTTATTTTATTTTATTTTATTTTATTTTATTTTATTTTATTTTATTTTATTTTATTTTATTTTATTTTATTTTATTTTATTTTATTTTATTTTATTTTATTTTATTTTATTTTATTTTATTTTATTTTATTTTATTTTATTTTATTTTATTTTATTTTATTTTATTTTATTTTATTTTATTTTATTTTATTTTATTTTATTTTATTTTATTTTATTTTATTTTATTTTATTTTATTTTTTTTATTTTCTTTTATTTTCTTTTATTTTATTTTATTTTATTTTATTTTATTTTATTTATTTTATTTTATTTTATTTTATTTTATTTTATTTTATTTTATTTTATTTTATTTTATTTTATTTTATTTTATTTTATTTTATTTTATTTTTTTATTTTATTTTATTTTATTTTATTTTTTATTTTATTTTATTTTATTTTATTTTATTTAATTCAATTTTCTTTATTTTATTCAATTTTATTTAGTTTTTTCTATTTTATTTATTGTGTTTTTTATTTTACCTCATTTCCTTTCATTTATTTTTTTATTTTATTTTAATTTATTTTATGTTATTTTATTTTATTTTACGTTATTTTACTTCTCTTTCTTTTATTATATTTTAATTTTGTAAGTTGTATTTTATTATTTCTTTAATTTTATTTTATTATTTATTTTATTTTTTTCATTTTATTATATTTTATTGTATTTTATTTTATTTTATTTTATATTATTTTATTTTATTTCATTTCATTTTATTTTATTTAATTTTATTTAATTTTATTTAATTTTATTTTATTTTATTTTATTTAATTTTATTTTATTTTATTTTATTTTATTTTATTTTAATTTATTTTATTTAATTTTATTTTATTTTATTTTATTTTAATTTATTTTATGTTATTTTATTTTATTTTATTTTATTTTATTTTATTTTATTTTATTTTATTTTATTTTATTTTTTTTAAATTATTTTATTTTATTTTATTTTATTTTATTTTATTTTATTTTATTTTATTTTATTTTATTTTATTTTATTTTATTTTATTTTATTTTATTTTATTTTATTTTATTTTATTTTATTTTATTTTATTTTATATTATTTTATTTTATTTTATTTTATTTTATTTTATTTTATTTTATTTTATTTTATTTTATTTTATTGTATTTTATTTTATTTAATTTTATTTAATTTTATTTTATTTTACGTTATTTTATTTTATTTTATTTTATTTTATTTTATTTTATTTTATATTATTTTATTTTATTTGATTTTATTTTATTTTATTTTATTTTATTTTATTTTATTTTATTTTATTTTATTTTATTTTATTTTATTTTATTTTATTTTATTTTATTTTTTTTAATTTATTTTATTTTATTTTATTTTATTTTATTTTATTTTATTTTATTTTACTTAATTTTATTTTATTTTATTTTATTTTATTTTATTTTATTTTATTTTATTTTATTTTATTTTATTTTATTTTATTTTATTTTATTTTAGTTTATTTTATTTTGTTTTATTTTATTTTATTTTATTTTATTTTATTCTTTTATTTTATTATATTTTAATTTTGTAAGTTGTATTTTATTATTTCTTTAATTTTATTTAATTTTTTTCATTTTATTTTATTTTATTTTATTTTATTTTATTTTATTTTATTTTAGTTTATTTTATTTTATTTTATTTTATTTTATTTTATTTTATTTTATTTTATTTTATTTTATTTTATTTTATTCTTTTATTTTATTATATTTTAATTTTGTAAGTTGTATTTTATTATTTCTTTAATTTTATTTTATTTTTTTCATTTTATTTTATTTTATTTTATTTTATTTTATTTTATTTTATTTTATTTTATTTTATTTTATTTTAAATTAGTTTATTTTATTTTATTTTATTTTATTTTATTTTATTTTATTTTATTTTATTTTATTTAATTTTATTTTATTTTATTTTATTTTATTTTATTTTATTTTATTTTATTTTATTTTATTTTATTTTATTTTATTTTATTTTATTTTATTTTATTTTATTTTATTTTATTTTTATTTTTTTATTTTAGTTTATTTTATTTTATTTTATTTTATTTTATTTTATTTTATTTTATTTTATTTTATTATATTTTATTATATTTTATTTTTATTTTTTTTATTTTAGTTTATTTTATTTTATATTAGTTTATTTTAATTCACTTCATGTATTTTATTTTATATTAGATATTTTATTCATTTTTTTATTTATTTTATTTTATTCAACTTTATTCTATTTGTTTCTTTTTTTATGTTTGGGCTTGATATATTTTTTCAGCCTTAATTTTATTTTGGTTTATTTAATTTTTTTTTATATTTGATTTTGTTTGAATTAATTTATTTAATATTATTTTATTTAGTTTAGTTTCTATAATTAAGTTTCAAATTATATTATTCTTTTTCATTTTGTTTTTTTTTTTTAATTTTATTCTACTTTATTCTGTTTCTTTTTATTATGGTAAATATAATATTATTTAATTTAATTTTTTCATTTTGTTTTATTTAGATAATTTTTATTCTATTTAACTCATATTACTTTAATTGATTTTACTTTAATTTAATTTGCTTATTTTTGAATAATCTAAAGTTCAATTTTTATTCTCCGTCGGCAAGTTTTCTTCTAAATAGCGACGGCAAAACAATTGCATCAGGGAAAAGTCTTTAATTATTATCCGGCACATTTATGCGTACAGAAAACACACATATGTCTACACATATTTCACAGGACTACACATACATACATTCATAAGTGCAAGAACGAACGAGTACACACAATTTTCACTGCACACAATACTCCACCCACTTTGGCAAACACAAATCGGTTGCACATAAATATCCTGCACGTCATATGCGGAGCTCTCGTCAATGGCATTTTCTAAACTTTCTAAGCTAAACACTTTTCACACATTAAGCGACGAGCGGAAGGAAAAAACGAAGCTGAGAGATTCCACTTTGTGGGAGAGTTGAAGCTCACTGAATGGAAGGATAAAAATTTAGGTGGCACTCCATCCGTAGGTGTACGAGGAGAATGCATGTGTGTAGCACATGTATATGGATGTGTGATTTTCATTTAGAAGCTGCTCCTAATGGCTGTTTGATGTGTTGTGTATGCGTTGAGGGCACGTTACTGCTTTCGAAATGTGGACAATGAGCAACATGCTTTATCTCTTCCAAAAGATAAACAACATTATTGCACTGATAACAAAACCACCAATACACAGACATTATCCTTTGAGTTTTTGAATAATGTGGGATTTTATAACAAGTTTTTTTGATACACAAATGAGTTCTGGATACCAAATATTTATTTATGGCTTTCCACTTAATAGCACTTTAATTTAAATAATTTTTTCGGCGTTTAACTGAAACAAATCAAATATCGCTTTAAAATATTTATTTTGAAGTACCGTCGCCTTTATTAAATACTTAAATTCTCACTTTTCATCGTCCAATGTCCAGCGATTCGTGGCGCGTCACCTACTGACCGTTGTCCACCAACTGATTTGTCCACTCACTGCCCGCCTGTTCGGTATGTTTCACAGTGTTTTGCTGCCCCTTTAATTTGGCTGGTGTCCTGTGTTTTTCTTTTGGTCTTAAATATCGCGCACTATAACGGTATGCGTTACTGCGCGTCCACCACCAAGTTGTCTGGCTACTTCCGCGCCTCGCTTAACGCCGCTTTATTACATAGCAGTGCTAGCACGGAGCTCCATCAACACCAACACCAACATCAACAACACAACGCCATTTCTTCGAGCATTTATTAGTACTTCTTTGAATGCAATTTTTGCTGGCGCTGCTGCTTTTGTTGTTATTCTTGTCGATTTCTTTATTCTTGACTTGCTCGGCAGTAAAGTTTTTATTTTCTTTGTTTTTAGTTTTAAATTCTTCTTTGCTAACAATCTGGTTTATTACAACAAAGTATATATTTGGACTGCTCGATGGTCGGCTAGTCCGAATGACAACTCCATTCAATGGATATGTATGTATATGTATATATGTATGTATGTGCATTGCTTTAGCCACTTGTTACTCTGATGACAATTTAAAGATTTGCATCGGCTACGAAAATTATGTTGTTTTTCTGTCTCGTCCTTAAGTTGCAAGTCGCTAACAACATAATAGGTACATACTCGTATGTACACTTACAGATTAAGAAATAACTAAGAATGTGTTGTACCCGCCGATGATGAATCCGATATTACACATACATCAAATAATGATAATATCAATAATAATAAAATCAATAAATTAAAAAATAAATTCTTGTGCTATGTAGGGGTGCGGATTGCGGCTGCTGTAGCCGAGTAAGTAGTAGTAAAGACGCGGTCGTTAGGTCGTATGCTGATGATGGCAAAAGCTTGGCTCTAAAGAGAACGCATTTAAGCAGGAAATGTTCACGCCTAGGAGTATATTTCTGGAAGGAAATTTCATTTAAAAGTTGGGATTGTATTGAGCTACTAAGTATTTACAAAGCCGTATGAGAAATCCTGCCTTTCCAATGGGATAATTTACATAAAAACATTTGAATTAACAAATAAAGTTGTATCCGAAATGTCTTAGCATACTAAGTCGTTGAGCATACTAAGTTTCTTAAGTTGTTTAAATACTTTACAGAACAAGTGAGAATGTGAGGTTGGTTTTTAGTAATGTCTACAGCTGTTAAGACCTTGAATCAATTGAAAGTTGTCAGTACCGATTGCATCTTTCCTGCTTTTAAGCACAAATTCAGTCATGTTGTCACACCAGCTTCCATCCAAATGGCGTACGCACCAACCAGGTGGCAAGAGGAAAAGATAATGTTTACCTCGAAGCCTAGTAAGAGGTATTAACACTAGATTTACCAGACCAGTCATTTTGACTGGTCGTGCAATTTCAATTCAAAATTCCTATTACATATAACATTTGCTTTCCGAAATGATGTTATGACTTTTGTAGCTATAAGTAGAGAATGCATTTTCTGAACTTAATGTTACTTTATATATATTAGTAACAAATATATTTTTTGTTATTGACATTTATACCAAAACCAGTCAAAATGACTGGTGCATGTTTCTACGAAGAAATGTATGATTTCGGGAGAATCATGAGACCGATGCAATACAATGTATAGCGCCCATGCGTTATTTGTTCGTTCCGTTATCGGCATTTAGCCGATTACGGCGATTACGGCAGGTTTACGAGATTTCTTACTTCATAAATGCACGAGGCACGAACAGTCTCGTTTCGAGCTTCGTTCAACACACGAAATAAAATCTTAGTCCAAGCGATCTCCAAGCCCCTAAAAATGTCAAAACGAATAAAAGTTTCTACATATTTAGAAAATGCAACCAGCATACCTCTGGAATGTTCAGATGTAGAAAGTGAATTATATGATAGCGACAGTGAATTTTTAGACAGACAAATTGATCCACAAAGCAGTGATGATAACAGTGCTATTGTCGAGAGTAGTGATGAGGAAATTTCTGATGAAAACAATATAAATCAGTCAAGTGACGGTGACTGCGAAAATATTCCAAACAAGCGAAGGAGACGATACATGCGATTCCCTTCCAGTTCTGAAGACGAAGGTGGAAGCACCGTACCAAATCAGCAAACTGAAATTGCTTCAGACGGAACTATTTGGACGAGAATTGAAGAAGGAGGTGTTGCCGGTAGACTACCAGTTCATAGTGCTTTCAAAGATCTACACGGGCCAACAGCACATGCTAAAAGAAACATTATGAACGGGAGTCTAAGTAGTGCGTTCCTATTACTGATTGACAACCATATTTTGGAACATATACGAATTTGTACAGAGTTAGAAGGCTCTCGAGTTTTGGGGAAAAAATGGACAATTACGCAAGGAAAATTGAAGGCATTTCTTGCAATACTGTACGCACGTGAGGCGTAGGAAGTAAATACTTTGAGGCTTCAATATTTGTGGAACAACAAGTGGAAAGTGTACACACAGCAAAATCTACATATGTAGAAATTGTGAACAAACTGTAAACAATTAAATGTTTTATTATTTCACAATATCTATAAATCCATTTATCCATTACAAATAATATTGTTCAACTTTTTTTGTCATTTTTCGAGTGAACAAAGACTGGAAACCACAATAACCATTTTTTCTTATACACCAGTCATTTTGACTGGTTTTGGTTGAAATAGGTATATCTAAATAGCTGGTAAATCTAGTGTTAATCTGGAATCTTCCCACTGCAAAGTATGAAATGATCTGCGGCGATTTGAACAAATAACAAAACTAGTTTCCTACGTCCTCTAAAAGGGGTGTCCTTGACAAACTAAATTATTCAATTGATTTAAGCTTAGCTTTATTGGCCTTGCTTGTTCGGCACAGCTTAGTTTTTTTATTAAAAATTATTTCAATATATACTATGAGATTACCACTCGAGGATGGTGGTTTAAATTTAAAAAAATACATTTGAGAGCAAGGCCAGTATATATGTATGTAGGTTTGTATGCTCCTTGTTTGCAATACTTGCAGAAGAGTCTGGCCAAATGTAACGACCTCAAATGGTATACTGACTCTACACAAGTGCCGTAAGATCCATACTAACATCTGGATTTGAGGTGCACTGTCAACGGCGTATAGCAGACGCGGTGAAGACTATCTTAATAAATTCATGGAAATACTCCTTAACAACAGACCTACTTATAAACAA
Source organism: Ceratitis rosa (assembly GCA_037013455.1). Classification (NCBI taxonomy): domain Eukaryota; kingdom Metazoa; phylum Arthropoda; class Insecta; order Diptera; family Tephritidae; genus Ceratitis; species Ceratitis rosa. The sequence continues at coordinate 6,182,117 of JAWMAG010000013.1, forward strand.
GTGATTTGTGAAGAAGCGAAGAAAACTAAATGGTTCCAGTCACCCTAATTGTTAAAGATAGCGAAGGGGATAATGAAATATTCATGTTTTTCTTTCCTGAGCAAGGAAATTGTCAAGGCACACGAGCAGGAGTCTTCTGTAATCTTCCTAAAGAAGAAGTTAGCTCAATGAATGCAACTCTTTTTTTCAAGCAGAGTTTAGCGATTTCTTTTATATGATAAAGCGACAGTTAAAGCAATTAAGAGTATCTACATAATAATCTAATGTAAGAGTGCTTATAAGGAGACAAGCGACAGACTATCACGCAAAAACACAGCGAATATCACTAGTTTACACGTACACGTATGTATGTAGGACACTCAAGATCTTGGTCTAACGCCGATCGTATCGCTAGATTACTGTGTAACAATGTGGATTGCAGGCAGACACTACATACTTTCTTCTACACTAAGTAAAAGGAACTTGGTTTCCTTGTAGCGGTATTCACAGAACATCTGCTCCTGAGAATGCAGAGCATATGAACTAAAGTACGACACTCTGGAGAGTGAATACTTTCAAAGCAGAAGGGCTCTCATGCATCTGGACAGCTTGCTAAAGACGGTATAGCCCCAAAGTGCCGCAAAACTTTTCATTCGAAGACTCGCAGCACCAACTCGAAGGATGAAACACTTGAAGGGTTAAGTCTTTAGTCTTTGAAAGAGGACTTTACTTTTCGATTCCATATTCAGTCCAAAGTAGCACCCATAATTATTGTTATTGTCAAAGCTGGTTCCAAGAGAGATGAAATTATTTACGACTTCACAATAATGAAAATTATGTGAGTCAATACTTGTTTCACGGGTGTTTTCCAAGACGCATGGTGAATATCTGGTTATTCTAGGTCTAAAGACACACTTTTAAGGAGCAATCAGCCTGTTGACGGTGGGTTTTAGGCTTTCATACAATATGCTCGTGGGGTCTTATATAATTCGGTCCATTTTTTTTGTTCGAAAAAGTGTTTCTTATATGTATTGTCTGTCGAAAGCACCTACTTTTTCCCATCCTTACTGTCGTCAGTCCAGTCATTGGGCCATTCTTAGATTTCTTCAAAAGACCCCAAACGGTTATTCTCCAAATCGTTTTCTATCCATCGAAAATGCAAGTAGTAGGTAGAAACTATGTCTAGAGAATACGAGAGGTGGAGTAATATCTTCCATTTCTGCATTTCTATGTAGTTTTTGAGCGTTACAGCCACTTAGGGTCGAAAGTTATCTTGTTGCAAAATCACCTTGTCATAACTTTGTGTCATTTTCGGCCGTTTTTAACGCAGTACATAGTCTAAATGAAGTCAATAACGTTTCCCATAAATCATTACGCTTGGTTTTAGCTGCTCATTCGGTCCCACCAGGACGTTCTGTGTGTCGTTGGAACTCCGCTGCATTTGTCTCCCAATTAAAGTATAAGATCAACCCTTCCGAAAATGCTGTTTATTTAAGGGGTTATATACAGTTAGTAGGCCAAAAGAGAGCGAATTTTTAAGAATTTTTTTTGAGAAGTCTTTAGAATTTATTGATTCAAAAAGTTTACATGCTTATTATGGTATTATTCAACAATATTTTAATCCTTATAACTAGTAAAAATATTTCTCTGGAGAAGAGCTACAGCTGATCTCCAGGAGGTCCTCTGAAAAAAGACGTCTTGCGGTGACCACTCTATCTGTGAACTGGATCATCTGAAATTAAAATACCATACAGATTTCATTAAAGTAATGTTAAATCTAGTAAGTAATCATGAAGGAATAAGCAAAAAAAAAATTTGTCAAATAATAAAGTATTTATCGTAAAAATAAAACCTTCGTTTAATCACTGAAAAATATATTCAAGAAGCTTGTGTTAAAATTTTAGACAAATCGGTTCAGCCGTTTTCGAGTTATAGTGGTCACCGACTTTGAAAACACCATTCTGAGAAAAACGCGTTTAAAGTTATTTGGTACTTGTATGTGCGTGTAACTCCGAAAATATTTGCGATTTGAAATTTCTTGTGTGTATTCTTAAATATATGTAGATACAGAAAATAAAATAAAAAAATCGATTTTTTGAAAATCATAACTGATAACCCCTTAATATAATCCGGGTATTTCGAAAAGGCAAAATCAATATTTTTGACAGAAACAGCTAGTAAGTGGAGCCATCTTTTGAGAACGGACCGAAATTATTTGTACCCCCATTAATATTTAAGAAGCTTATTTATCATATCCATACTTAAATTCCCCAAATCTTTGTTACATTCGTCAATGCCAGTAGAACATAACTCGAGCGTACTTAGAAAATCCTTTACCTACGTATTCAATTATTCAATTTTGCTAAAAAAGCCGTTTAAGGTTTGCCCATATACATATATACATACCTTCAATCGGACCAGAAATCAAGCCATTTTACACAAATAAGAATAAAAACAAAAGTGCGGTTTCTAATGAATCCTTTAGTGAAGAAAAGCTAAAAGAAAAACTAAAAAAATGTTAATTAAAAGAGAAAATCGTCCACTCGCAGGACATGCGCACCACAACCAAGCTACAAGGAGTCAATATGTATTGAAGAATATTCAATTTCGAGCGAGTTTTCCCTTCTTTATGCCACGAAGAGCCCAAAATAAAAATAATATAATTTCGCGAATGCCAGCGTAAAGTTGCTTAGACACTTTGGTTTAAGCGTCTTCCTGAAATGTGCATTCTTTTGGTTCAGCAAGCGGTTGCATATGTTTCAGTGACCTCTGCAGTCAGTTCAAAGTGAAAAATACATATTTAACACAGAACGTAAGAAAGAAATGCAATTTACCGTTAGTTGTTTAATAATTCTACTTGCACTACGTTTTACGTGCAAAATGCTCTGCCGGCGGTAAGATTAGGTTGGTGTGTGTGCATGAGCAAAAGTGAAAATTTTGTTGAATGCGTTTTTTCAACTGCTTGCACCCCTAGCAACTGATTGTGGCAAGAAGACAAAAAAAATAGTGTATGAAAAGTAAAAACAACTAGTTTTTAAAACTAATTTGCATATTTTTCCAATTGGCGCGTCAGCCACAGTCTCACACTCACAGATGCACAGAGATGAACACAAAATGAATCTCGTACAGGATGTGTTGTTGTCGCGCTATCGATCAGCACTGCCTGTGTTTCATGTCCGCTGCACGAACACAACCCTGTCGAGACGCACAGTGACACACCGACTTTTTTCGATGATTTTTTTACGCACTTCCCTTTGACTATTTTGCATAAATTCACGCATTATGATTTCTTCAATGAGCCCTGCCTGTGTCTCCATTTACCCACAGCACGCACAGCGCTCAACCGATCACCGTCAGCGTCCGTAAAATTTTATGCACACACATTTTTTTATTACACATTTATGCTTTTGCACTATTGATCCTGTACAAATATTGCCGTTGCTTTGCTTATTGTTACTTCAAATAAAGGTGTAAAATGTGTAAGCGCATCCTTTATTTGCATTCTTTTCGGCGTTTTTGTCTCGCGCTGTTTGCTTTCGCTGGATTTGCATATGAAATGCATTCACCGAACCCCACTCGCCTCATTTGCATAATCAGGATACACCTTTCTGTCCTTTCTGCCGTTGAAATCGGAAGTGTTTTTTTTTCCAGTTCACATGTATTTGCCTGGTTGCTTGCTTCTATTTGTGTGTTTGTAGGTGCTTAATTAAAATCGTGAATCTTTGTGATTGCTTTTTTTGGCGTTAATTTATGCGTTTATGCATTTGGTTTGCTAGAAATGTTATAGTAAAATTTCCACATGTTGGGCCATAACATATGGCGGAACAGTTGAGTGGTACTGAAGGGTGTTTCGAACTATTCCGTCAGTGAATCTGATCATAGGTATGTATATTAAATTCACGAAATTCGCAAAGAAGTTAACAATCTGAGCGCTTTAACAATTAGTATTTACTTATGAAAATATTTAATATATTTCTTTACCCAATGGACACGAATCCAAAGTAAAGCGTGATTTTTTAGAAACTTTATTTCTAAGAACAACTTTTGACAACTCATTCGGGTTTGTTGTCCATAGTAGTTCGCACCACATCAACATTATTAGATATTAAGCTCCCAACATACATACTTAGAGTGCGCAGAGATGAAAATAGGGCAGCTGTATCTGCCAGTGTTACCATAGACCGTGAATATCAACTGGTTTTACACGAAAAATAAAAAAAAAACAGCACTGCGAGCACTACCAAGGCAATCCAAAAACCAATGGGTGGATAGCGATATTGGCCGGCCGCAGTACTTCTTCAAAAACGGCAAAGTCCAGAAAGTTAGTTTGTAGGGCGAGCGCTACCTTGTCGCTATTTTTGCTTAAAATAGAAAACTTTAACTTGGCTGGCTTGTAGTTTCAACAAGACGGTCCTACACGTCATACAATACAGTGAACAGTTTATTTTACGTTTGAGATCGGTCAATTGACCGCGTAGATCGTATGATTTAGCGCCTCTAGATTTTTCTTTGAAGGACTTAATTCATGTCTTGGGCGACAAGCACGCCATCATAGAGTCCAGTACTGAAAAAATTTACACCGGGCTATATGTTGAAGAATATATGCGAAAAATTGACACGGTGTATGAATGATTTGCAGGACAACCGCGACCAAAAAACTATTATTTAATAATATTTAAACAATTAAATTATATCGGCCCGGTCAAACGATTAAAAAAAAGATTTCAAAGATTTTTGAAAATCAGCTGCGACAGCTATTAAAAAATAACCTTTTTTACTTAAATATTATTTGAATATCAAATGCTGAAGTTATTTGAAAGACGGACGCTCTGCCAGTATATTAGCTCGGCCTCAGCGTCCTTCAGAGCTTTATGAGTGCTTATTAGTAGGCTGAGGTAGTTACAGGAAGCTAGGGCTAATTCGATCTCGATTAACTTTTTGTAGAATGAAAATGTCCATAAAATAATGGAAGTCGTCAAGTCTGACCATCATGCGAGCACTGTTTCGATTGCCCAGAAGCTAAATACCTCACAAAAAAATAGTTCGGAACCACTTGAAAAAGGTTGGATACGCTGAGAAGCTCGAAATATATGTGCTACGTATCCCCCAATATGAGCTGCTTCGCTACGCCATACTATAAACTCTTACTGTGTAGCCAGAAATTGGACCGTCTCAAGAAAGCAATCGCCCAGAAGCGCCAGCTTTGGCCAACAGGAGGCCTATCGTTTCGGGTAAAAATTAAAAGAAATTAATTTTTATAACAAGAAAAAGCAATGAATTCCAGTTATAACTCTTTTTTGGGCATTACTCTAGACCAGAAGTAGTTTTCCTTTAAATGTTCTGGATAATATCGATCTCTAAAAATAATATTTTCTTCAAAATAAGACAAATACACCATTTCTAGTAACAAAAATCGAATTTAATTTTAACTAAATTTCACAGAGCATTTTCTCAGTCTAACTTTAGAGCCAGGTAGAGTTAAAGTACATTTTTTTTACTTACCATAGAGCCAGCCCAGATTGCCTACGAACATCTTTACTTATTTCTTGATGATTTTAGTTTTTTTTTTTTAACTGATAGAAATCGATCAGAATTGTTTTATTTTACAACCCAAGTTTACTATCCTTCATCGAGTATCAGGAGGATAATGTGTCTGAGAAGATCACACATTTCTGAGCAAACACTTTTAGTGTCAAAGATGTCGAAGTGAATGGCGATTTTTCAAACAGACGGGTTTGACAATATTTTTGAACAGCTTGTGACTATTTAATTGTATCTTTTTTTTCGACATTTATGAGTTGTCACTTTTAGCTTGCTTTCAAAAAAAGTACGCGTCATTTTGTTTATATTTGTTTGTTTGGCGTCAATTTTAATATGGAGCCCACAAAAGAACATTTTCGCCACATTTTACTTTAATATTTCCTTAAGGGAAAAATGCAGCGTAGGTTGCTAAAAAGTTGCATAATTTGTATGGTGATAAGGTCTTAAAGGAAACACAGTGTCGAAGTTGGTTTGTCAAATTCCGTTCAGGAGATTTTTCACTCAAAGGTAACCCACATTCAGATTCAGTGAAGTTGATGAAGACGATATTAAGGCTTTAATCGAATCGGATCATCATATAACTGATCGTGAGATTGGAGAGAAGTTAGATATACCAAAATCAATATTCTTAATCATATCCGAAGTCTTGGACTGGTAAAAAAAAAACTTGATATTTGGGTACCACATGAATTGAAAGAAATATAATCCGTTCTTGAAGAAAATCATAACTGGAGATGAAAAAAGCATTGTTTACAATAACGTTAATCGAAAACGATCTTGGTACAAGCATGATGAAGCGCCACAAACCACTTCGAAGGCTGATATTCATCAAAAGAAGAATATTCTGTCAGTTTAGTGGGATTGAAAGGGTGTGGTATATTTTGAGCTGCTTGCTGTGTCTGCTGTGAACAACCGTACAAATTGAATACACGCATCAACGAGAAGCGACCAGAATTGGTCAATCGTAAAGGTGTCATATTCCACCAGGGCAATGCTATACCGCACACATCTTTGGTCACTCGCCAAAAACTGAGAGAGCTTGGCTGGGAACTGCTGATGCATCCACCATGTAGCTCTGACCTTGCGCCGTCAGATTACCATTTGTTTCGATCTTTGAAATACTCATTAAATGGTAAAACTTTCGAAAATGACGAAGCTATAAAATCGCACTTGATTCAGTTTTTTACAGCTAAAGGTCAGAAGTTCTATGAGCGTGGAATAATGATGTTGCCGGAAAGATGGGGAAGGGTCATCCAACAAAATGGATTATACATAATTGATTAAAGTTCATTATAAAATTAAAAAAAAAATGTATTTATATTCTTTTAAAGAACCGCCAATTCTTTGTAGAATTTTTGTATCATGAGGACAAGTATATTTTCTTTAAATCAATCTCTCTCCGGTTTTGACTCTAAATCCTCAGATATCTTGTGGCAAAACTTATATTTACATACAATATCTTCATAACAGTTAGACATATTTAATTAAAACTAAAAAAAAATTAATACACTTCTCTCATTACAGTGTTAACATTATAAATAAATAATTCCATACTGAGAGGAGGAAAGATTTTATCTTTTTAATTTTACTCGTTTATAAATTTTTTTTGGATATTAGAAACAGTGATTCCCGTTTAAGATCAAACATAACCAATATTTGCCTTATGCATACCTATGTAAAAGTAACTTAGTGTAGTATAAAATTTGGGCATTTATTTCAATTTTTACATTTCTTATACATTTTGCATAGTAAATACCATTAGCCTCCTTTTCCTTTACTTATCGATGCCGAAGAATTACTTTATTGTGAGTACAAACAGCGCAAGAAGTTCGTATAAGTCCATTGCTTCAATTGCCGCCGACATTTAACAGAACTGCAACAGCAATGCCACCCATTATGATGAATACTTGCCTGCAAACTTACATACATACGTATATTTATAGTACTCAAACGAGTACAATTCCCCAACACCAAGTGCGGGCGCTTGAGGTCTCCTACCTGTCGGGCTGGATACAGTGTTTACTCATATAAATTTAGTATGTTTGTAGGTATGGCATGTATGTATGTATGTGCGATGGTTATTTGCATATGTAGAAACGCCCATGTTGAATCGATGATATGTTGTTGTTATTGTTATTCACATTGTTACTGTTGCTACAAAAAGGTGTGGTATACTCCAACTAAATACACAGAGGAAAAGCGGAAAAGAGGAAAAACAAAACGATTTGCCCAAACGACGAGTTTACAAATGCATGATGAAGGAAAAATTAAAGAAAACGAAAAACAATTGCAATTAGACAAATGGCGGAAGGGGGAAGGGGGAAAGGAATGGATTTGCGTAGCTATGAGCAGAAAAGTGCAAAAAGAAATGAGTTGAAATAAAATTAAGAAGAGGGGGAGGTGGAAATACATATTTATACATATACACAAAATATGTAAGTACGTATGAACAATGAACAAACAAATCATAAAATGCAAATGCAACACCTACACGACACAGCAACGGGCGGAGGGTCTGAAAACTGGGGAAAACATGACGGAACTCGAGAGCAGCAGGGATTGTTGGAAATTCATTTTATGTAATATTATTTTTTAAATGCAGTAAGAAATTTTGAATTTAAACATACATAAGTACATATATCAATTTTAAGTAAAATATGTATGTGTGAATCATAGATATTTAGTAAAACACCAATTAATTTAGTACTAAAATTATATTGGGTGTATGCATTAATTCGTGCGTTTTTTTCGAAAATTAAGACTTTATTGTGAAAAAATTGTTATACATTTAATGTTCAAAGTATTGCCCATCGGAAGCTATGATGTTTGCCCATCTTTCTGGCAGTTTGTGGATCCCATCCCAAAAGAACTTCTCCGGCTCGGAGGTCAATAAAGAATCAAGCCAATTTCTGACACCCTGTTCTGGAGTGAAGCGTACTCCGGTGAGGGCATTCTGCAGTGATCTGAACAAGTGGTAATCGGAAGTTGCTATGTCTGGGCTATAGGGCGGGTGAGGTAGAACTTCCCACCCACAGTTTTCCAAATAGTTTTTAATTGGCCTTGCAACAAGTGGCCGAGCGTTGTCATAATGAAAAATTATTGATTCTTCGTCTTGAACTTTTTTTGGCTGTCCGGGTCGTTCTCCGTCGTCTAAGTCGAAATTACCACTTTTAAACCGTGCAAACCACTTTTGGCAGGTTCGTTCGGCTAAAGCATGGCCATCAAATTTCGACATTCTCAAATGAATGAAACAAATTGTTGTTCACGCTAAAACAAAAGACATCTACTGAAAACGACGCGAAATGACAGTACCTTTGAAATGAATATAGCCGCAGATGAACACGACGCGAAATAATACTAGTAGAGCCTTCTCTTAGAAAACCACACTAATTAATTAACAAAAGTTCGGTAAAAAATTATTTTTGTATTTGTTCGAATTCTTTGTCCTTTTTTACCTTCTCTACATAATCGAAATTGATTTCAATGCATATTTTAAACGTATAGATCCACTTCTGGAAACAGTCTTCAAAATCTTGCCTTTAAGCTTATCAAGTTCACCATTAACCGCATTAATAAATTCCTCCTTTCCCATTTAATTTTTTTTTTTATTTTTGGAAATAACCAGACAAAGAACTCTATCCCAGAGATCGCAATAAAATTACTCGTAATTTCAGCAGTGTAGTATGGTGCGTTGTCATGTTGTAAAAAGTAGCGCCGCATATCCTCTTTCTTCCTGTTTTCCACCAAACTTTTGAAAACTTTCGTCCTCAACGGAAAAATTTCGGGTCTGGAATCTTCGGAGCCACTTAGAAATAGAATAGAATTTCGTCTGTCCTATCCTCAGCTATATTGTTTTTCCGTCTCCATTTTGGCCGATCGTAATGTAACCGTTAAAGCCATTTTCTGCCGAGCTCCTTCTCCAATTTGTGGCCAGCGTCATGATGTTTTTCAACAAATGGATACAGTTTATACTAAGCTGCCTCCGAACAGAACGGCAGTACGCAATACTGACCACTCGGCTATTGAGACCGATAAGGTACTTAAATTACATCGACTTTCCAATAGAACGTATGGACTGATATAAAGAATTTAACAAACTCAGTTGATTCTTCGGGAGAAGGATGTCAAATCATATTATTCTCACATTCATTGAATTGGTCGATAAAATAGAAGAAAATTTTAAAATTTTCAGCCAATCTGACGAAAATTTGTAATTAAGGTTTTTCCAACACGTTTTTGTCGGAAAACCCAAGGTTCATTGTTAAAAAACCTCACCTTCCTCAACGTGTAACTTTTTGGTACTGTTTATAGTTCAGCGGGGTCTTTGGACCTTACTTTTACGTTAACTTTCAACAAGACGGCTCTACGGCCACACAAACAACGAAATTATCGACCTTGTAAGGAAAAAGTTTCTTTCAACATCAAAATAACACTTCTAATTGAAAAACCCTGTACTTTATAGGAAAATATCAAGTATATTTTCGAAATCATTGCATTTTTATACCATTCACAGTCCTTCAAGCTATTCTAATTTTAGTTACCCAGAGTGTTCGGTAGTCTCTACATGTTCTTCTTAAAGTCTCCGCTGATATTTACTCCTCAGGTCCCGACATTTTCGGTTTTGTAATTAATCCAAGACAAGTCTCAGTCGGGTAAATTTGGAATGAGTTGCTCGTAAATAGCCTTAAAAGGATATTGTAATGTTGTCAAATACTTCTGAATAATCTCCATTGAGGATGGCAGAAGACTGCAAGCAGTTACTACTCCTAACGAATAAACCAGGCCATACAGTTTCGAGGCATCTAATGCTCTAATGAATCCCTCCGAAAGACATGCTTGAACAAACGAGAAAAGATCATTCTATGCGGATAGCGTCTCTCGTGCCGTTTGCGCGAGTGAAGGATATTCGTTGGGTTTATTAAGTTAAAAAGGAAAAGGTCATTCCATACAAAGAGATTCAAAGTAATTTTAGTGGCATGACTCGTAGAAATATGCCAACAGTCTTCACGCGTTGAAAAGAAAAAAAATTATAGCCACTTTGATGTGTTTGTAATGTTATCGACAATCGGCAATGTTCACGATCCCTCTTTTTATATACACTACTTCATTTCGCGGACGTGATAGCCGAGTGGTTAGCATTGCCAGGGTTCGGGTCCTGGTTCGATCAACATCCAAATAATTGAAATTAATTTTTCTAATTGCGGTCGCCCTCGGCAGGGAATATTACCCTTCTGAGTGTGTTTCTGACATGAAAACTAAAAGTTCCTCATAAAAAACCATCAGCTGTTCGGAGACAGTTTAGTATAGACTGTAGCACAATGCAAATGGGAGGAGGAATCTATAGGAATCATAGTTCATAATGAAAAAGTTCGAATATAAAATATGCATAGAATTAGAGTCAGTAGGTCTACAACTTGCAAATAGCTTACATTAATTGGTATAGTAAAAGGGAAGTATTGTGCAAAAAAAATCATCGAAAGTCCCTTTATACTTTTGCCACTCTAATTGATCTATCAACAAAACATTCGATCTGAACGTATCAACCGGTCAATGTTTCTGAGTTTACTTGTTACATATGGAAATAAAAAAAGTCATTCGGTACCAAGTCAGGGCTACGCGGCTTAATTTTAGTATGTTGAGAGAGGACTTTACTTCACGATTACTCGGTCCAAAACAGCAAATGTTATTCTGGGTTGTATTTCAAGACTGATATTATTTAAAGTTGGTCCCTAGATAGACGAAATTATTTACGGCCTTAACATTAGGGTTCTGAGATCTCGAAATATCAAAGGTAATCCTCGCGAAAACTCCGACTACCTGGCAAGATTGCCACCAGACATTGATCTTTGAGCGCCTGAAAGCATTGTCTAATGCACTTGACTCTTGAGGAACACTTAATGCTATGTTTAGCTTCTGTGGGATAACGTGAATTGCAGACAGACAAATCTTATTGAACTTAGTATTCAAGTAGGTGCACTGAAGAGGGTGAAAGGCCTTTCCGATCATCAGACGGTCGGGCGTCAGACGTCATGCCTTTTACGATATCCCAAGCTCCAGATTCTGTTAAGAGCAAGTCAGTTTATTAAATCAAGCCAGCTTAAGTTGTCAGATTTTTAACCCTCTTTCAACCAACCAACCATTCCACAACGATCTTAAATTTGTTAACTGCTGCAAAAAGCAAATTTAATTTTCCTCCGTAGAAGTAAAAAGCTTCTTTTTTTTACAAATTATTTTCCAACAGGGTTGCCACTTAAGTGATTTAAATTTGCTCTGAGCACTGCAGAATACAACTGAGACAAACGAAAAGTAAGGATAATTAAAAGTAAGAAAAGCAAGAAAATCAGAATAGCCACACACACACTCAGTTAAATGTTGGAAAAAACAAAAAAAAAAATTTAAAAAAATGAAAAAGAATGCGAATTTATGAGCACATTTGCAAGTGTCTTATTGTAGACATACAAACAAATAATGATACAAACTTTGCTAAACTTATGCATACACATTCACAAATATTTTTGTAGGTATATAGGTATGTGCATATGTACCACATAAATATGTAAGCAGCAGCTGGGTACGAGTTGCTGTTGGAAAGGATTTGATGGCAAAATATATGTATGTAGGGACCATCTGTAATCTGCCCGCACAGCTAAAATGCATATGAATAATTATTTGTACGTATGAAACATACAATATGTACATACATATGTACCTACTCGTGCAACTACAAAATATGAGCGTAAAGTGGAAATGAGAGTAATTTGACTGGTTGGAGAATACAAGAAAGGATACGAGCACCTCCGACTGACATTTTGAATGCGAAATAAATTATTTCTACATACATACATACATTCATACATACATTCATACATACATTTGTACATATGAAGTGCATTTATGTGCATATATACTACATATGCGAACTGTTTATGTATTTGCTGCATATAAACGACTCTCCGTCGAGGGTTAATGTACTGCATATTCAGTGTTGGCGTTGGCCAATATGGAAAAAGCATGCATACACGTAAACATACATACATATCTTTATACATATATGCTCATATATTTGATGAAGAGTATGTTTGAATGGCTGAATGCTACTGGTGCGCATACATATGATGGCTTTAAGCAATCTAGAGTAGTTGGGGCTTTGTGGGTGGCGCTTGGCCACTGGTACCTGACATGATATACGTCATATACATACACATACATACCTACATATATGGGTGTGGATATGATAAAAGCTAAGAGCCAGTGCGTAAACAATATAAAAAGAATATAAAGTATGTATATATGTACATGCTTTTAATGCACATACATTTGCACATGTACGTATGTACATACATACATATGTACATATGTACATATATAGAAATAAATGTTTCGAATGTGGTATAAAGTGAGAAGCTCAAATCCATATGTTCACCTCTTAAAAATACTGATAAAAGAGAGGGTGAAACGAGGGTGTCTTCAATAGGAAAACGTAAACATGAGTGGCGCTATGTGTGTGTGTGTGTATGGCAGTAAGATTATATATGATTTTTCCACATTTTCCAATGGCGAAATTGCCAAATTGCAAATATATGCACGCACACACGCTCGTGTAGCATACAATAATCGTAACAACAACAACTACATACGTGGGAGATTTTGCAAATCCTGCATGTCTTATATGTATGTATGGCCTACACTCTTATCCTTAACACACATATGTGTGTGTGTGTGTATGAACATGTGCGCGATGGGGGTTGTTTTTCGCATACGCGACGTTTCAGCATACACAGAATTTTTCACATTTTCCGATTTTTCCACGCACACATACATATGTACATACATATTTATTTTTTTATTTTATTTTTTCGCTTGCTTGCCTGGCAGCAACACTCGTTGTACTTGCTGTGCACTCGCTCGTTCGTTCCCTCAACTTCGTATATTCTTTGTTGTTGTTTTATTTTTTTTTTGTAGTTGCGGTCGCATTCGCTCTTTCGTTCGCACTCTTTCGCATATGTGAGTGCGCGTATGCGATATGTTGTGTATTTTTCAGCGCAGGCTATATACAATTACAACAACAATAGCAGCAACAACAAGCAACAAAACCCAACAACAGCACTGCAGTAATATACTCACCGTGCTACATACATATAAACGAAATAGATAATAACTCGCTACATCCGCACCTTCACGTACACATGTATATACATCCACACATACGCACACATGTATGGTATGTACAAGTCATATCAACCCACCATTTGCCCATCAGTTACCGAATTTCCCATACACGGGTTTACCATGCTCGCATACGAGCCAAATTCGTACATTCACATCACACTTACATACATACATACATACATACACATGTATGTATATGTACATATTTGTTTGTTTGTTTGTATGCCTAAATTGGCATTCGTATTCGCATTCGTATTTTACCGTTACCGTTACCGTTGAAACTCGTATGTTGTGCGCATGTGAAAAAGAGAAGACACCTCGTCTATTCACTCATACATCATACACATGTATATGTGTGTCCCTATTCGCACTTATGCGCTGCTCCTTGTTGCTGTTTCTTCGTTCTTCCGTTCGCATTGCTCGCATCGTGTCTTCATGACAAAATGTGTGGCGCTTGTTGTAGCCATCCCCAAACACATGCAAATGGTGGGTAGAGAATATCTTACGTACATACGTGTGCTATATACAATACATACATATGTACATACACGTACGTATGTTATGTATGGTATAATGTTCCAAACAGAATTTTGTAACTGCTTTGCTTTGCTGTTGCAGTTAACTGCACTGCCGCTGTCACTGTCAACGTTAACGTTGTCGTTGTTTACGCCGTTCATTCACTCATAAAAAAGCCTCTTTTTCGACATGACGGTTATGGGGATACCAGATGGGAGTGTGGAGGTTGAAAGCGTAACGCTCTCACTCACCAATATTTATTTGCATGTGCATATCATGCCAATGGGTTGTATGTTAACATTAGGATGGTTTGCTTTCCGATAACTTGTGGGTCGCTCATATGAAAATATTATATATAATATTATATACATACACGTATGTACGAGGTGTGACAATTAAATAATGAAACTGATTATATTACCGCGATTGTGGTAACCCTGCGACCCTGAAATTTCCTTTCCCTTCTCCCGGCATCCTTATCCTTTCCATTTGTATATTTGCCATCGCTCTAGCTCGTTTATGGTAGTTCGCTTGCTGTGTCGTGTTGAGTAAACGTGTGTTCGTGGTGCTCGTCACGAAAATGGAAAAACGAACTTACGCTAAAATTGTAAAAGTACATGCAATAGTGCTCTTAGTCGTGCCCAGGTGTTTCGATGGCATCAAGAGTTTAAGTTTAAGTAAAGCGCGCATGAGCAAGTCGAAGGTGAAAACGATGATTATTGTCTTTTTTGAAAGCCGTGAAATCGTCCACAAAGAATTTCTTCCACCGGGGCAAACCATAAATCAAGTCTACTATCAACGAGTCAACAGGGTGCGCCCAGACATCGCTCTTAACTGGATCCTCTATCACGACAACGCGCCGTGCCACACCACAAACTCTCTATATGGCATGATCTCTTATACCTCTCGTATGAATCACTAATTATAAGGTCATAAAGAAAAACTTAATGCAGATTAAGCTATTAGACAAAACCATTTAGACAATTCTAGATAAATATATATGTATATTAGTATGGTTTTACTAGATAAAAACAATCACCACAAGGAATATATTCATACATACGGACCGCATTAAAGTGGAATCACATTGCGACACTAATTAAGTTTAGACACATTTGGCCGAGTTTTTATCGAAAAAGGAAAGTATATTCGGCACATCCCCAAAGATCCCCGAATGGGCTGAGACTGATCGACTCCAATAGGGCCCGGTTGTCTGTAGTACTAGATACCAGCAAAAACTGCTTAGCTCAAGATTGAAAAACTTGCAATCAGATCGATCGGACAGAGACGATATGCGTCAATCTAATACCGACTCGGACCACGTTATTGTAGAATGCAAAGATACAGGCCCTGTGCAGCTATGAACAAGAAAAGTTCGAAGCCGAAAAGTTACTATAGCAACTATTAGCTGAATGGTTTTCAACTCCGTTTGTACTCATGCTTTTTGGGAGTGCTCATTGGCAACTCAATATAAGGATTCTGTGAATCGGAATTTTACACTTCCTATAGCTACTACGATGAGAACTGTCTTACCACAGTGGAAGAAAAATGTTTGCCTATCTCGCAAAGTTAGGATCGATAGCAACGCTTATGAGTATGAAGAGTTCGAGAAGCTGGCCGACAAGGATAATGCTCGAAACTAAAAAAAAGAATACGGCAGCCTACAGAACAACTTTTCACCGAAACATACCAATATAGTACTCAAACGACTAACTGCTAATGTCCAGAGTACACTAAATTTATGGGGGAAGCTCTATTCTCACTTTTACTATGGCACTGAAACCTATAAGACGATGGCATACCTAAATCTCCAATCGAGGACGATGAAACACACGTTTTATTACCCTACTACGGCGAAATTCAAAATGCCCTTAAAAACAACAAAGCGGAGAGTGCCAGTGGATTGCCAACTCAGCTTATTTTTTTTAGTTTCTCAAAGTTAAAAAATTTCTCACATCTAATAAATATTAATGAAAAGCTATGAAAAATGGAACCTAATGTGTAAATATTCTATTTTTTTATTTCCGACGGAAGTAAAGTTTTATTTTTCTTATGCTGATGACTTTCTCAAAAGTTAAAAAAACCACACGATCTTAATATTTCTAATCAATTTTTATATCACCCTAAAATCGAAACATGCTGAAACGCAAAAAAAATACTCTGTAAGTAGGTATATATGTATGTATGTATGTATTTGCGCTCATAATTGAGAGGATAATCAAAGGGGAAATATACGATATAGAAACAAAACAAAAGACATACGAACACAAATATGTAATACCTGCGTTCACATCCATATCTCGCAGGCAGTAAAAAAGGTTGCTCTCAGCTAACGAAATACACGAGGGCAGAGTTTTTTATTTTTATTTTTAATTTCATATTTAAATGAGCAATGTGAGTGAAAGGTGCATGTTGAATGTGAAGCGTGTGACAAACGTGTGTAAGGACAACAACATACATACATACAAACAAATACATACCTACGACATTATAGCAGCAAGATGTTTGCGTTGCTGTAAACGGCAACGTTAGCGTTAACGCTGACGCTCGCTGAAAAGAAAAACGCTACTATCTCTGCTTATCAACATTTTCATTTATGCTCCCATAAGAGATATTTGGGGTTGATTTTTTCACTGTGTTGTCTATCCTTTATAAACAGCGAGCAGTATGTGCTGGTAGCTTACATACATACATACATATGAACGTTAATATATGAATGGGATTTGTGCGGATAGATTTGTATGTTGCAGTAATAAAAATAGATAGAATAAAATGTATACTTATATAAGAGTGTATGTTAAATTGTCTGACTTATAGGAATATTTTTTAAATGTACAACACATTTACAATTTTTTATTTTTTAATTTTATTTTATTTTATTTTATTTTTTTATTTCATTTTTTATTTTTTGTTGTATTCAGGGAGATATGTACGAGATTGTCATTTAAATTCATACATATGTACACATGTATGTACATATTTTTTTTCATTTTAAATAATAATATCTTCTGACGCAGCGCTACGTATTCTCCACACATTCGTCCTTTCATGTCCCATCAACGACCGGGGACTCACTGGTCGTATACGTAACCTGCTCAAGCTCAAGTGGAAATAGAATACTTAAGATTGTTTATTTGTCATATGTAAGCATTTCACTCTCAGGATATGTGTATACAAATATGTATGTATGCGTGTGCTTATATGTACCTATAAACAACACATTGAGCACATTTATAATACCCACTGCTGTTGACGTTGACAGCACTGCTGACTCTACTGGAATACACGTGCCTTATGTGAGCTCTGCACTGTTTGCTTGTTGTTGTTATTATTGCTATCATTTATTTGTAGCACGTATGTATGTAATATATGCTTTTATTAAGGACATTCACATGCGAAACGCATACTCGCGCGGACAAAAGGTGGTGAGCGCGCGCCTCTCGCTCCGGTAAAGGCAGCGAATACGCCGACAGTAAACGTTTACCTTCGGCTTAACGCTTATTGTATTGACTTTGTGTATATGTGTGCTCTTCGTTCGTTGACATATCGTCGGTTATCGGGTTGCGTGGTCGTATGTGTCGCTCTGTGTGGTGTATTATCGGCATTGTGGTGTGTTTTATTTTATAAGTCATGTCGCTGATGTTGTTACTGTTGTTGTTGTGTCATATCCTTTTTTTAACCCCTCACGAATGTGAATTCACGTCTGTTGTTGTTGATGAGTTTTGCAGATAAGCAAAAATATGTATGTACATATGTGCATATAATACATACATACAGACATAAGGGTACATAAATACGTACCACACATGCGCGTTCGTTCGCCCATAACCGTGCTACATACTCGTATGCGTGTATGTATGTATGTCATGCCACAGATGCGAGCTGTGAACATATGAGTAACAACAACAACAACAACAACAGCAGCAGCAGCAACAAAGCAATGAAGGAGTAAATTGTGCGCTCGTATGTGAATCTCATTTTCGAGTTCGCAGCCACCCCCTTCGAGCATTTGTACATACATAGATACAGCCATATTAATATGTGAATGTACACGTATGCATGCTTATGCCTGCCGCGCGCATGTGAGAACGTGTGTCCTGTCGTGTGTGGCTGTCGCAGTCGTCGCTAACTCTGCCCGACCTTATCCTGTGACGTCGCTGACACCCGCGCCAACCGGCCCATCTCTGCGCCTGCTGCCACTACAGCGGCTGGGTTGTTGATGTTGGCGCTTCTTGTGCTGCTGTTGCTGCTGCCACTGCTGCTTGTCGGCTTGTCTGCTGGTGTTTTGCTGTTGTCGTGTGTTACATTTGTGCATATTTTTTGGTAAATCACTCGAATTAGTCGTTTCGAAACAGTTGAACGGTTAAACACACGTCCACGCAAAACTAACTCTTTCATTTTGCTACATTTCGCCTTTTCAGCAAATCTAATGTTTTGCGTGCTTCGCGTCAACGTCGTTGTTGTTAGATGATAGCAAGACATCATATATGGCGCTCGCAAACACCCACTAACGGTACGGCACGGTACGCATCTTCTTGCTTAACATATTGGATGAGTGTGTTATCGGGCATTGCGTTTGACACATTCGCTTTTTAGCAGTCCGTTAGTTTGGCAGTTTTTTAACCAGCTTAGATAGCAATTTAACGGGCTTTACACGCGAGGTGTGTTTGAAAATGAAGTTTTTGCGAAAATTATTTTTTTTTTTTTGACTAATATATATCATATATGACTAAAAAAGTTTATTTTATGTTAATAATATATGAAATAAAACCACGAAGTGTATAAATGAAGTGACAAAGAATAGTAAAAGAACGTGAACAAATTTTTATATTGCTTAAAAGCACTTAATTAAAAAAATGAAGCAAAATAATAATTTAAATGTAAATTAAATTAAAAAAAAAAAACTAAATAAAGTGAATTAAATTAAATTAAATACTTTACTTCTAAATGAAACAAAATAACACAACGCAACGAATTTATATAAATAAAAAAAATATTTAAAATCAAATAAATTTAAATTAAAATAAAATATATTAAATTTAAAAACAAACAAAATGAATTAAATTAATATATTAAAACTAAAATGGAATAAAATTAATTTAAAATAAATTAAACTGAAATTAAAGAAATATAACAAAAATCAAATAAAATTAATATAAATTAAATTTAGTTAAATAAAATGAAAAAAATTAATTAAATTTAATTAAAATATAAATAAATAAATTAAAAATCACAACAAATGAATTAAATTAAAAATCAAATAGGTAATATGAAATAAAATAAAATAAAAAAATTAAAGATACAATAAAATAAAATAAAACAAAATAACATATAATAGATTAAAATCAAATATATTTAAACGAAATGAGGTTAAATAAATGGAATTAAATTAAAAAAATAAATAAATAAATTGATAAAATTAATAATTAAAGATCCCCATAAAAGCGGCACCAGAAATCTCTAAAGAAAATAGATTATTATTATTAATCAAAAAACGAACAAAAAGTGTGTGAAAATGACAAATAAGTATATATGTAAACAGTACGAAAAAAGTCTAGACCGTAAATTCTGAGGAATAAACATAACTTTTTATAAGCAAACAATTGTGATATCAAAAAAAGTTGAATCAAAAACGTGGTAAAATTTTAAGCAATCAACACTTAATACAACAAAGATTATAATAATGGATTATATAAAAAATATTTTCCACTTAATTACATGAAAACCCTTAAAAATTAAATATGTACAAAACATATTTTAATATTCCGGACTAAAGTGAAATACAACTACAACAAAAAGATTTAAAAAGAATACGTAAAAAAATGTATATGCAACAATAAAAAAAGAACAAAACAATTGAGAGGGCATAAAATCGGAGAGCGAACGAAGTATTTGATTGCTCAAGACCGAATACTTAAGGATCATATTTTTAATGCAATCTGAAAAAATTTTCAAAGTGCATCCGCAAAATGAGAGGGTGTCGCTGTACGAAAACCATGCGAAAGAGATTTTGAGTTACCTTCGAAAGAATACTTTATAAAGGAGATAGCTTTTTAGCGGATCAATATTCGCAAATGTTTAGTCCTCAATATTGTATAATATTTTAATTAATGGGTGGCGATAAATGAAAAGCCTGTCATACGGGTCTTTGCGAACCGCCTTATACTCGTTTCCAAATTATGATTACAACAGGCAACAGAGTACTGAGTTTTATCGACCAATAGTTTTATCAGTACCAATTTTTGAAATATACTTAAAAATACGCATTGTTCCGTCAGGTCAGGATCTCCAAATTTACATCAATTTTTAGGAACTGAATAAAGAAATAAATACGATTAGGGCGATAAGTGTAGTGAGTGAGATCCAGAAGGGTACCAAGGAAGGAAGGCGGTCAGAATATTTTGTTTAAGACGGTTTCTAAATGGTTTCTAAATAACCTACAAAATATATTAAAATTTTGTTATATTTTTTAGGCTCTTTTTATGTAAAAATTAAAAACCTTTTTGCTTTTGACAATAATAAATCGATCCAACTTGTTCGGAATATCCAAAACAACAAATAATAATATTTATTTACAAACAACCAACATCAGCGCTTGTTCACACATACAAAGTTCGACAACCACTGGAATGATATATTTTACTGTTATTAATTTTTTTTTTTTTTTGGAAAAATATTTAAATCAAAATATAATAAGTAGTTAAAAATATTAAATATTAAGTTTTATGGAAGATATGGATTGTAATTTAAATTTTTCATCATTAAAGTGTGAATAAGTGATTAATTTCATAGCCAAAACAAGTATAAAAAACTTCAAATAATTAAAAATGAATTAAACCAATATTCGATGATCTTTTGGGCAGTAATAAAATTTCAAAGATGAAATAGTTAATTTAATAAAAAAAATTGGTCAAATATTAGTTTATGGTATATATATACTATTGGAACGAGTTTCTGCCGATTTCCTTATCCAATTTTTGGTTTGTTTCTTGAAGTTTATTCTAAGCCGCCTCCGAACAACTGCTAGATTTTTCTGAGGAAGCAGTATAATTTAGGGCAATTTATTAATATTTTTGAAATTGGGGATTATAATTTCCCCAAAAAAAATATATATTGCAAAGTTGAGTATTAAGTAGAATGTAGTAGAGAATGTAGATTATTTTTTTTGTTTGATTTTAATTTGATTTTATGTTTGAAAATCCGAAAATATTGAATATTATTATGGTTTGCACGAAAAAAGTATAAATAAGAGACACCGTAATTGTTGCATTTATTCTCCTGCTCTCACCTTCATATTTGTTTTTGCTTTAAATTTTATCAAAAATTAAATACATAAATATCAATTTATTCTTTCAAAATATTTTTTCTTTATTTATTATACCAAATAATTGCCTCTGGAAAAAAATATTTTAATTTGAAAAAATGTTAACGGGAATTTCATTTAATTTTTTATTTCAAAGAAATTTAATTATAAATAAATTTAATTAATTTAGTCGAATTAACAGTTTACATTTAAATTATTTAATCTACCACAAAAAAATGGGAATCAACGAAACTGCGCTTCGCCAAGCTCTTCAAAAAATCTTTAGTTTAAATAAATGAAAATATTACCATAAATTTTGGTTCAAAAATACTGCTTTTGAAAGTAGTTTCATAACTGAGTTTTTCTTATGAATACTTTTTACCTGAATTTTCTCCTAAAATGCAACAACGAGAAAGTATATTAAATTGCTTTACAAAATGAGTGATAAACAAAAAACTTAAATTAACGAAAATAATAGCTTAACTTAATTAAATCAAAATAAATATGAATAAAATTATATAAAGTGAAATAAAATAAAATTAATTTAAAAAAAAAATAATTAAACCAAAACAAAATAATATAACATTAAGTAAAATAAAATTAAAAATAAAATAATATAAGGTAAAATAACACAAATTAATGAAATTAAATTATATTATGAGATAATATAAAAAAAATTAAAATAAATGAACAAAAATAAAATATTTTAAAATAAAATAAAATAAAGTTTAAACTAAAAAAAATCAATTAAATTGAATTTAGTTAAAACTGTGAGTAAAATGATATCAAATAAAATAAGGTAAATTAAAATGAAATAAAAATAAAAAAATACAAATAAATTAATAATTAAATGTTTTGAAATAAATAAAACACAATTAAAAATAAAACAAATTAAAATGAAACCACATAAAATAAGATAAAATATAGTATACAATAAAATAGAAAATTAAATAAAACAAACCAAATCAAAGCAAAATAAAATAAAATAAATTTAATTAAAATCAAATTAATTAAATAAAATTAAAAAAAAATAAAAAAATTAAATAAAGTCAAATAAATAAATAATAAAAAAAAAGCAATATAAAATTAAATAAATATAAAATAAAATTTACTTACGAAATAAAAAAAGAAAATTAAATTAAGTAAAATTAAGAGAATTAATATATAAAATATAAAATAAAATAAAATAATACGAAATAAAATAAAATAAAATAAAACATATTATAAAATAATTTACAATAAAATAGAAAATTAAATAAAATTAATTAAAGTAGAGGAAAATAAAATAACATCAAATCAAGTCAAACAATATAAAATTAAATAATAAACTGCTTTAATATAAAACAAAATTTAATTAAATAAAACAAAAAAGATTTAAATTAAATTAATTTAACCAAATTATAAAACTAAAATGTAAAATATGAAATTAAATTAAATTAAAGAAGTAAAGTAAAATAATATAAAATAAAATTAAACTAAATAAAATTAAACTAAATAAAATAAAATAAAGTGGCTTAAAATAAAATAAAAAATTAAGTGATTTAAGATAAAGAAAAATTAATTAGAAAGAAACAAAAAAATTTGAAATAAAATGAAATAGAAGGAAACAAAAAGAATTTGTATTTATTTAGAATTAATTATAATAAAACAATTTTTTTTCTAATTTTATTTCTTTATTATTAAATAGAAAATAATAATATGAAAAATAAAAAAGTATTCAAAATATAAAACTAATTTCAGAATAAGCAAATATGCAGCAGTTATCTGTTGGCGAAAAAAAAATAAAACCAGTGCTCTGCTGGAGTTTGTCTAGGAATTTCGGGGAAAATAACATACTGTCTCAAGCATTTTACATGATATGTGGAAATAATTTTCGTAAACTACGTTTACTAAACTGCTTTGAAACGTAAATATGTATAAACACACATGCATACATACGTGTACGTATGTACTCTTATGGCACTTTTACTTGTATGTCTTAATGTTTATTTTATGCAAGTGTATGCGCCAAGGACAACATTAAATTTACCGAAAGGTGTGCAATTAAAATAAATTTTAAGTACTTAAAAAAACATTTGTTGAACTCATCTGGTTAACAACCAAAAATATACATAGTGTACATATGTATTAATGTACACATGTAGGTGGTTAACATACGAAAGATGCGTTTAAAAATACTTGAAAAGTGAAAAGGTTCTGCATAGGCATATAAATATATACATGCATACATATGTACATTATGAAGTGACGATTGATCTGTCAACAGAAGGCATTGATGCATACTTATATACATACATAGATTCCTGCTCTGCAGCTATAATGGTCAACTTTTGTGATGCTTGAAGGCGATTTACACGCGCTATATGTACGAGTATGTGTCCAACAAAATCGAATTTATGCATGGCACCGCCTACAATGCATTTACGAACAAAATGTGAACTCAACGTTGAGCCATACACACTCACGCACATATATGTCTGTAACTCACCTGTGTAATCAGTGCTATACCAGGCAAATTGCAACACACGGAACTAAACTAGCCGATCATATATGATCTTATACACATATGTATGTGCATATGTATATGTGTTTGTATTTATACTTATTGCTTCTTCACATTTCTTTTATACATACATACGTACTCACATACGTATGTATCTCTCCTTTATTTGTCTATTCATTAATACATATGTATGTCTCTCCACACACATGTACGTTTGTGATTGTTGCCATTCATCATATTTATTTACTTGTTTCTATGCCCTCTCATGCCTCAAGGATATTTTGTGTGTCTACATACATACGTACATATGTATGCGCATATGCTATAAGCAGTCTGCATTTCTACCTGCGGACCCGGTTACATGGAAATGACTGTTTGTATTTGTTTTCAACCGACACTTGTCATAATTATGTAGTCATCAGTGCCGCCGTGATGATTTCAACGTCTGCGTGTCGCTCAGTGCCGCTGTAACATCACATGTGTACACACATACTCGTATGCTGTCATATGTGATCCTTTGGTTGTTATTTAATTAAGAAAGAATATTCTTTAAAAAATAGTTTTTTTTCAATGTTCTCTGTAGTGCCAAATGAAATACATTTGAATGTGGATTTTAAAACAATGAAACAAAAAAATTAAATGAAGTTGTGTGAAACCAAAACAACAACAAGAACAATAAAAATGTGACGTATTATAATTAAAAAAGGGGAAAACAATAAAAATTGTGCAATAGTTGTTGGATGAAAATTTCTAAAAATACAACAAAAAAAATATATGTAAATATTTAACTGAGCAGTGATATTACAAAAGGAAAAAAATATTAAAATTTTATTATAAAAAAAGTGCCGTATTTAATTTGCTCAACAACTTTTGAAGAAACAACTACAATACAGCTTGATGCAGAAAGTTTATTGAATAATAAATTTAAGGAGTTATTTGAAAATGTAAGTGTTAACAGATTGATTGTAAATAGATGAATAAAATAATATTTTTTTTTTTTTGTATAATCAGCATGCGCTATATAACAGCAAAAAGAATTGAGATTTACAATTTCGAAAATGCCATAATAGTGTTACATGTTCAAAAAAATATTAATTAATAAACATATTTATACCTTTTATATATTGGAGTGTGTTCGAGATAAATAAAAATGTATTTAAATCATATTTAAATTTAATTTATTACAACAATTTAATTTTTTCAACTCTCTCGTAGATCATTATATCTACTCATCACATTCTTTAAGAAGCTTATATTGTTCAATTATCCAATTTTTTAAAATGTAGCTATTGTATTTTCACAATTATTCTGTGCGCAAAATGTAATTGAATCAGTTAGTTTGATTTTGAGTTTACATCGCTAGGGTCTTTTTCACAGGATTTTTTATAAAGATTTACGCAACGCTACTTCGCGCTTGGTATTTTAATATACTAGTAAGATTTTTCTTATATATTTATATAAATTTTTTATAACTTATAAAATGTTATGTTAAAACGTTTGAGAAAGACACACTTCCCGGAAAAAAAGTGTTCCCATATTAATTTTTGGCTCCCCTGTAAATTCGATTTTTTCTAATAAATCGGTCCCAGGTTCACATTACTATATCCATTTTTCGATCAAATTTTTGTTTAATAAAATAGACAGTTAATTTTAAAACAATTTAAAACTAAGTTCTTGACTTTTGCAAGGCGAATTTCGCTAAATTTCGCCATTTCGGCAAATTACTCAAACCAAATACATGAGCAATATGTTTTGACACTTCGCATCCGTACATTGGGCGAATTTCGTCTTTGACATTTCGGTTATATGATTAAACAAACGAAATTATTCATTAGATTTTTGGATTTTTGTGAATTTGTCTTGGACTTTTGTTTTATTTACGTGCAATCAATTTCCTTTATACACGTTAGTTTTTAACTTTCTAAGAAAAACAAAATAAAAAAAAATTTAAAAAAATTGTTTTTTAAATTAAAAAAAAAAATTAAAAATATAAGTAATATAAAAAAATGTCGATGTTTATAGCTTATTTACAGAAAAATCTAAATTAAATTGAAGTATTTTCAGGCTCATCAGCATTTACTTAGGTATAGTAAATATTTTAAATGCGCAACGTCTTTAAAACAAATGAAAATAAAATATATATGTATGTACGTGTATGTACATATGATGCCAAAAAAATATTTAATCAATTTTATTTTATTAAAACAAAAAAATAACATTCAATAAAATATAAATACAAATCATATATGTATATATAAATAGTAGTTTTATTGAGTGTCAAAAATTATTATAAATCAATTTTTTCATAAAAAAATGCACGCATAATCATCAAACACGACACACGCTGAGCAATCATTGCTTTTATGGTTTGACAAGGCAATTCTACGGCACACCAATTACGTTGTTCAATCGTAATTCACACTCCGCATACATGCCAAATTATTTAACTCGCCTTACAAATTTTTTAGAGCGAATTACGCCAAAAATGGATAATTAATTCAATTTCATGCAAATTACGACCGAATCGTTGTCTTCCCTAATTTTTAAAGGAAATTTATCAAAGACAACTGCCAAATCAAAACAAGAAAGATGCAAACTATTAATGAAAATACAAAAAAATAAACCTTTATTTGAAGCCACTATTTGTATATTGAAAAGAAAAAATTAGAATTCCGCACACATCACCAATTCAATTCAGTACTTTATTAAATTTTATTAACAACTTTCATTTACCCTGCGTTTTCAAATAAAACCAACTATCGAAAAAGAAAACTGACAAATTGCGTGCCGTGTGATTGGGGTGATTCGCGCTCATAATCAAAAGGACGCATAATGTAATTCACAATGCCGTGGAAACCCCGTATTACAGAAGAGAGCTAGGTATATTCGCTCATCGACTATACAGCAGATTATTTGAATTAATTAATTAATTATTGAAGGGATTTTCATTTGGTACTATGAGACACACTTTCTATGCTTCACCGAGCTAGCTATTGTGAATTACGCTCGCTTTGACTGTTCACAATAGCATAGTACTACTATCAGCTGATAGAGTTTATTTACAATTTGAGTAAATTAAGATAAAAGGAATTAAATAGTTTCAACTGAAATCAATTTAAAATTTATTACAAATTTATGCAAATATTGTACACTACTTTTCAAAAAGTAGTAAACACTGAAAGATAAAGATTTAATAGAACTTAACAGAAGAATAAATCGCTTGAGACCCGCTTCCGACTGTCAACTCTGTAATTTTATTATATCTTCAAGAAATGCAACCTTTTTACTTGCTGCTTTGTACTCACCAGTTTAGACCTGCCTTCAACTATTGTGCAGCAAAATGTGTGGTATTCACTAAAACAAAAAATAAATAAAGCAACAAAGAAATACTAACATTTTTAGAAATTCATTTACACTTCGCTACATAAACGAAAATAAAATTTTCTTCGTCTAAAAATTATTAAGTATGCAACAAAAAATTTACTAAAGTGACATAGCCAGTATTATTTTTTTTTCAAGGCTGTATCGTAGAGATAAATTTCAATTTAAGCGAAAAAGTGCTATCATTTCTGTTGAAACATTTGGATATACCATAATATATAATACGTTACAGCATTTATTAAAATAAATTTCTTTTCGTTTTTACCCGAAAAGCTGTCGTTAATATTAAATCGTTAACAGATCATGTTAAGCGTTAAAATTGAAGTGCACTGTTAAAATATAGCAAGCAGCCATACCTATGAAAGAAAATTAACGTTAACTATGAGTTTTGTGCGGTTTCAATGATAACGATTTCTTTTCGTTTTGGCGCCGAAACGAAACGATTTCATTTCTTTGAATTTAGTTTTTTCTTTTTAGTGATACAAAATGATATCATTGCGTTTGTTAAGCATTTCTGCTTAGTTTAAAATCGATCTTCAATATTCGACAACCAGCGAAAATTGCACAAATCGAACGCAGCTCGTAATGAGCGAAATGGCATGTTAAATTTTAAAACTCAAACACATGACCTTGATAAAACCTGTGCGCGAAATCCTAAATTTTCATTGTACTCAGGCTAAAGAACGTAGTAAATGCCATGTAATTTCGAAATAAAAACACACATAATTAGTCTGGGCATCCCTCTTAGTTTCTAAGACAATCGAAGGGAATTCGGCACAATTTAAGGCAACGCTTCGCTATTGTTTTTTTCTTTCCACATTTGTCCACATATCTTCGCTTCCAAAAATTTCGGTATGACACTATTCAAATATGTGTGTATACTAAATTTATGTATATAATCTTACCTGTACCTACATATGTATTCGTACATACATATGTATCATATTCAACATCTTTCTCTATCGCTCATTCTGACCTTGTTAAACTTGATACCTTTCCATACATACATACATATATGTATATATTTATTTGTACAAAAATTAACTATTTACCTTTTTTTATATAAGTGGCTGTCTACACTGCCTAAATGTCCTGTGTAGCAATATTTATTGAGCTTAATTATGTTATACTCATATATAAAATTTATTTAATTTAAACTATTGAAACAATTCCATATACCTACATTATTTGCGACTAACGCTCGCTTTTAATAAAGTCAAAATTTAAATTAAAAACGCAGACAAAAGTAAATAAAGTCCGTGAGAAAACTTCAGGAAAAATAAAAATAAAAATGAAATAAAGAAAATCAAAGACAAACTAAATGCATATACAGGTACATATGTACATGCGTATTCATATGCATATGTATGTACATATGTCAGTATATAAATTTAACCTGCATTTAACTTAAAACGTGAACTAATTGCACATTGTTGCAGCCGAGCGTAAGGATGTGGTATTGACACTCCAAAGTGGTTTTTCCACCGAAAAAGCTTCCAACACACATCTCCATATATCATTTTATATACTGAAAGATACAGAATTTCACTACCAATTTTCCTACTTTTTAGGTATTTTTTTCTTTCATTTTCCTCACTTCGTACAGTCTGTGGTTGTTGGTTTCAACTGTAAGCAAACTAAATAAGGAGACGAGAAATAAAAACAGTTATTTTTTAGTTATACACATATATTTTTTTATGTGGCGTTTGTGAAGTAGGCAAATAAAAATGTTTACCGCGACGCGGCAAAATCACTGCCTTAACGAAGGTAAAAGCACTTTTCAGCATTTCATTTTTGTATTTGCTTCACCTTTTTTTTATTTAAGATTTATTATATTTTTTGTCTAGCAGAAATATGCTTGTGTGCGTGTGTGTGTGTGTGTGCTTGCAAATGTGTATTTTAAGACACTATGTATGTATGTACACAGTTTGCTCTCAACAAATGCATGAAACTTTTTTAATTTCAATGATATCCTTGCATATCCTGCTGCTTAACTCTACGCATACATACGCACAAATCGCATGCAAGCAGCAGCACGCATTGACATTCATATAAGACACTGTACTGATAAGCATGCCAGCATGTCACCTGTACTTGAGAGGGAGGGAGGGGGGAGAGAGGGGAAGAGCGGAACACGCAACATTCACTGAAAAGAAGTCAATATACGCATGCATAGACACGTTGATTCTAATTAATTCATACATAAGATGCTGAACAAAAATACAAACAAACTTTACTAGAAAAAAACTCATAAAAATATACACATACATATACATATATATGCATTTGAATATAGAAAAAAAGTAGTTTTTTCTTGGCTACATGTTTATCTTGGAAAGTATACTTGTATGTACGAATGTGTTTGCCTGAAACAAACATAAACCTGAGACAAACGCCAATAATTTCACTTTAGCTGTAAACCCAGCAGTCAACTGGATTAGTTAAAAGCTGTTTCGGTACTAGTATACATATATACGAAACAAGTATAACTAGTAGAAGTACCAGTAACCAGCGTTTTCCATAAAGACATGCCTTCCTAGTGGGAAAAAGGCAATTTTTGTTTTGGTCAAACACACACTAGTCACATACTAGTTCAAAAAAGAAATAAATGCTACTAGTTCCATTTTCACCCAAATTATTTTTTTTTGTTTTTCATTTAAAAAGGAATTCAAGAAATAATAATAAATTACTAGCAGGCAGATTAATAAAGTAAGTGCTAAAATTAATAAAAAAAATTTGGACTAATTAAGAGTTGTTTCCGTACTAGTACGTAAACGAAACAACCAAAATTAGTAGAAGTACGAATATCAGCAGCAGTTTTCATAAATACATGTCTTACTTGTTGGAAAACAACAATTTTTGATTTAACTCATACTAGGCGCATACTAGTTCAAAAAGGACAGTATTGTTACTAGTTCTATATTCACCCAAATTAAGTTTTGCTGTGAAAACAACAATTTTTAATTTAACTCATACTAGGCGCATACTAGTTCAAAAAGGACAGAATTGTTACTAGTTCTATATTCAACTAAATTAAATTTTGCTGTGTTTAAAAAGCAATTTAAAAAAATAAAAAAGCAATAAATTAATATCACGCAGATTAATAAAATATTTGACTAAATATTTTCAAAAATTCTTTCAAACAAATTTACAATAAAATATTTAAATAGAGTAACATTTCATTCCGTCGAGTCAAATTGTAGATTATTTAAAACAATTATTTTACATAAAGCATTAATAATAACTAGTTTTGTAATTGGTACCATTTAGATATTTATTGGATTGGTTTAATTTTGTACTAGTCCGAAAGTAATACTTTTTTGTTTAATTTTATAACTCACTGCAGCGAATATATATGTATAGACAAACTGAAGAAAAACAAATAAAGCGCATACATCAGCTATTATCACGCATTAATTTTGTACATTAACATACGTACATATGTGTTTATATAAAACTAACATCTACATACATAGGTATATGCATGTCAATGAATGTAATTTTTTTCGCTTTACACTTGTATCTACATATGTGTATTCTTTCATTTAAAATTACTCCGAAACAAAAAAAAAATGTTACGCTATGAAGACAATACAGTGTGTTTAGTCATATCCTGAAGGATATGCACAGCGGCACGTAGCTGAGATTGCAACTTTTGTATACACGCATGATGTTTTTTTCTGATATTTCAAGTTGCGCTACACTCAGTGAGTTGTGTTTGTGAGGAATATTTGAATGTAAATATATTTTTGGTGAAAAAAAATTAACGAAAGTCTACTTTGAGACCTAGATCTCTTCTTTAATCAGAAAAAATTCTTGTACTCGCCTCACTTTCGCATAGAATTTTCGAGGACTAATGCTCGTCGGCCATCATCTCAAGCCCTTCATACCAACGCATTTTGAACTCTCTCTTTTTCTGTTTGCGAATTCGCCTCATTTCTCTCTTCAACTTTCGATAGCTTTCTCACACAACGGTATGGCAATCTTTCTTCTTATCGAAAACGAATAGCTTCGTTGGCAGCTCTCTGTCTCAGAGATGTTTTCTACAGAGTTATTGCATGAGGTATTATAATTATTTTTTAATTCAGGTAGTTCTCTTACTGTGTTACTCACTGTTGCATTCGTAGGTCTCTCGTATTGTCGTCAATGCCGCACCAAAGAATTCTCACCTGCTCAACTTTTTTTTTATTTTCGAGGGTATTTTCAAATGTTGAATGCTGCGAAATATTCGGCTTTGACAGCCAAACGAAGACATTAAAATGATATATGCCGAAACTCATTAACATATTATCACACATAGCATATGTCAAGAATGCTTTAAGACGTGCACAACATATTTACGCATACATAATTACATACCACACACACACATGAACTGAACAGCAGACTCGTCTTTGAGAACTAAGCCTAAAATTCATGTGAATAAGCGACGCATATCCTTGGGCTTTAGACGCATTGTCTTGGGTAATCTGTGAAAAAAAATTAAGGAAGAGGCAGGTGTGCACGGAAAATGTTAAAATAAAAATAATAATAAAATATACGTATGTACATATATGTGCTTTATTAAAAAGTAAAAGAAAAAATGGAATGTCTTCATACCACTCATGTTTATCTTTTGTCTTTATCTCATTTCAGACACGGCGACAGTTCCGAATTCAAATCAGCAGACAAACAGCTGACTCGACAAGACAAGCAGACATGGAAGCAGAAAGACGGAAAGCTCTCCGTTGAGTAAACAAAGACAGTGCTAACTAAATACAAACAAAACGAACAACAACAACCACGAAAACTCGCAATCACAGCCGAAAAGAGGCTCATTCAGATTTTTTAAAGCTTTATGTGGCAGTAACGTGTGGGTGAAGCACGTAACAACAAACACCACACACACACACGAGTCCTCATTATCACCAACCCAAGTAGATTTCACGTGTCAGTAAGCATTGATTTTCCTGTCTGAATGTTAATGGAACCAATGCACGGGGTTAAGAGACGCAAATCATCGGTGTCGCAATCGCACAGCACAGCGTCCATTGCAACAACACCGACGTCCATGGAAAACGCCTCGGTTGCCGCCACACCGCCAATCACACCGCCCACGCCACCGCTGAATATGATGATGACTACAGCTCGCAATCACAACAGCAGTAGCTGCAGCGCCAGTAGTCTAATCGGTCACGGTAGCGCCAGCAGTGCTTGCAACATGGGTAACAACAATACAACGTGTACTTTGACCGCGGCTAGTTCAGCGCCCACGCACACGACCGACACACTGAGTGGCTCATTATTGAGCGCTAGCCAACAGAACTCCTCGGCGAGTAGCGCTACAGCAGCAGCCGCAATTGCGGCCGCGGCAGCCGCTGCGGTAGCTGCTGTCGCCGCTGCTGGCACTAATGCCTCCACAACGCCCGCCCTCATAACCACCGCCCCCGCTACTACGAACACCATTGCTGCTCCACTACAAGATCATTATAGCCTACGTTGGAATAACCATCAGAATCACATACTGCGTGCATTCGATGCGCTCTTGCAGACCAAGACTTTGGTGGATGTGACACTGGTGTGCGCCGAGACGAGCATACATGCGCATAAAATGGTGTTGTCGGCGTGTTCGCCTTTCTTTCAACGCGTCTTCGCCGAAACACCCTGCAAGCATCCGGTTATCGTTTTGAAAGACTTCCAGGGCTGGGTGGTGCAAGCGATTGTGGATTTCATGTATCGCGGTGAGATTAGTGTGCAACAAGAGAGACTACAAACACTCATACAAGCAGGCGAATCACTACAAGTGCGTGGTTTAGTTGAAAGCTCTGTGCCGGAGCATACACCGACGCCAGCTGCCTCGCCAGATGATTTTGGCATGATCGACACATCTTTGATGTCGCCTGAACTGGAGCGTTGCTCAAGTTTCGATGAAGAATCGCCTTCGATGGTTACCGCAGGCTCAAAGGTCATACTACCATCCCGGCTTTTTGGCTCATCAGCACGTCGGGAGCGTGAACGTGAACGCAAGCGTGAACGTGCACTCGAGCGTGAATTGGAGCGCGAAATAGAAAGTGATCAGGACCTGCCACTTGACACAAGCATCAACTCAGATATGTGCACGTCTCCTATGCCGAGACGTAAGCAAGCACGTCCACGTCGACGCTCCGGCGACCTGCCACTGGAAATGATTAATGAACCAGTTCCGCCTGCCCCATCAACCGCACCTATTGAGGAGTCACCACAAACCCAGCCACTGCCTCTGACGCTGGAAGAACAGCTGGAGAAAGCACAGGCTGATAGCATAGAGGCTTTGAAAACTGTGATCAAAACTGAGCTAGCCGAGCCCGTGGACGAAAATGAAGGTGCACATCGAGAAGACAGCGGTAACGGTAATGATAGCCACGAGAACAACGAATTACACGAAAAGTCGTCGTTAAATGAGTACCAACCGAATGAGGAGCAACAACAGAGCTGCGGCATGGTTGAGGCACCCTCACCTGCAACACCACTAAATGCTTCACACTCCGTACACTCCATGGACATAGACGACGAGGAGCATGATGATGAAAATGAAAATGAGCAAGAAAATGGTAATGACGATATTGAGCCAATTCCAGATGCTGAAGACATTGAAGAACTCATTAACGCCACCAATGAGTTGCGTCGCAAATCCTTGTCTAATCTTTCGGAAGGTCCAGAGGATCTCTGCACAACGAAGAAGGCTCAAAACGAGACGGGAGGTAGCAAATCAGGTAACGACACCGAAAACAGTCCTGCGAATAATAACAATAACAACAATAAACTGAACAACAACAATCGAATTGTGTTATCCCTAAAAGATATACGACAGTTGAACAAACCCTCATCATCATCTGCACACAACTCAGCGAACAACATGCACCCTTTTGCGACGGCCAGCCTCCGCGATCTGCGCCTCGATCGTGCCGTCAGCACGGCGGCCGAAAATCAATGCAAAATAGATGCTTTGGAGGCACAGATGCATGCTGCGGCATCCGCAGCAGCGGCAGCAGCCGCAAATGGTGAAAATCCTTTTCAACTTATGGAACATCAGATGGATTTGTCACTAGCGGCCGCCGCAGCAGCTGCCGCTGTTTCACATCAACAGTCACGGGAACGTGATCAGGCGTTACAACGGGAACAACGTGAATTCCAAGAACAACAAAATGCATATGCGAATAGCATATTGGGCCAAATGGGCATGGCCGGTATGCCACCGTTCGGTCCACCCGTTGGACCTGGTGGACCAGCGCCACATGAACGTTTGGAGGAGAGCATGAATCGGTTGAGCAAAGAATTTGATCCAACTTCACCCATGAGCTTGCCCCCACACTTCAATCCACCGGATGGACCACCACATCCATCATCACCGCTACCATTTCCGGGTATGTCATCAGCTTTAACGCTAACCCCACCACACAGTGAGTAGTTAATTTTAGTATAGTATTTTGTAGATATTTATCTTTTTATAATTTTACAAAACTAATGGTCGTTTTGAAATCGCAGAGGTAGTAGTTTGGAAATTTTAATATTGGAAGCTCTGAAGGCTGAATTGAAGTATTCTAGCTTCCCTTGCTTGCTTCCCTCCATGCATTGATGCTATTGATGGATTAAGCTGTTATAAGCTTCGGTTCTTTTCTTGTTTCTTTTTTACTTTTCATCTTGAAAAGTTGTTGTATACTCCTCCCCGTTCGAGAAGAAACTTCTGGCTTATTTACATTTCAAATTCTATGTCGACGAAGTGTAGGGGAGATAATTTTGTTGTATTACTAGGCTTGAGCGCTTAGCATTTCTTAAAAATTACTGATCTGAGTAAATACGATTGCCAACACACCTAGGCCAATGTAAACCCACTTTGATACCACGAAAATTGCTTTAATTCTACGGCTTCTTTTCAATCCAATTGAGCTCCCTTTTTAAGTTTTATTAGGCCACTAACTTCAGTTTCCGCAGTACGGCAAAGGCTATCCAAGAAGGCGACTCAATATGACGATGTCTATTCTTATTAATGCAGCTTTTCCGAAAGGCAATGTGCTCTCAGGATACCAATTACCTCCACTTTCATACATTCTTCGATACAGTAAAGGCGTACTATACACGAAAGAACCAGGATGATCATACCTGTAATTCTCTACTATGTTTCTGTTACTAAAGACTGAAACGAAGAATAGTGCTTTCTGTGCAGTCATCTGCTGAAGATATCTGCGGAAGCTATATGTTGCTCTCTAACTGGATTTGAAGTCTTACCAGTCTACGTAGACACCGAGTTAACGACATTGCGCCATTCATTGCATCATTTCGCTATTTGTCGCCAATGAGAAATATCAAGTACAGTCAGGACCTTCTCTACCTGGTCTGGTCAATCGAGTGGAGGTCTTCCTCTTCTCCTGCTTCCACCTTGGGGCACTGAGCGACTTGTAGAGTTTGGTCTTCATTCGTCGAGGGAGGACTTTACTTTTCAATTGCCTACTCAGTGAAAAGTAACGCCTGTTGGCAAGAGTGATTCTGCGTTGAATTTCTAAGCTGACATTGATTTTGATGTTAATCCTGGTTCCAAGATAGATGAAGATATCTACCACTTATCCAGTCTGGAGTAAGTCGAACTCACGGCGCGGTTGTTGAGGCCAATAATGCACACTCTTACCCTTACCGATAATACGTGAATATTGTATTTACTAGGGGTTCCCGCTTTAATGTGCTCTACCTAAAAGAATTCTCCTTCCTCATTATCCTCCTGAAGAAGTATGTGTCCTTCTACACCTCTTATACATATCTCATCATTGTCTATATGTAGCTTTCATACATTTTGCCATTCCTTGTGACTACGCGACAAGAAGTGGAGCCTACAAAGTCAGTTGGCAAAAACAAAGAGCCGCACATGCAACAAGTTGTGTAAATGTTAATATTTCAAGGAACGCAGATAAAATGGGAAGGGAAAAAGGACTCAAAGTACACATCAACTATGTGAAAACAAGCGGAAATCCTTAATAATCAAATACGCCGATGTGCGATGTGCGATGTGCGATGCATGAGCACATCTGTGGTGTTGAGTTGACATCTCGTTTCCAAGTCGCTGAACGCAAGGAAGTTGGTGGCTTCAGTCATAACTTTTGCGCAATCTAAACTCAAATATGCAAACATAACTGCACACACCCATGTATGCAGGCTATGTCATAGCAAGGGGGGAAAAATCAAGCTAAAAAGAATGCAATAAGAAATCTACATCATCCTGTTGCATGGACAACGTGGCACCTACCAGCCCAACCTGCGCCAGCATAACGCCAGCACAACGCGAATTACCCTAACCAATCACTCACTTGCCGTTGCGCTGCAGTCAACAGGAGTCAAACGCGGTACCCATAGGCACTGCAGCAAATTTCTTCCTGCCACAATGTTGATTTTTTTTTATCTTAGTCTTGTTGCAACATATTTGCTTTGACAGCGCGCTTGACATTTGCGTTTGCATTTGAGTGCTTTACACACTCTCTGTCAGCTCTACGTGCAGTGACAAGGATGCATGTCCTTGGTGTGAGGGGGTCGTGTTGTTGTGCGCTGCTGTGAAGTTGTTGCAGTGAAGTGACTTTTAACAGCAGTACAAAATGGGAATTATGCTTTAGCTCTTTGCCATAATTTCTTCCTTTGATGACTGCCACATGTTGCATGCCCCCGTATGGCGCCTTAGGGAGTGTAAGGACATTAGTGTTATATTTCTTTTAACTTTTACTCCTAATGTGTCAATAAGCTCAAGGAGATGTAGCGTCTATAATGAGCTTTGTGGCATGAATTGTGCTTTATTGTTGTTTGTGTGCGAAGGATGAATATGTGAAAATCGAATTATTGGCAATTATGAACACTTCACTTGAGGTGCAGCTCAGGAAGAGTATTTTAAAAGGACACAGTATTAATAGACTTTAAGGAAGTATAGAAGACAATTTTTATTCTTATTTGAGGTAGACACCACTTAGGAGTTATAGCCAATAACATTAGCGCGCCAGCAGTTTCTTTTTTTTAGGCATTCAGGGCTATTAGATACTTTTAACGGAGTTAAGCTCTGCCTCTTCCAGTGGGTTCTGCATCGAAAACTTTCGAAGCAGTAATTTTTTCATCCTACCAGACGATATGACTTAGCTAGCGTATCACTAGATCTTAATGTGCTCTTAATATTATTTTTCCAATAGATGGCGTTATTTATCTGTATCTAGCGTTATATATGTCCGATCCGGGTTCCCCTAGATGGCGTTAGAAAGATGACATTTCATACTAAAAAAAGAAAAATTAAACCATTCAATTTTATGCAAAAATAATGGTTTTCTTTTTACTACACCTAATATAATAACTCATCCAAATCATGTTTTCACTGTGTCTCTGTGCCTCTGGTACACAAAGAACAGTGTAAAATTTTTCGCTTTCTATCTTCCTTTCTCCCTCTCTCTCTCCCTGTCTCTCTCTCTCTCTCTTTCACAGTACCACGCCACCAGTTTATTATACTGCAAAAGTTTCTGAACGAAATAGTAAGACAAATATATATAATGAATGGCTTATAGTTTAGTTTCTCTACTCAGTCCTAGGCCCTTGTTGGAAAAAAGCTTTGCTGAAAAAATGTTCGGAGCGTTCTTTTCTTTCCGATGGAGTCTCAAAGCTCTTTTAAACAGCTAAACAAGTTACGAGGAATACTAAGATCAGAGATAGTGTCGTAAAGACGGGTATTTGTTGATCTTGAAGGCGCTTTTAAATCGACGAATATGTTGGTCAATGGATGATTGAAGAAGAAACTACATTGGTTGGGTTTAGTTCATAGATAATGGGTTTAAAATCTTGCGAACAGTATGAAAAATAGGATCTTATATACGATACTGAAAAGGCGTATGTAGTGATAGTTGTCACAGACTGAGAGGTCTATCTTCTAATGAAATAGGCAAAGACTCCAAAGTTCCAGATAGTTAGCAGTGCAGCTTGAGACATTTTAGCCCCGGGGCCGATTAGCGCTAATATCCTGATGTCACATTACATCGTTGCACTCCAGCCACTTGGTGTTCTCAATGAAACTACATATATCGGAAGTGCTTTTCGTGGGAAAGCTTTCACGGTTTTCTATGGTAAATAAGTCCGAAAGATGAACACTCTTTATTCCTTTCTAGTTCCCAGCTGCGGTTGCGCATTTTAAATTCAAGTTCTATAATTAACCAATGTGCCGCTATTCTGGCTGTAAGTCTATTGCCTTTCCGGACCTATTTAGTGGGCCCTTAGTACTTAATCTCTCATATTTTTTAGCTATTTGTTCAAATTGTAATTGAAGCTTTTTCCTCATCGTCCCAAGCGGACATGACTTTAACTTTGATTCAGATTCTTAAGTGATATTTATGACTTGCAGTAAATATTCCTGAGGCCGGCCTACCATATTAACGAGATGTAGGGTGAGCTTAAGGATTCTCTACAATTGTTTACAAAGCTGGAATTTAATATTGGCGGTGTTGATTGGTTGTCCGATTACATGGGCCCCGGCGTTATGTATTTGAGATTCTAATATAAAGAGCAGTTCCCATCAAGTTCTTATTATTTTGTTTTGCTATACTACTTCTTAGTCGGCGAAAGGGACATCTTCTCATAGAAGTTGTGATCATAACTATTTTTTTAATTGTAGTTGGGAGGCAACGGAATAACCTCGGAGAGTATGAATGTCGAGAAGATTGTGGAAAACATGTTTTTCGTTTACGACGTGTTCCAATTGATTTCAAATCCTTCGATCCGAAACAACAACAGTTTGATGAATACAATTTTCTTCGTTCGTATAACAATATTCCAAGGTTGCGGAACTAGATGAACCTGGAAATTACTTCGAAGTAAAAAGTTATTTATGTATATATATATTGAAACCTTTTATAATCAGAATTGTCACCTTAGTTTTGTACGTACTCCTCTGTGAGCTACCTTCAGATATCTCTTGGTAGTTTCTTGGTAAGCACGAAATTTAAGTAGGCCGCACAGATTAAATCACAATATTTTTTTTAATCTAAAAAAACATTAGCTTCCATATACCTGACCTAGGCAACATGTTTGTCCTTACGCTCAGCGAAAGCGTAAATCGATTTAATTGATTGGCATTTACTTACAATTATTTATTTCCACGTGACCCAGCCGCATACAACCATATGTCCTGCAAAACAAAAGCTCACATTCCCTATTGAATATATGAATCTATATGTAAGGATGTCAGAAACATATCTAAAACGCACAATAAACTTAGCTTCAGCTGAGAAATCCACGTTACTTGAGAGACCCGTGTTTTACACCACCACCAACAATGGGAACCTACCCTCCACGCTGAACTGCCTTAACCATTCGCAGTTGTAAACAAAAGAAATTATAATTCTATTAAGATTTTACGCTTGAAGTATTCTACTACACATGCTCTCGAAACAAATGAAACGCTGATGATGACGGAAGTGGAAAAGTGGAGAAAAAAGTGAAAGAAATGAGAAAAAATCACAAAACGTTGCTGGTGCTGAAGACATGACACGGGCGCCTGGCTGACAAGATGCACTGCATCTGTATAATCTGTGCAACATTGTTGGCAATCGACGCGAGTGTTAAGAAACCGCCTTCGCGAGGATCTGTGAGGATATGTGTGTAGAGCGCAGCGGAGCAAACGAATGGCAACGCATAATATTGACATTCCACTGAATGATTTTATAAGTCAGACTTATGCAAATACCACACACATTTGAAAGGAACATACGTATGAGTATGTATAACTCAATGTTTATACCACATGCGAACATACATATGTTTGTTATGTATGTAAGCAGTTAGAAGGGAGAGAAAGTGGAAGGAGGAAGAAAGAAGCCTTCAACGGACTACAAAGACGCCCGAAAGAAGGCACTGTCATTCAAATGCGAAACAAAAGCTTATGAAAATCGCTTACAAATAGGCGTGGCACAGGCGGTGTTTGTAGAGATGAGAAGCAAAGCATCGAAGACGCTTTCAACTCAAGTGCTTTCATTGAAGCTGAAACATGTGAATATATGAATTTATAGAGATTGGTATGTATGTGTGAATGTATGTTTTTATGAGTGCAGTACTTACCATGGCAGTATAGTACATACATACATATGCGTTATATACGCAATAATGGCTAACAGTTATATTGACGCTTTGGCAACGCGACGCGGCTTACAAAAACTTCCTTTGGAGCAGGGGTGCGCTAATACATTGTGGGCTGTGAAAAAAAGTTGAAGATTTCTCATACAACAATGCGACAGAATTTTATAGAAATTCAAGTGATGAGCGCTTAAGCGCCAAGGATAAGCAGCCAAGCAATGATGGTAATCACTTTTTTTAAGATTTTCTCTTTTCCAAAAAAAAAAAAAAAAGTATGTTTAGTGAATGAAATGAAACGATTCAAAACCAAGTGAAGGTAGGTAAAATTAATGTGACTCACAAACATATGCAAAAGCTTGCCAAAAATTTCAAGATGAATGCGTAGATATGAAACACATATGCAAGTACCTACTAGTGATATAACGAGTTCGATACCCAAATTCGATTTTAAAGGGTGTCGCTCACTAAATAGAGAATTCAGCGATATTTGAAATTGAAATTTTATCTAGAACTAAAACATTGGTACAGCACTTTAAACAAGATCTCAGCTAGATATAATACAGCTGAGGACTGGGTGTCTGGTATGGCGGATGAGCTGGCAAGAGAAGGTACTACTCTTACTAAAATAAAATAAATTCTACGTACGTCTACGTACGTCTACGGTAAAACACAAACTAAAGCTGGCTTTCACCAAGCATCCAACACCGGATAACTTAGCCTAGGAACCTGGGACGTGACTAGACAGTTTTGGTCTGCGCTGAATAATAAAAAAATCAAGGTTCTAATCCGCGTAGATCAGTCCACCATTAATTCAACAACGGTCATACTAACTGGATACTTTTTAATCAGACTTCATGGTAGGAGAATGGTATACTGTTCCATTGTTATAAGCAGTATTGCATCGTTCATAAGGTACACGAAAAGGTTCGTACATTTGAGGTGAGAAGCATTCCACAGCGGTATCACAACGGGACTTCAGGCCTAAATGAGTTGGTCGCTCTGATCAGCAACCGCCTTAACTCAACTCAAAACTTTGGAAAAAGCTTAGACTCATAACCAGGCACAAATAAACCGAACTCGAACTACGATGGCATGGTAGCAAAGTTATTCGATACCAAAAGTCGATACTTTCCCTTTCAATTCCGTTCAGTATAATACCTGTAAAAGCTTACACGCTGACTTTAGGCCTGTGGAAATCCTCTTTAAAATATCTTTAAGGAATAGAACTCCCGATGAATATAGAATAGTGGCTTCTTCTTTTTATTGCATCTTTTTTACCCCATACTTTTTATTAGACCTTCTTTCCATTTCTGCTAAAGCAAGATTAAATGATCCATCCTAACCCCGATAGATAGTTGAACATACTATTCACCTTCGAATAAGATAGATTCAATGAATTAATATTTTATCATAAAATGCAATACAGTAATGTTCTTTCATGTTTATTTTATGTCAGAAATACACTCCGACGGGTTGTCGGTGTTTTGTTTTAAAAATAACGGGTTTTATTTACTACAACGGAGCCAAAATTTATTTATACTAAATCCTTTGTAAACAATTTTTTTGCAAATGCTGATTTTCGCTTATACTGCTTATCGTTTCCCCTCATAACGAACCAGCAGTAATCTCACATCATTATCGGATCCCATCTGCCTTGGTATCGTTGCACCATTATTGGGATGTCCTGTCTTGTACTTTTCGAATTAGAGGCAAAATTTATATTTTAATCCATTTCCGTCTTTATCTACTGCAAAATTTTTGGGATCAAGGAGACTTATGTTCTTCACGTTAGCCTGGTCCGGAATAAATTGATCTCTCTGAGGCCACTCTTTTACTTTATAAAGGTTTGCTATTGTTCTACTGTCACAATGATACAGAAAACAGAAATACTTAGTAAATCCAACAGTAACAATCCTCGTATGACTTTTAGATCACCACATATTGCCACTTGTAGGCATCATAGTTATCATCATTAATAAAAAAAAAATCGCCCTCAAATTTTGAGGAGTCTTTGAATAACTCCACTCGTCCGGATTATGCCCAGAACCCAATCTTTCCATAACACCATTT
Organism: Ceratitis rosa; assembly: GCA_037013455.1. Classification (NCBI taxonomy): domain Eukaryota; kingdom Metazoa; phylum Arthropoda; class Insecta; order Diptera; family Tephritidae; genus Ceratitis; species Ceratitis rosa. The sequence continues at coordinate 6,224,674 of JAWMAG010000013.1, forward strand.
GGACTAACACAAACACAAATTTCTTGCATGGTCAAAATCGAAGATAACCCCTTGTTAGAGGTTCTAAAAATGGTTACATTCGTCTTGAACCCATTGGCTCGGCATGGTCGTTGGACAAATGAACGTCTCTTACTAGGTCGTTTAATTCAACTGGTTCGGTTAAGTGTGGTAATTTTTTCGTGGTTTTCAGAAGAATAGGTTGCGTCCGTGTTTTCTGCACTATTCAGATGGAGAATTCATTATTACTTAACAAATTTGCTGGAAGAGTTGGAGCTAGTAACTCTTCTCCGTGAGGAACAGGTCTTTTTTCATTTTAGTTATTGTCATTTCCTATGATTTAGGTATAAACTGGTCATATATGTATATAGCATAAACTTTACAATGGTAATATATCAATTTATATAGGCTCTGTGGACTACTGGTGATAGAGGTTAAACCATCACCCCTTGACTACAATAATTCTAAAAAAGTGAACTTTTTCCGATTTGGGTGTTTTAAATGTCAACTTTACAAGTTGCTTTGGTACATGCCGTAATGTAATTGATTTTATTTATAATAAAAATAAAAAAAAATCCTACGTGTTACACAATTTTTTCTATCATTTCCGGTTTAAGTAACCTAAAATTAGCAAGAAACAGCCTCCGACGTCACTGAAAGCTGGTGTTTGTTATGGGAAAACAAAAAATTGAAACTTCTTTTCAGGCTTGAGCTCAGAATAAGAGAACGCAAATTGTATGCTACTCTTTCTGATTCTGTTCCTTTGGAAGCTCTTCACAAGGGGTGTGGGGTTTTAATACTCAAACTCCACTTCAACTATAATAAGGTCACTTTAAAAGCCTAATTTCAAAGTTTCGAAAGAGTTTGAGTTCAGTTTCTATAAAACAAACACGACTCCGACTTTGGAAAATCTCATCTCTCATTTCGATAAAATAATTATAAACACGTCTATTCCGACTTAAGTTCACGTTGAAAGTTCAGCTACACTTTCGGATAAATATGTATGTATATAGCAACACTAAATATATACATATATATTTTTATTGTTTGTTTGGATTTGTTTTTAACAAAGCAATTTTTGTTTTCTTACGAAGCTCTTAATGCGTCACAAATACAATCAGTCAGGCAGAAGGATATGTGTGTTTGCATTCATTCGTTTCGATGGAGAAGAGCAGGTGACAGAGAAGAAAAAATTAAACTGAACTGAGTTTATACTATACAGCGTTTACAAATACAAACATACAATACATCATATTCATTTTTTAACTCTTATTCCAGCAATTTATATTAGTTCAATGATTTCACAGCGCAGGATGTCTGTAAAAAGTGAATATATTTGAGTTTTACATTCAGATTTGTAATCGTAGGGTGTAGGTAAAATGTTGGCAATATACACACCCACACACACACACACTCGTAAACGCGTGTGTAAGCAAGCGTACTTGTAAGTGAATATAAAACGCATGCAAATAAGCATATCCTTATAAGTTTGCTCACAAGCACACACACACTTCTCGCATAGTCACATCCTTTTTGCCTTCCTTAAAGTCAGCACCTTCATGTGCCTTGAGTTATTTATGCGGTAGTTAGTGATTTTTCATACATCATATATAACGTTTGCGCTAAGTCAAACCTCCGCTTCCTAACCTACCCAACCTAACCCTCACACTCTCTGCCATATCTTTCTGGCAAGTGAGTTCCTTAAAAATTCTTACTTTTTCATATTTCAACGCTTATTTTTCCACATTTCCTCATACAATTTATTTTACGGCATATCCTTCTGCAATCGCACACACATTCACACACACATCCGTACAACACCACAAGCTCACATACCATACATATGCACATGCATACACGTATAACATGCATGCTTCGTATCGGCACATACTTGTGCTATCTACAATTTCTTAAGCTCCACAAACGGATATTATTAATATGAATTGCGCTAGCGAAAACTACAACAACAATAATAATAAAATAACAAAAATAAATATGAGAAATATAAAATTTGAACAAAAAACTGACGACAATTTATAAAACCTCAAAAGTTTATTGGGGCGTATATTATTTGGAATCTACAGTTTTTGTTGTTGTTGTTGTACAATATATTTTTTTAATCTTTTTTTGTTGCAATGCACTTAAGACTTATACTCGTATGTCTTCATTTCTGACTGTTTTCACCAAAATGTGTCTATTTTATTTAAAGTGAAATATTTATTGGAGCTGGTGGAATTAATGAAATAGGTGGCATCCATATGTACATCCGTTTGTACATACTTGGAACACAGGTAGTTTGTCTTATAAGTTTTGACTATGAGTGAGTAGAAGAAGTAAAGTTTTATGAATATTTAAAAAAACAAAAATTGTCTAGGCACATATCATCATAGCTTGATTTAAAGGACAGTGGTGGCAAAAAATAATTGTCTCATTACAAAATTTACAAAAAACCAATATTCCTTTGATATTTTATACAGATTTAAGTGTATTTTAATATTTTTTAATAAATTCGCTACTAAAACCTATTTAATAACAATAATAAAGTAAAAATGGCAAACATCAAATAGCAGTTATACATACGAGTTTAGTTTAGAACGTTTAGTTTTACGATAAAAAAATAAATTTTAAAATTTATTAAATTATTAAAAGTATTTATTTTTTAGAGTAAATATTTTTTATCAAAAATTTGGCATTACTTCATGCTTCGACTCCACTTCGACAAATCCTTGGAGAATTATTTAAGTTCAAATGAGCAAAAAAAATTGATTTGTTTACTAGTACCAGATCAAACTTTTTTATGCCTTTCATGTACATAAAATAATAGATTAGCTTTGGTCAGAAGTATGTAAGCACTAGAAGAAGAGGAAGAGATAGACACATTGAAATTTGTACCGATCGAGTCAGTATGACGAGTTGAATTGATTTAGCCATGTCCGTCTGTACAACTTTTCATCTATTCGTACGGACAACTATAGTATATGTGTACATGGCGGATTTTTCAGATTTTAGGACACGCATGAATTACACTTTGGTGCTGAAAGTTAAAGAAATCGGACGAATATAACATATGACTCCCATTTATCAATTTTTTCATTTATGTTGAAAACTCTGTCAACAAAACATCTAAAAGTATCAAATTTAGTATTATACATTTAAATCTATAAATCAACGTTGGTGCCGAAAATCATCGAAATCGGAGCCTTCTCCAAATAGGAGAAAAGACAATTAATGGGAAACGCCGAATATATTTCATTTACGAATATAAGTATGCCTACGATCCTTTTCAAGATGCACAATGCACTTAAGCTAGTCCACCGCACACACCATTTTCGATGAATTTTTCGGTTCTACAGGCATGTCACCCATTATTGGCTCTCAACTTTCAGGCATGTCAAATCGATTAAAAATATAAGAGCCCTTTGAGAATAAAAATTCTCATTTATTATACTTTTAAAAACTCAAATCCATAGGGTCTCCTCTGCAATATCGGCGAGAATCAGTATTGATATCTATACACGTACATAAATTCATCATTCATCAATATGGCTTTCAGCGTGCATTATGCCAACATCCTTACTGTGTTTAACGAACCTCCAACGCCATTTGAACATTCCGAAGATGCAACGAAGAAGACAAAGTCTTTAAGGTTATAGCTCACCAATTGTCTTGTTAAAAAATAATTGATTAGGAATTAATAGAGATGTTCTTCTTTTGTCGTTGGTAAAGAGCCAGTGAAGTCTGGTCTCGTTATAAGTGATGGCCTCCAGTCACTTGCTGGTCGTTCTCATGAAAATCGGTCTTTGCATATCCTTCAAAGTTAAGTTGAAATTGTATGTTTCTTGCTATTTTACCGGCCTCGTAGTTAACTGGGGTATCGGGGAGAACACAAATCACAATTGTGACAAACAATAACACAACTCTACAAGTCATCTTGTTATTAAATTCAGGAGTGAGGACGATGCCGACTTTCGATTAGTAGGATTTAGGAATTTTCGAAAAGGAGGTTTGGCGAACGACCAGCTTCACTTGTTCACTTTAAGTAAACAAGAGTGGTCCCACATCACAGCAATTATTACATCCGCTGTGATCATAAAGTCTCATATTCTTGTCGACTGATATCAGCGCTAATAGCTTATGGCTGATAGCTCCCCATGGGTATTTCTGATATCCTTACTGAACATGAAATAGTTTTTTATAGCTTTTAGGATCTCCAAATTTAAGCCGCATATGTGTAAAGATCTTTTGCATATGTTACTAGCCCAGAACTCAGCATAAGAACTAGTGCAGGGATGGATCTTTAAGGAAAACTGTTTTCAGAGCCATATAAAATAGCCGGAACTCTTTCATCCAACACTGTTTATGCACAGTACCACTCACATGTGGCACAGTGTGTTTGTCATCTCCAATCACACACAAATCACATTACGATTTCATTCGCGGCACTTGTGAACTTCCTCGATTTATGTCACTCTTTTGAACGCTACCGCAATTTTTTGCAATTTATTTATATTGCAACGCACCCCCCACAACGCCCGAGCAGCCAGGAAACACATTTGCCAAGTGGAGCACACATGCAAATTTGTTTATGCTGCCGCATTGGAAAGGCTCCCAACTTCAACTCTGACTTTTAGAAATAAAAACACACCGCAGCAAAGCCGTCATAAATTGCGGTGATGCAGACAAAACTATTCCACCTTCGCGAATCGCTGGAAAAACGGCACTCTAATGCATATGTACGTTTGTACATATAAATATATACAACTTTGTACGAAAGCCAAAAGCGGCTCACATGAAAGTGCAATACCAAAAACAAGCGGAATGTGCGAGCTTGTGTTGTACCACACTGCTTTGGCGCTGTTGCGCTCGGGTGCGGTATCGATATTACAGTGTTCAGTACTCGTATGTCTCTGTAACCCATAATCAGCCCCCGAGGCAGGCTGTGTTGACTTGCAATGCCAATGCAGCTGTTTGCACCTTCACCACTCGCAAGCAAATAAACACGAAATAAATGAATAAAACCACAATTGAATTTATTTTTCGACTAAGCGATTTTAAAAACTTAATTCCTACGTAGTGTGAGAATGAGAGACTAGATTGAGCCTGAAAACACGCAATAAAGTCTGGCGAAGAACATTCAACGCTGGAGTGAGATGAATTGAGTGAGAAACGGAAGTAGTGCTATGAAAAACAGTTAGTTTGTCAAATTAACTGCAAATGTGCTGTCAACTGTCGTTAGTGGTTGTAGTCGTACTATGACAGTCGGTTGTTGGTGAAAAACTTTTAGCCTAATGACTCTTTTTCGCCAGAACCAGACGATCCAAAAAATGGGGTTATGCAGTTTGTCAGCGAAAGCATGAAACTCGCACCAAAAGAGAAGTTTTAAATTGATAAATTTTGTAATTATTATCATTTAAGTGGAAGTCGTTTTTGTTATTGCACCAGGGACATTATTATTTTTTATAAAATCTTTCCATATGGACGTAGACACCTCATGTGCGTTTACAACCCAGTCAAGAATAGCGTGCCAGTTGTTTTTACTTCTAGCCAGTTGGCACCCATTGGAGACAACAAGTGAAGCTGGGTCCTTCTCCACATGGTCTTTCCAAGAAAGTCGAGGCTTCCAATAGCGTGTACTGCATCGAATAGTTAGCTGGAATAAGCTGGACAACATAATCTAACCTACTTACATCACTGTCTTTTTATTCGCTCAACTATGTCAATTTGTAGTATATCCCATACAGTTCATGGCTCCATCACCAACGGTGTTCCCTATCGCTAGTAAGCATATGAAGCTTTGCGTTCCCAAAACCTCCTTTTCGAAAATTCCTAGATCCGACTAATCGAATGCCGACATCGTCTATGCTTCTGAATTTTATAACAAGACGACTTGTATTCGTAGAGTTGTGTTTTTGTTCGTCGCGAGAGGACTTTACTTTCAAAGGTCTTCTCAGTATAAAGCAGCACCTTTTGGAAAGATAGAGTCTGCATTGGAATTCCAAGCCAATATTGTTGCTGCTGTTGACGCAAATAGAAATTATATACGATTTTAGAGTTATGACTGTCAGAAACGACGTTGGAACCAAAAAGATAAAGGCCTTGGCTGGGTTAAAATCGACGAAGAAGTTAAAGTGAATCGAACTCGTTTTCTCAGCGGACTTTTCGTAAATTGAAGAACAGGGAACATATGGTCAATAGTGAATCTATCAGGTCTGAAGCTAAACTGATAAGGTCCGATCACTTCATTGAAGGTAGCCTTGTAATCTTTCGCCTGGTAGAACCTAATAAGCGATATTGACAAGACATTCTCGACGCGCAAATACTGTGGATGCACTTTTGTGGATTAGGCGGAGCAAACAAGTTCCAATCGTCAGGCTTGCACCAATCAAACCAAATTTTGCAAAGAAGCTGATGAGCGCACTTCGTTTATTCTTCGCCATTTTTAAATAGCTCAACTGGTAGACTATCGGCTCTCGCCACTTAGTTTTTCTTCAGACCAGCAATTGGTATTCAGACTTCGTCATAGCCGATTCGAACATCTGGGGAATTGGGTTCTCCGTATGTTTCACTTTCATAGCAATTGCGAAGGGTAGAGAAGTATTTTCTTGATAAACTCTAGTATACTCTGAACATCTATCTCTGAACTATTTACCGTACTAAGTACCTTTAGGAACTTATAATCCCCATCTTATATAAAAAAAATTGGAAGAGTTATCCAAAAGTTATGTATGAGTTATGGCAATTATGTGTCTCTCAAATATTTTCAGCTTTATATATATATGAGCATTTTTCTAATTTTATTATTATTATTATGTTATTTCTTGTCTTTCAGTGTTTGGCTTGGACTCACCGCTCGGTCTCTTTCCGCCCGGTATTGACCCTGGCAAGCTTTATAATCCACTAATGGAAATGTCCGATCCGCGTGGCATGCCGAGTGATCATCCACCGCCCTTTCTCAAAGGCAAAAAGAGTAAGTAAAACAATTTGAAATTATTTGAATAATAAAAACAAACAATTACTATTTAAATTTAAGCAATATGTTTGTAAGTAAATAAGAAATAGCAACAACTAATTAACCTCGCAATTGAACCTGAAATACGTCGAACAATCAATACGCTCCAATTATTTTCCCAAAGGAAAAGGCAAAAATACTTTTTCATGTTATTTTCTTTTATTATTTTTTTTTCATAAAACAAAAAAATAAAAATAATAAAATTAGTATAACGTGTGGGTCATTACACTAACGTACAACAGTTAATCAAAATAAAAACAATTTAAAGAAAAAGTCAATTTTCACACTTGAGTAGCGCCTGCTAACGGTATTGCCCTTTTGCCACTGCATGTTTACACATTTTGCGCATGCGCACCCACTTAACTGCATTGATCTTGTATACACTTTGGCGCACGTAATTGCTCGTTGCGCTACCGGTGATTGGTGATTATCGGACGTACTAGCACCTAGGTAAGACCGAGCGCAATGCCATTCTCTCTAACTTAAATATTCTTTTTTTTCTTGTATTTTAATGAATTCAATTGCTTTTTCTTTAAAGATGGTTTGAATTTTATTAGTTTTCGCAGTGATCGGTGATCGATGGCATTCACCCTTTCTTCAGTGATTAAGATTTATTGCTTGAAACGCTACAAGTGAAGTGTAGGAAACATAAGTGAAAGCTTGAAAGCTTTCACTGAACTTGATAGTCAAATATTTTCAATTGGAAACCATTTGAGTTAATAATAGAAACAGTAGTTTTAATTTACGGCCGATTACGCATTTTCTTTATTAAAATATAATAAAAACCCATTACGCATGATGGTTACTCGATTCTGAAACTTTTCCAAAATTTATACAAATTTATTTTTAATATATTATGTATTGATGAATCATAATGGGATAATAAAAATTATACAATATCGTGTATTTTAATTTTTTCGAAAGCCGTCGAAAATTACAGAAATACAATTTATTTCATGCTCAATATAAATAAGGCATCTTGCTAATAAATATATTGATGATAATTTCTTCTTTAGAAACGAAAAGATGATATGTCCTTCAGCTCTTCCAACGATTCAGTTATTACCTACTCAATCGTCGTAGACTGCCATTTGTCGGGTACATTAATATTAGAGCAGGAAAACGTTTCAGATGGTAAAATATAGTAAATACGGTGGCATGGTCCCGGTATTATTTTAGGCAAAGAAATTACCAACGTTCAATGACGAGTGTCACGCAAGCGAAACGAAACACTGATATTGAGTCGGACTTGGCGTACTTTTGTGTCTTGGATCTGCTCAGCTTTTTAAATATATCATAACCTTAAACGTAATCATGATCTTTTAGCTGTCATGAAGCTTTCCAGATAGTGTTTCGACGATTGGAATTTAATTCAGCTTTATTTTGGAAGATTTCAGCGCTGAAGCAAGTGTTTCTCTTATATCACTTATTTGACTATAGCGTGCAAAATATATGTTTTTTTCCCTGTTTGGCACCAATTTGGAAACACCAAACGAAGCTTTCCAAAGGAAAGTCCTTCTTTAGTTGATCTTACCAACATATTTCCTTTTTCTCTGCTTCTACTGCCGGCTACTCGATCGAATACTTTCAAAACTGGAATATTTTCATTTATTCGGTCAAAATTACCTCGCCGAAGTAGCTGCTATTTCTATATTTGCTGAACTATACCGATGTCGTCGTAAGGCTCGTAGCTTAAATTACTTTTTCCTCATCTTTTCCGAAACCTTTGTTAGTGTTGAATGACTGGCGGAGTTTTTGGTGTTGCTGACTATCAGTTTAATGTTATACATATATAGATTTATATACACGCTTAAGTTAATAATATATAAGGTTAAATTCAATCATTTATTTCTAAAAACTTTCAGAAAGAATTTTAAATTTTCCAAGCCCTTACAGTGTTTGTGTCTCTCATTCTAGCACAATTGGCATACATATCTGGCGCGCTCTTTAATATTAGGAAAATAATTTTGTGGGCTTTAAATTAATTATCAATGGCATTTAATATTGAAACTAAATTACTTATTTAAAATCTGCTGATGAATTTTTGTTCAGTAGCTGAACTTTTTTAGTTCTGAGAATAATAATAAAATAAATACGAAATATTCCTTTCCATTTAAGCAAGTTAAAGCATACCTGTACATTAACATATATATTTTTTAAATGAAAGATCTCTCTTTAACGGTCTTATCTGAGCTTTCACAAAAGCTCAAATATGCTACAACCATATCTCCTGTTCCCTCAAACCATTTCCTGTGGCCTACCAACAAACTCATTTCCAGTACAATAACAAATCATTTATTCACACTTTTAACTATTTCCTCAATTAACTTAAATAAAACTGGATATATCTGCATGCATACATACATTTGTATGTATATATATACATGCCATATAAATGACTTGTCATTATTAGCATTATTGTCGTTGACGCTGTTCGATATCACATGAGGCGGTAAATTCAATTTTGTGGTTTTCCTGCATCACTCAACTATATGTACCTATGCGCATGTGCGACTAGGCAAGTCAAGCGTAAAGTGAGACATACATACGAACATATGTTACATACATACAAGCGGCAAGTGAACGCATCATTTGCCATAAAAAGTGTGCAATTTTTCAATTATTCAGATCGACGTTTTGCATATTCATTGCACAATCAATCGCTGAGTATGTTTTGATGTTTGTACATACGTATGTATGTATGTATGTAAAGAGGCATTACATTGTATGTATTGTATGCTGAGAAATACTAAGTATCCATGTGCGTACCTACATACATATGTGCATATGTGTGTGTGTGTGTGTGTGTGTGTAACATTCGAAAAACCTCAAATAGTTAATGAGTTTTTTCTTGCATTTCAACCGCATTACAATTCAATTTCTTTTTTTCCCACTTTTTAAATAGTAAATTTTCGCTTTTTGCCTTTTCGTTATGCACCTTTAACATTTATCCATAAACGAGATCAATAACAAAATATCAATAACAAAAACAACAGTTCAACAGTCATGCAAACAATAGAAAAGTCGTAACTGTAGCACCAACATACAAACAAACATACCATACATGCATGCTTATATATAGAGATGTATATTGTAGAGGGTTTTCCAATAAGAGATGTTATTTTATTATTCAAAGGAAAATGGTATTTTTTGAGTTAAATGATCGGAGGTTTATTTCAAGGTTTATAGGAAGATGATATGCAATTAATAATGGAAAACAATATCAGCTAAATCTTTCAGGTCTTGAATGGTCGTTGGCATGTTGACGTAGAACTTGTCTTTAATGTTGCCCCAAAGGACACAATCAAATCACAAGATCACACTGGCCATTTGCGATCACCTCTTCGAGAGCTAATACGGTCCGGAAACTTTTTCCTTAAACGATCAATAGTTTCGTTGCTGATGTGGCACGTAGCGCCGTCTTATAGAAATTCAACGTAGCCCAGATCATTACCCGCCGATTCCGGCCATACAACATCATTATTCATTTCGATAGCGCCATCCATTCACCGTAACTGTTGCCCCAGCCTTATTTTCGAAAAATAAACCGCACTAAACAGTTACACGTTGACGATGGAGAGGCTTATCAAAAATAAATCTTGGGTTTTCCGAGCCCCAGATGCGAAAGTTTTGCTTATTGACGTCGCCATCGAGGTGGAAATGGACCTCATCAGTCAAGATGATTTTTGGATGAAATTCCAGATCGTTTCGAGCATTTCAATGACTCAATCAGCAAAGATACGACCTTGTTGAGGATCTGCTGCCTTGCGTTCTTGTTTTAACTGAAGTTTAATAGCCTTAAATCCCAAGTCTTTATGCAAAATAAGAACGATTATGGAATGCCCAATTCCAAAGAACGACGAGGAATGGAGACACCTAGGTTTTCTTCAACACCCTGAGCTACAGCAGCAATATTCTCAGCTATTCTTGAGCGACGTGCACGTGTTGTATTAATTACATCACTAACGTATCCCAAGAGCTCCATTTCTTTCACAAATATCGATATTGCGGTCTGGCATGGTACTTCCCAACGACCGAAAAATGTTTCAGTTTTGCGAAACGCCTTTTTCACGATTTTTAAATTGAATTTTAATAATATCAAAACGTTGTTGAAGCTTATATCGTTCCATTTTTATGACTGGCGTACTTTTTACTTGTCAAATGTCAAAAAATTACAGCTTCAAAAGTAACACGTGAATAACTCTAGAACTCATATTGGAAAACCCTTTATATACAAATTTATATTATGCATGAAAACCAATTACAACAATTGAGACATAACACAATACAAAACGTATCAGTTCAACAACAACTAAGCGTGTTGTTAAAAACAAAGCATAAACAAAAACAAATAATCATTTATATAATATGTATATACATACATAAGTTAGATGAAGCAGAGAATAGAATTGCTTCGTCATATGATTGACAGCAATGAAAAAGCCGTGAAAAAATTGCTTCGCTTTTTATGAATTAAACACTTACACGCTTCACAAGCAATTATGCTTTTTACTTGGCGCTTGGCCTTAACTGCTTATTGTACACGCTTGCGTACTACAAGCATACATACACGTATATATGTATCTCATCATTTTTCAATGCATAATATGCGTAGCAATCTGCTTAATTTCATATTGAGATGCAAATGTACACAATGTTGATAAGTCAAATCAGCGATTTTTGATTTTGGACAAACTCATTTTATGACCACTCAAGTGATGTGGCTTTGAAGCGTTAATATGACACTTTACACGACAGTCACGTGTAGAGTATTGGAAGGATAATCAATCCCTCATCAACTTTGCTATTAAGTAGGTAACTAGAAGTTATAATGAGAGTATTTGGACAGATTTTTTTTAAAGTCAGAAAATTAGGTTATGTAAGAATGGCAGGAGTGTAGTAAATTTGCGTAAAATACGCCATCCTAAATTGTCCATAGACCTTCCAAACACCTCAGCTACTTTCACTTTCCGACAGTACAGCTAGCTGGCTGCTAAGTCTAACATAGACCTTTGGGTTCTTTGGAGTGTCAAATAAAAATTATATTTGCTTTGAATAGAAGTAATCGTCTCGTAGGTCGTCAAAGCTTTTTATCTGAGAAGGCATTGATATTCAGTTCTTCTAGTCTTCTTAACGAGGAAGCTTCCAGACATTTTAGATAATGCCGAGTGGAAACAGAAGAGATGTTTTAGCGTCTCACTTAGGCCTGCTGCGCTATACTTCCTGAACTACTGGTAATACCCATTCTGCTGAACCAAAATTTTGCTGCAGTCCTTTCGAAGCTGCAGAAGCAAAAAGTGTACAAGATCTTGATTGTTTTGCTTCTTCCTTCTCACCCTCATCCGTTTGCAACTCTCTTGGAATTTTCGTTGAAAAGAGTCTTGAGCTTCTTGCATTTTTCATGTACTTATTCGGTCGCGGCTGCGGTAGCCGAGTCGTTAGCATTGCGCACTGCCATTCGGAAAGCTCGGGTTCAAATCCTGTTACGACCAACAGCCAAAAGTTATAGAAAATTTATTTAAATAAAAAATTCAGTTAAATTTTCTAATTGCTTTCGCCCCTCGCCAAAGAATGTCAACCCCCCCGAGTGTATTTCTGACATGCAATAAAGGCTCCTCATACAAAAAATCTTCAGCCGTTCGGAGGCGGCTTAGTATAAACTGTAGGTCCCTCCATTTGTTGGAAAAACATCAATTTATATATATATATAACGAATGGTACTTTTGACAGTCTCATCAACTATTTCCTTTTCCACAATGCCAGGACGCCCACAGTTATGCAGTTGGTCTCCTACAACTACTTCATCCAATTCACATTTTCTAATGGAATACGTATGAAATACAATATGAGCTTATTGCTTAAATGGCCACCTGGCTGTTGATATTTTTCATATAGTTTTCTGTAACGTTAGTTAGCTTAGCGGCTTAGAAGACACTGCAGTATTCCAGAAACTTCCAGCGCCCAGGTCATCAGTAATTCCGCCAGTGTGTAGTTTAGTTGGTACGCCGCGACTGTATTTTTTTTGAGTCCTTGGCCCTAAACACTTTTGATACATTTGACAGACCAGAATATGAGTCCTGGTCCAACTGTCATATAAAATTGTAGAAAATAATCCTCGACAGGAACTATTTGAACCTCAAAGAGTAGATCGAAATAAAATATAATAGATATTCATACGATAATGTTCGATGTTGAACTTAAGGCTTTGTTAAGACGCTTAAAAATTTCGTGCTTCGAAAAGAATTTCGACCTCTCGACATTTTTCAAATCTTTAAATTTTTCATACAATGATAAAATTTTTTGTTCAGCTGCTAGACAAAGACTTCACCATTATCAAACGAAAATCGAGCTTAGTGCGAGTAGAAGAGCTCCTAGAGATCTATTTTAAAATCTCTTATACAAGCTGTTCTATATTAGTATATTATACATATAATTGAGAACATCTTCCTTGCGTCAAAAATCATATATTAAAATTTAGAAAAATATTTGAATACCTTCCAAAGCCAGGAGGTAAATGGAGGAGACCTTGCGGGGTATTTAGAGTATTTTACAGAGTGGTTGCATAATGTCTAAACGTTATGAAATCAACATCTGTTGGGAAATGGCCGAAACCTCTGTTATCATCTCCTGATTTTATAAAGTATAAAAAAGCTATTTATATATAAACGTAATTATATATTTTTGTATTAATTTTAAAGCTCTAACAGTTCTAGAACCACCAACCTACTAACTGGCAACTCACAAACCCATTTACCCCCATATATGGAATTTTTATACATGATAAAATGCTCGAATTTTTAACAGTTAGGTCCATATTGTCTGTAATTTTTCAGAGATCCAACAAAGATTTTTTTATTATTTCGACCCATAACTAGAATACAAAAAGAGTAGATAGAGTATTTGAAGTAAATATATTTCCAGTTTCCAGTAAATTAGAATTAAAGAAATATAAATTTCAGTACAGACGATTAGATAAGCAAGTACCTTTCAAAACTTTATTCTTAAATATTCTTGGGAGTATACTTGACTCCCTTGCTATTATATAGTTTATATAACCTTAGTATTCGTAACCTTTTCAAGAGTAAAATCAATAAATTGTAAAAAAACGGAAAATCAAAGACAGCAAACCATTTTTTGTACCACCCTAAACAATGGAGTCAAGATTTTTATTGAGGTGAAATGAGTTCGTAACCTACAAAAATAATATTGAAAAAAGTTGATATAAACATTGACCGCTTACTTGTATACTTAATACATAAGCTGGTACAAAAGAAGATAGCATTCAACAAGAATGGCTGATAGCAAATAATAAAAATGGCAAAAAATTATGCACATGTATATATATATGTACATATATACATATATATTTATATACCTACAACTTTGGAAGCTACTACTTACTTTGTCTTATTTATTTTTGGCAAAGTCACATTATTTATGTTACAATAAACTTACTTGTAGGTATTAGTATGTAAGTATGTAAGTATGTAAGTATGTAAGTATGTAAGTATGTAAGTATGTAAGTATGTAAGTATGTAAGTATGTAAGTATGTAAGTATATAAAAAATTAAAATTAAGGCCAGGTTCCTCCAAAAAACCTGCTTTTTCAAAACAAGTTTTATTTATTAAAAAAAAATTTATAAATCAAGGTTTCTTATTCTGTATCACATTGGCTATGGTCGGAATTATAATGAAACATTTTCACAAAAAAAAAACAATAGCGGACTTTTTAATTTTTTTACACTTTTTTCATTTTTAATTGTTTATAAATTTTTTAAATAACAATGAATATTTTTGGTTGTAGTACCGACCGTTTAGTTCATGTTGATAAGTTCAATAGGTTGTAAATAAGAGTGTCACCCAGTTGAAAAAATGTGGTTTTGAGAAAAAAGGCGATTTATGGTTTGGCGCGCTCCCCTCTGCCGTCTTCTATACTTACTTCTTGGTCTTGCGGACCTTCGGGACGAATTCTATATTATTTCTAAGAGTATTTTCTAGCAATTTAAAGGGGAAAAAAATTCGATTTTTTGCAAATTTTTTAGAGGAACCTGACCTTAAATAAAGAAAATATAAAAAATTTCTTTACTTAAAATTTCATGCTTTTTTTTTTAAATGTTGCACCGTTAGATATGTATTTCTCTATTTCAACATATGTATTTCTGTACATATATACCACTTATTTCACATTTGCTTTGTTTTCGCTGGTCATTCGACCACAACGAATTGCTTTTGCCGAAATCGATTGCAGAATTTTTCGATTTGAAAAATTATTTGCTTGTGACTACATCACAAATCGCGAATCACGTTTCAAATGTAAACAAATCGGTTAAACGTAAAGTCATAAAAATTTAATATTTACATTCATATATACATATATATACATAAGTCAACACATACATACATACCTATGTATATACTTTCATATGGTATTAATCAATTTAGGGCACAAAGCCTCTGCCACAAAGAGAGTAAAAATTTTCTTTAAAAAACAATGTATATATGTTTGTATGTATGTAATGCGCCAACAGCTGCTACCAAGAGTAACTAACTATTCAATGTCTACATTTTCACATTCCAACATTGTGAGTTAGTAGATACTCTAAACTCATGAGTCAAATGTACTGTGGCTGATGCAGATGATGATCATGATGATGGCGGTTACTCGACTCGTCGAAATCGTCAGAGATTCTTATCACACTTTGCCAACATCGTGGCCTGCGTCGGCAATGCTTTTGGCTTTACTCTTGCACATATTTTTTTTATTTTTTTAATTTTATTCATTTTTCTTTGCACTTTTTTTAGTTTTTTTTTTTTTCAACTACTTATTCGCCTATTTTTGTCTAAATGTGCTTGTATTGCTGTAATACAATGCGCACAGGCGCATGCTTTCGAAAATGAAACCATAGATCTTGCATATTCGATAAGCGTCAAAGCAATTGTTGCAAATATATTGAAAAAATGCAAATAAAATAACTAAAATGTAGTAAAAATAAAAAAAATTATATTGGTCTTTGTTTTTTTTTAACTGTTGTGTGTTTTTCTATGTTTTTCTTATTTTTTCCTTTTTTTTTTTTGTTTTCTTTCTATAATAATTGTTGAGTTCTGATCACGATTTACCTACGACAATTATAGAGTTTTTTCTCCAAAACGCCGATTTTTATTGTTTTTATTAAAAAAGTGCAAAAATTAAGAAATTAAATGTGTCACGTGTGTGTTGACATGCGCATGCGCATCGGCTGTGTGGGTGTTGTTACGAATATTATGCTAAATATGCGTTGCAAGTGCAACAACGCTTTGATCTTAAAGGAGTTACCGTGTATATATGTATGTATATACAATACTTACATACATGTATATTGTTCGAAAAATAGAATACCCAGCGCAAATGCGTGAGTGCTTAGACACTTTTATCTATCTCACATTTCTTCTTATCATTGATTGTGTTATGTTTAAGCGTGGCGCCATTGCTTACTTACCATCAGCTTTATGTCATATTCTCTTACAGTTTTCTTTAAACTGTCAAACTTTCACCTGCAATGAACTTTAAATGTATTTATTAATTGCTTGTCATGATGTCAGTCAATTACATGTGGCGCCTATTCATATATACATACCTATGTAATAAAGCTTAAAGATTACAGAAATACCATTACATAAATAGACGAAGTATTGTACTTTAGCTAATAAAATATTGATTTGGAAACTGTGCTTCGATTTTTTTCGAGTATTGTAATGACAGTAGAAAATATGTAAGCTGACATATTTATATGTATTAAAATTAGAGCTTTCTCGCGACTTCATGCGCAAGGAATTGTAAGAGGCTTCTAATAAGATCTTTATGCAAAAGAAAGAAAAGTTATCCACGTACTAGACCAGGCAAAAAAATTTCATCTTCAAAATTTCAAGCAAATCGAACCATAAATATATATAATTCTTTCAAAAAGATCGATATCGAAACACAATTTATCTATCCATTGGCATTGGCAAAGATCCATCTATGTTCCACATATTTAGCAAAACCCAGCGGCTTAAAAATGAACTCGAGTTTTTCGAATAGATCGGCCTCAGGTCTACATCCGCAAAAAAATCTTTTCTTAGCGGGGGCATACGTCATACTCAGAACACACGCTCCATGTTTCAGATCTCTACGATCAGTGGTTTAGGCAGTGGGTTGATCCGTCAATCATCACAAAAATATGAAAAGTAACGTGGTATAAAATATTAAAAAAGAAAAGAAGTTTTTTCAATTACCTATTATCAGTTCAAAATGTTGTCAAACATTTTAGTTTCATCTACTCTTAAATTGGCTTCCACACTGTGTTTCCTAAGTGAGGAAGGTTATCAGAGGTCAGTAAGAAGAGAAATGAAAGCATCAAATTTCCCTTTTTCTAAATCGGAATTGCATTGTAACCATATGAATTCTAGCACATTGAATTGTGTTTGCCTTTTAAAGTGTACTAAATCCGTTAACTAATACGTCTTCCGGATATCAGATCGGAATCTACCGAATAATCGAAAATAAAATATCCGTTGAATAATCGGATTGAAAAATAGATTTTGATAAATTGCGATATATTCTATACGATTTTAGAACAATGAATTCGCCATCAAATTTTTTACCTGCCTCTGTGTGTTTAATAAATATTTCCACAAAAATCAATTACACAAGACTAGATTGCTCTATAATCGATATTAGAAAGAAGGAAAAGCCAATCGATATTCATAAGGTCTAAAAAATCAATTTTGTACTATAGTTTTACTTTCGCTAAAGTTTATAAATTATTAATTATGATGTAACTGATTATTGTAACTAATTTTGAAAGTGATAAGTCTAGTAATTAGAAGCACTTACCATAAACCCGTACTTGTGCTAGATTTTCAAGATTCACTGTCGTAAGAACTTAATATTATATTCCTGTACAGACATTTCGCCGTTGCGTTCAAATAATTCGGTGTTCTCAATAAAACTGCTTGTAAGCGGTATCCAATTACAAAACCATTCAAGGTTTGATTCTTGATCGGTTTCAACTGTTCTGTATCAAGTTTTTGAACGAGTTGGGCACTCACATAGAAAATACTGTACTGTCTCCTTATTCCTTCCAGTTTCTAGCTCCGATAATAAGGATCAATTTTAAATGCATGCTCTTCAAAGGGTCTATACCACGATATAAATATATATGTATATACGTTTCATAAACTTATTTAACAGGTCCTTTATTCTTGTCCTAGCAGACATACTTGCACCATGTCCGCTTCGGACTTTTACAGAATTTCCATTTGTTCTGAGCTACATACGTGTATTTGTTCAAATTGTATTTTAAGCTCCATCCTGATCATTCCTAATGGACTTGGTATCAATTTCGCATCGGGTTCGTCAAAAGAAGTTTCCGACATAGTCAACTCGTCAATTTTTTCGTTATCGAAAATATTCCTGCGGACGGGAACCCAGATTATGGATGTGTCCAGTTGCCCTGCCAGCGATTTCAAAATCTTTCTAGAATCGGTCGTATCCTGCCGTATCTATTCAATATAGCTCTATGGGTGTTTTATATACCGAGTGTTCCCACTACCATTTGGTTTGAACATTTAAGGAGAGAAATAGAGAGAGAGAGAGAGAGAGTGAGAGAGGGGGAGAGAAATAGAGAGAGAGATAAAGTGAGAGAGAGGGAGAGAGATAGAGAGGGAGAGAGAGAGAGACAGAGAGAGAGAGATGTACTTTATTTATAACCTTGCGCTCACCCCACAGTAAAATTCGACCAGTCGATATGAATTGAGATGATATACTTCTCAAAAATTAATTTAAATAAAAAATTAAGTAAATTTTTCTAATTGCGGTCGCCCCTCGGCAGGGAATGTACACCCCTCCGAGTGTATTTCGGACATGAAATAAAGGCTCCTCATAAAACAAACCATCAGCCGTTCGGAGGCGGCTTAGTATAAACTGTAGGTCCTTCCATTTCTTGGAAAAACATCAAGACGCAAAACCACAAATTGGAGGAGGAGCTCGGCCGAAAATCGCTTCAGCGGTTACAAGCGCCAATTATATATATATATATATATATATATATATATACTTCTCATATACTACATCTCTTCTCCATTCACGGTTAGAGGTTATATTTACCTTTAAGAAACTTGGCTCTTAGTGCAGAGCATATTAAGCGCATCAGTCGGACCTGACATAAATGCTTCTGTAACTCCAGCCCAGGATGATCTTTGTATTTATTTAATTTCTAGATATTATATTATACAGTGGTACCTCGACATACGAGTACCCCAACATACGAGTTTTTCGACATACGAGCCGACGAGCAAGTGATTTTTTGCTTTTAGTTACGAGCGAAATTGGAGACACGAGTCCGGTTCGGTTCGGAGGAGATTGTATCTCTGGGGAAATCCACGGGCGTAGAGGTGGAAGAGAGAGACGTGAACGAGCTCATCGAGGAGCACACCCAGGAACTGACGACCGAAAAAATAGAAGAGTTACAGTCATAGCAGAATACTGAGGTTATGCAAGAAATTGGTTTTGAGGAGCCAGAGAAGGAGGTTATTTCTACAAATGAGATAAAGGAGATCTTAGGAATGTGGGAGAGGGTTTCACAGTTCGTGGAAAAAAACACCCAGAAAAAGTTGCAACAGGTCGTGAATCTGACCTTTTAAATGACACTTGCCTAACTCATTTCCGGAACATTCTGAGAGGGAGGAAGAAACAAACCTCCTTGGACATGTTTTTTTTCTAAACGGCCTACAAGTAAAAGCAAGAAAAATGTAGGGAAAATGCAAAGACCAGTGAGAATATCTATTTTATTTCTTTACATTCTCTTTTTGATTTTGTGCAATAAATATTTGATATTTATAAATACGTTTTTATTATTCAAAACAACGTAACAAAAATAACTTGGGTGACATTTTGGAGGTTGGAACGGATTAATGGTAGTTCAATTGTTTTGTATGGGGAAATTTGCTTCGAGATACGAGTAATTCAAGATACGAGCAAGGTTGCGGAACGAATTAAACTCGTATGCCGAGGTACCACTGTATTTCTAATACTTATCCCAATTTCTGCTAAGAATTCCCTTTCAAGTTTAATAGATCATATACATACATATGTACGTAAATAAGGTTATTCGGGGCTCAGTTCAATTTGGTATTAATATCAATTCTCAGTTGTTTTATTATGTAGAAAAGAGAAATTGTAAACTGCTTAGTGAAGGAAGCTGGAATAATGTCTACATAATTATCACTTTGTTTTAATCGTTACATAGACAATCAATGATTTTTAAAACTGTATTCCCACTAAGTCTAGGAAGGTCGCCATTGTGTACTGTTTATGGCAACAATTTTTCTATTCCGCTTTCGCTTCCGAAGGACAATTTCTGATGGTCAACCCTTTCCATACGCATTTTGCCGTGAAGGTGGTCATATAAGGTGCTACTGCTTTCATTCCAAACTTCGCCTCAATTTTTAGTAGCAGTTTCTCGACGGATGTTTATCTGGGCAGAAACCTTCAGAGATTTCTTTAAAAAAGTTATCATACAGGGGATCTCAAATATATTATATTTTACTAAATTACACACATTACTAACTATCTCTACTCTCATTAAAGGCGCCCAAAAACAATCTGTTTTATTTATTATTTCTATAATTTTTTGCCTCATCACAATGGCAAACATTTCCAAATCTCCAAATCTCCTCACATCAACACACTACACAAACACTCACTCACGTCCATACGCCAAACCTGTGATAGAGATTGTTGCAACTGATAAGCGGGAGCCTTTAAGGCGCAAACGTTGATATACCTACTCCAAGCAAATCCTATACATGTAATTTGCATATGCAGGAAGCAATGCCAGGTTGAGGGCACAGCTTGATGCAAAAGCCGCCGCAAAGGCACACAGGCAGGCGCTGAATTGAAGAAACAATGCGCACACCTCATTGCAAGCTCAGCAGGGCGTGGATGAGTGTTGGGAGTATGTGAAAGACAATGACAACACAATGCCATTGGCGCTTGCAATGACACACATCATTTTTACAGACATACATATGAACATATAAATATATACATATATATACAGAAAGTTAATAATATATATATGTAACTTTTTATTGCCGAGGAGAGGACAAAATTAAAACATTATCCGATTGTTGGCAGGTGATAACCTCTTTGTGGGCGGCATGATGATGGGCAGGTGGAGCTTTTGAATATGCAGGCGCTTCAAAAATTTTAAAGGAATTTCTGCACTGGCGCTAAGTCGCTTTAACTTTACCATCTTTAAAGACTTCTTCCCGAAATTGCATTTATAATTTTCTTCTCTCTTCCTTCTCTTTGCAGTACCCCGCCCGAAGGGACAACACTCTGCGCCACGTGGCGGTCCACCACGCTCTTGGACCAACTCTGAGCTCACCGAGGCGCTGCAGCATGTCTGGAATAAGAAGATGACCACCTCCCAGGCTTCACGCATCTTCGGTATACCCTATAACTCGCTACTAATGTATGTACGCGGTAAGTATGGCAAGAGCCTGAAATTGGAGCAACTGCGCAAAGACTGCATAAGTGGTCCACCACTTGAACTGCTGCAACTCGGTCTAGGCGGCAGTGGTGGAGGCGGCAAGCATAAGGAAGGTAAAAATAAATCATCGGCACATCACAATGCAGACAACGCAGCAAAAGGTAATGCCGAGCTCGATTTGGGCATACCACTGCCGGGTATGGTGCCCGGCGGCAATGGCGCTAATGGACCACGCAGCGCCAGTTCTGAACCAGAATTGCTCGGCGGACCCAACTCAATATTCGGTCCATTTCCTGGCGCCTTCTATCCCGAATTTCCCGGCGGCTTTCCTGGTCTGCCATTGAGCATGCTCAATTTGCTGCCACCTACCGATCGGCATCAACCACATGCCGCCGGCCTGTCAGCGTTACACCACCTTGGCATGGATGAGGACTGCAAATCGGATCGATCCAAACAATCTTCATCACTGGGCGATGACGATTTTGCCGCCAATGCAGCTTTAGGTGCGGGCATGCAACCGCTCGCGCTTAATCGCAGCGACAGTGAGCGACGTGTTAGCAGTGATATGCTTGCGAATTCCAACTCACTAGGTGCGCCGCCACCGCCACCACCACCCATGAACGCTGTCGTCGGTGGTGGTGCGCAGCAAAATGGCGGTATGCAGGATTGAAATTTCTGGCGGGATTGGGCCGCCAACCCCATGTTTTTCCCGCCAAATGACACATACGATGTGGAAGAGGCTATGAATGGCGGTATTGGTTTGGCTGGCCATCACCAGCACCAGCAACAGCAACAGCATCAACAACAACAACAGCAGCACCAGCACCAGCACCACCACCACCACCAACACAACAATACGCGTAACAACAATTGCGGTAGCGGTATCGGCAACGTCGTGCGCGCAGCCAATCAATTTCGTGAGTTCAATCAAAATCTCTACATGGCCAGACGTAAGTTAAAGCGCCTGCGCCAGCGTCAACATCGACGTTTCGAGATACCAAGCCGCAGTGTGGAGAACGTCAGCGGCGCGAGCGACAATGGTGGCGTCGAGGGTGATGAGTTCATCTCACTGCCAATGGGGCCGCCACCGACGTCGCTGTCTTTGCCGCCGGCGGTCATACGTACTTAATTTAATTTAAACGAATCATTGTAATATTACAATACATAAGCTGAGCTGAGTTAATTGTAAAAAAAAAGTGGAACGAAATGTGGAATGTGGAATGTGGATGCAAATGGTGAATGGAGCGTAGTAAATAATATGTATAAATATACGCATGTGTTAAGTAAATTAATTAGTGAAAATTTGTGTAATAGACAAAAAGTGAGTTAAGCAGAAAATTGCGCATATGCTCATATATGTATTTATATGTACATACGTGTATGTATGTGTAAGTTATAATAACTGTGAATTGTTGTGAATATGGAATGAATATGCAATATTTTCTTTTATTTTTAGCTTTTATTTAAATAAATTGTAATTTATAATACAATATAATAACAGTTAGTTTCAAATACAGTTTGCTTAGTGTATACATCACTAACAACAAAAAACAACAAAAACAACGATCTTTTTTTTTTTGTATAATACGTAGTTTTAAATTATATTTTGTACTTAAAAATGAGTTTAAGTTTTCTCCTAAAATTGCAGAAATGCAAATGTTTCGGCGTCAGAAAATGACTTTTATGGAAAACTTTTGAATTCTTAAAGAAATGGCAAGTAAAATTCAGCAAGATAGTGTTTTACATACAAGTTGGATCTGCTTTAAAAAATTCTTAAAAGTCAGACATTTCATAGAACAATAAAATCCTCTTACTTTTCTTCCTACAAATTTTAAATAAAAAATATTTTTTATCACTTCTAATCATTTTCTGTGGAAAATACACTTTTTTATGTCACATTCACATCTGTATATATGGTATATACGAGTATATAAACTAACTATATCGCGTGCTTTTACTTGGTTTTTGGTTAGAAATTTACTATAAAAATAATATAATCGGCCTTATTGGCAACTTCATGTGAAAAAATTCGTGTGGAAATTTTGATAGAGAACAAAAACAAAATTAATGTAAAACAAAAATAAATACACGAATTTTTTCACATGAAGTTCCCAATAGGGCCGATTATATTATTTTATGTGACTCAAAATTTAATCTAAAAGAAAACAGAAAAATTTGGATACTTATTTACTTTTCTTATACCATTACTTTATCCAAATTTTTTTTATAACTTGATAGAAAGATTCATACGAAAATGGTTGCAGTGCTGCCAGATTGACATTTTAGCACGCGCATTTTGAAGCATTTCCGTACGATTGTGTGAGCAAGATATGTTTGAGTAAATATCTAAAGCTTTGTGTATTAATATTTTAACAAATAACTAATTATACAAATATATTTTCCAATTTCATGCAAACAACGATAATCAAATTTCATGCTTTCCTTTTCATTTTCGTGTTTTGATACAAACTAAATGCTCAGTGTTTCTTAGAACAGATTTCAAATTTAGCAACTCTTTTTTCTTATATTTACTCAAAAACAAATAAATTTATTAATTCTTGTAAATATTTATAACCTATTAGATTTGTATTTTACTTAATTTGTTCAACTCTTTTTACCCAAACAAAAAATAAAAAAACGAAATAATTTTCATTTCTGGTGCTTTTAGTTCCTATTTTTATATTGAGGCGTAGAAAGTGAAAAATCCCAAAAAATATACGCAAATTAATTAGTTGAATACGAAAAATTTTTTTATTAGTTTATAAAATAAAATAATTAAATTAATAATGCTTTTAAAGCAAATCTTAAATGTTAAATATTTTTTATTTTATTTTTACAAATATTGGTTAAACCTAAGTTAGCTTATTTTCCATACAGCATTGACATCATTAATGACATTAAAAATTATTAACTAATAATATTCATTATATTTACTCACTTTAACACATATAATCAAAATAATTTAAATACATTTTTTATGGCAATACATTGTACAACTGTAAATATTAATTGAAATTTATATATACCAATATTAGTATTAATATATTTAAAAGTAAAATAAATAAAATTTGAAAAAAAATTTAAATATAATAAAACAAAATGCTGACGCCCATTAGTTGTAGAAATATGTATAAATAAGTTGGAGTTTATTGTCAAAGCTATATAGTATTATGATTGTACCAAAATTTTCAAAACAAAAACTAAAACAAAAACAAAACATTAGTATGTACCATTTGTATATTGTATAAGCTAATGCAAACACTTAATAAAAACATACATATTTACACAAAATGCGCACACACTTTTGTTAGTTGATTTTATTTCCAATTTTTGTAAAATAATCAAGTGGGTTGGGTGCGCGAAATTAAGTAAGAAAAATTATGAGAATAATTAGAGAATTTTCTTTTAGTGAGCAATTTATCCGAAAACTAGCATTTTTGAAGCTGACATCGGATTACTACTCTATATCACTCTTACCTACCCACAACACGGTTGTCTTGAAGACTATGAAATTAATAATATTTTTACTCTTTACAAAGCTTTTATTGTTGATATTTTCTTAAAGAAAATTGTGTAATCAGAATAATTATTGAATTAAATCATAAAAATATTTCACTTATGAGATTCTAAACATAAAATTTTTGGTTTCTTAAAACACTGTTATCATAAAGAGAGTTAAAGAAAAAGGTTTCTATTTTTTAATAAATTTTTCTGTTATTTACTTGGGTATGTGAAACCAAAAAATTCATACAAAATTTTAAATTATTTTACTACCGTGTACTATCGTGTTTATTACCGAGTGTTAGTTTTAAATTTATAAAATGCTTCATGTTCCTTTCCCTGGTAGTTTACAAATCTTCGGATTTCACATTAAATAAAAATGCTTTGTTTTTTAGTGTGGATATTTTAATTAAAATGCACTACTTCGAAATTATAAGGTGTTAACGCAAGTTTTGTATGTATTTAATGATTGTATTGTCTTTTATGATTCAATTAAAAATAACAATCTAAAGACAAAAAGTTGTATTTCATTCAAATCTTGAGTTAACTTTGGGACACCCTATATGTATTTTTTTTTCGATAAATTGCATTCATATAATGAAAACATAAAATTTAAAACCAATTTATAATTCCAGCTATAAATATTTGTTCACTATGAATTCGCTTTTTCGAATTATTTGTATATACAAAATATAAAACCCACTTCTTCATAAACTACGTAGAAGCTAGAAATGCTACCGCTTTATTTTGGAAAAGTCTCGAAATAGCTAAAATATTTATTGTAAGATTCTTATTTATTCCGACGGGTGAATGAATGATATTATGTTTACTTTTCTTTTCAATAAAAAAACCCTTTAGTGGACCCCATAAAAAAATGTCAATCAATTCAGTTGAAACATTTAGAAATGTTATCATTAACGCAGTTATCAAAATAAATTTTAATTCGTTTTTTAACGGAAACGAAAAGTTGTCGTTACTGTTAAATCGTTAACAGATAATGTTAAACAGTGAAATTGAACTGTGCTGTTAAATCATAACGAGCAGCCATTTTAAAATGAACACTATCGCTAAATTTGTGCGGATTCAGCATTAACATTTCCATTTCGTTTCGATAACGCCGAAGCGAAGCAAAATCCTGTAAGATTGTTTTTTAATGTTAACTAAACACAATAGCATCGTATCGTTTCGTTAGTTGAACGTCTATGGTGTTAACAATCTATCTAAGAATGGATTTGCAAATAAAATGTTTTTTTTTTAAGAAATTCTTAAATCGACAATTCAGAGATGTTACCACAATTTTCCTTGAGCAATACTTGTTAAATTAAAAAGAAGTATGAAAGTGTGCTACTAAATTTTAAAATATTTACTTAGCTCCCCAGTTGCCCTCCGGGTAAAATCTTTTTTCTTATATTTCATATGAAATGATTGGACATTGGAAAAATGTTTTTATTCCATTATTATCTATTAAAATTTTGTTTACTTCAACTAAATGAATAAATGAAATTGAAAAACTTTAAACACTAAAAATCCATGAAAATTTAAAGAAATTAGTTATTTTCAGAACTTGTGAAATTTTGAAAAAATATCCGTTTTCTTTTTAACACTCGATTTCCGCTACTACTTGGAATAGAAAGAGACGTTTCTAATCTTTTTTACAATCAAGACAGTAGTTTTCCAATTTAAAGAACACAATGATTATCAGGCCAATTCGTTAAATTGATTTTTTCATTAAGCCAAGTATCAATTAAACCAACTATTTTCAAGTAAAAGAGTACAAAAGTGCAATATTTTAT
The DNA here is from genome assembly GCA_037013455.1 of Ceratitis rosa. Lineage (NCBI taxonomy): Eukaryota > Metazoa > Arthropoda > Insecta > Diptera > Tephritidae > Ceratitis > Ceratitis rosa. The sequence continues at coordinate 6,251,487 of JAWMAG010000013.1, forward strand.
AAGTTTGGGAACATGAGTAAATTTCTCAAAATGAAGACTTTAAGAATTAGTTAAAAAAAATATTCCAAAAATTGATTTTCGGCGAATAATGGGAGGAGCGACAGTCTTTGACTAATCTTGATAATCCGACTGACGCACTCTTATGACAGACATGCTTTACCGCGTAAACTGATTGATAATATTCTATTTTGGTATACAAATAGGCACATAAATCTATAATCGAGATCATTTTTTTATGTTTTATTTATTTCAAATATTTATTAAACCTTTGACGTGTTTTGGATTGAATTTTTATATATCTATATGTATAAAGGGTTTTGTCCTGAATGACTGACGGATCTACACACAGACTAAACCACTGGTTGTAGAGACCTGAAACTTGGAAGGTGAGTTCTGGAAATAACGTATGCACGCGATAAGAAACGATCTACTGCGTACTCTCAGTCAACTTATTCGTTATTCAGGGTACTCAATGTGAAATTTTGTCTTGTTCGTTATGTGCGATTTTCTTAGAATCGAATATTCGTTAAAACAGTTTTCCGATTATAATTACTGTATTATGATTTTAAAACATTATTAAATTTTAATTTATTTGTAATTTAACATTTTTTATAAATTATTTTTTTTTTTTTTTGTACATATGAGTACTTAAATTATTACACCGTAATCTTGGGAATCTTGGGAACTTGGCACTCGCACACTATTTTATTTAATTGAGAACTAGAATTAGAAAAAAATCTGTGCTTTACCTTCACTTTTATTTATTTATTTGTTTATTTATTTATTTATTTCTTTTTTTTTATTTATTTACCTATCTATTTATTTATTTATTTATTTATTTATGTATTTATTTATTTATTTATTTATTTATATATTTATTTATTTATATATTTGTTCATTTATTTAATTGTGTATTTATTTATTTTGTTATTTAATTATTTATTTATTTATCTGTTTATTTACTTATTTATTTATTTATTTACTTACCTATTTATTTATTTATTTATTTTTTTACTTATTTATTATTATTTTTTATTTATTTATCTATTTAACCATTTATTTATTTTATGATTTATTTATCTATTTATTCATTTATTTATTTTTTTATTTATTTATTTATTTTTTTATTTACTTTTTTAATTATTTATTCATTTATTTATTTATTTATTTAGTTATTTGTTTACTTATTTATTTATCTATTTATTTATTTATTTGTTCATTTCTTTATTTATTTATTTATTTATTTATTTATTTATATATTTTTTTATTTATTTATTTATTTATTTATTTGTTTATTTATTTATTTATTTATTCATTTATTTATTTACTTATTTATTATTATTTTTTTATTTATTTATCTATTTATTTATTTATTTATATATTTATTTATTTATTTATTTATTTATATATTTATTTACTTATTTATTTATTTATTTAATCATTTATTTATTTACTTATTTATTTTCAAACATTTTATTGTACAATAATAATCTACTTATACCGACTAACATTTTTGTATACGCTCAAAATAACAACCCCTAATGTACAAAAACAAAAACTTGGATGATTTTAGAAAATAAAGTAAAATAAAATAAAATTAAATAAAAAAACTAAAACAAATACAAAGAACAACAACAGAATTTATAACTTCAAATTTGAAACAGGTTCATTAGAGTAGAAAAGCAAAAAACAAAATAACTAAATAATTACAGTAGCCATTAAAGAGCAAAATATAAATATAAATATAAATATAAATATAAGAACTACAGTTACAAATAAAAATAAAAATATATGTATGTACTGCAAATAAAGTGAAATCAATAAAAATCGAAAACAAATTCTTCAATAAAATCATATTATAATACATTTTAACATTTAGTAAAGCAAACAGGGTAACATAAAACAACAACAAAATAATAATACAAAAACTAAAACAGAAAGTAGAATGTTTACGATAGAAATTTTATACCAATCAAACGTGTAAGTTAAAATAATTATATTTATATTACATACATTTATATAAATATAATGAAGGCAGAACAAAAAAGAAATATAAACTAAACATTTTCAAATAAAATTATTACTTTTTTATATACAATACATATTTATTTATTATTTAAGTGTACGTAAAAAAAATTACACAAAAATTAAGCTTTATTTTTCTTAATTTATTTTTTAATATTTCAAATCCAAATAAATGTATGTATGTATTATATAAATAATTTAATTATAACTATTGTTAATTAGATGAATAAAACTACAATTATCTCAATTGTAAAAAAATAAAAAATAAATATGTATAGTTATTATTAAAAAAAACTGGCATACATACATTGGAAAACATTTTACTCACATGCATATACATAAGCAAACACATACATACAAACAGCATACAATACTTATGTAAGTAAAATAAAATAATTCATTTGGTAGTAAGACGAAACGAACAATTATTGTATAAGTGATCTAAATAAATTTAAATAAATAAATATAACATAGAAATATTCGCTGAATTATTTAATTGTTGTGTTGGCTTAATATTTGGATATTATAATGCTCAGTGCTTGAATAATTGGATTGTTTACTTCATTATAGTAGCAGCCGTAGATGACATAGCTAATGAAAATGCTTCCTGGAAGTAATCGATGGCATTTATTAAATTTCCTAAATTATGGAATTATGGAAAAGTACTCCAAAGAGAATGTGAGAGAGCTCGATGAATTTGAACTATTTTCCAGTTATTCAGTTTATGATATTCAATATATACAAAATGATTCAAGATTATTTTATGTAAAAATAGTAAATTAAAAAATATGATAATTTTTATACAAACAGGAACAGCAACAACTTTGCGTTTAACTAGTCCCTGGTTCGGTTCAGGTAGGATAGTAATTAGAGATTCATGGGTTGCTTCAGCTGTTGAATTAAATAAGAAAGGACTTTGCTTTCTTGGTATCGTAAAAACCACTACGAAAATGTATTCGATTAGTGAAGCTCGGAGGTAAATACTTTCAGTGTATGCTGTGGCAAGACTCTAACAGGTGAACTAGCAAGGAAGAAACGAAGGGATGCAGAAGGTAATAAAGTTATGAAAACTGTAGCTAGATCAAAGTTAGTAAAAGAATACGTTGATAGAGTACCAGCAGTCAACATACACAACCATATTCGACAAAGCGGGAGAACTCCCGGAATATTCTAAAAATACATCACCGACGTTTTCACGCCTATTCGGAATATTGAAGCTAATGCCTACGTAGCATTTAAATACTTCAAATGCGATGAAAATTTACATCATTCCATTTTTGTTGAAGCACTTTGTCTTGAACTAATTCAAACCCCTTAGATTACAACAGATCAATCTCTAGTAACAGGGGGGGAGTGTTTGTTTCGGTATCAAAAGTGAGTCATGGTATCAATCACACTCTTTTTTTTAAATGACAACAAAAGACGAGTCCAAATTGTGGAGAAAATTCAGTTTTATGTTCACCGCTCACTGGTCGATACTGTTTCTCTTACCACATCATCCACGGAATTCCTCCCTAAAAATTCCACGTTATAATATTTAATTTTACATGTCACAAATGTATTTAATTTATTAATAATAAATTGTTTTAGAAGTTAATTTTACTTATTCAATTGTAATTTTAAGGTTATCCTAATTTATTTGAATTTTCCTTTTCAATTTGTGCTTTTTAATTTTTGAAAATATAAAAATTCTTACAAATACTTTGTATTGATGCATTAAGTTTTAAAATTAAACTATATTTTTTATCATACAATTTTAAAAGTAATACATTGAGGCGGCACTTTTCTCCAAATATCTAATTGGCCTATGGTTTAATTAATTATTATTAAGTGTCTAAATACTTTGAATTATTCTTTAATGCTAGAAGTAATAAATTGTTCAAAAAACCTTTTCAACTAATTATTTATCCAAAAGTACTCATTTGAGCGCTCATTAAAGAAAAAGTGCTTAGATGTTCTATCATTAAGAAGTCTTCTTGAGATTCTATTACATTCAGAGAGTGCTCTAACAACAGTGTCGAAGTTGTAATAAATGCTTTAATGAACATACAGCTAAATAAAATGGAAATTCTATGAGGAACATAAAGCTAATTAGCTCAAGCAGATCTAGCCATTCTACTAAGTCATTAATGATGTCTTAAGTAAAAAGCAAGCAAGTGGTTTATGATTTATAAGCGTACATCGGGAAGTATAAGAAGGTAGTAAGTTGGATTCCAAAGTAAGCTAGCATACTCCAGCTTTGAGCGTGATCCTATAGAATTTTACATATGTTGGGATCTCTGAAATCACCACCATAACGCCGTAATAAAGCAAGGTTAGAATAAGCTTTAGGAATAATACAGTTCATTTGATTAACGGAGGTATATCCCGCCTCAAAAAATACACGAAGATCCAAAAATTCATTAACAGATGGGAACCTATTATAAACTAGATAAAAAGGTAATGTTAAAACATTGTTTGATATTCAGACGCAAATTATTCCTAATGCTCCAATTATCTGAAATGTTAAGATCGTAAAGTACAACTTATGCATTTTGAATAGTTTTAAATCATCTGCTTAAAGCAAGAAGTTTGAATTTATAAAGCAAATTTCAATGTAATTCATAAAAATAAGAAGCAAAAAAGGACCACAGGTGTCCTCAAAGGCACAAGAACTCATACTCTCTATTTCAAGATTAGAGAAAAGTGAATACCTAGGCACTCTAGACAATATCGAAGGCCTTGAATATACGGTATATACGACATCAACTTGGTATCCCTCTTCAAATATGCATAACACGCAATATAGAGAAACACCGGCTAGGTTCCAATCTACTTTTGTGCAGTTTTTATTAAATTTCATGAAATTTCATTCAATCTCAAATGTTCTGTTAATGATGGCAAGAGTATGTCGGAAATTCCGTCAGGTAGTAGAGGAGTTTCTATGATATTTTAGGATATGGTCAATGCTCTCCATGTAGCCTATATGGCTCATGGCAAATTCATACTATTTTAACAAGTATTTTATTTGGAACTAATTTTGACAGGTTTTTATTGAAAAATTCGATAAAATTATTTGTATTCTATTAATATAGCATTGAATTTGTAGCATTTTTTTCTATATGAACTACAGTATGTATTTCAAAATGTAAATTTTTTCACTTTATTATAAGAATAACTCTTGAATTTGCCGTCTGATCTGTGTCTAATATCTTCACTCACATCATTCGTCTCAGGATTTGTTTCATAATTTCAAGATTTTCGGTAATTTAAACTCTTCCTAGAGAGTTTCGTTTTCATGCCTAAATGGCCAGCACTAATCGATTAGTTAGCAGTGCATGCTGCCGAACGGAAGATCATGGGTTTAAGTCTTGGCCATATCAATATTTGAAATTATGGAAAAGAATTTAATCGTAGAAGTCTAAGTTACTTAGAAAAAAACTGTGAATTCCTCGCCATTACGTCCACGCAAGGAATTTATAATTGACCCATGGGTTGTATTGCGAGGCTTGGTGGCGTAAAAGTGTTTTAACGAATTTGTCTACATTACACAAGATCTTATTTCTATATTTAATAAAAAAAAGTAAAATAGCTGTGGCGAAATCACAAAACGTCTCTTGTAGATATCATATGGCGAATTATACAGTATTTTGCATTGAAAAGAGCGCCAGTTACCAACTTGGGTATTGAAAAAACACGGTTCTGTAGTGAAGTTCAGTAACTTTTTTCGATAAGATTTGTCGAATTTCGTCGCTTGCACTAAGGAAGATGCGATTCGCTAACTCATAATCGACGATAATCGACAACTACAAATTTCCTTTTTACTAAAATGAAAGAAAGGCGAGTATCATTACAATAGGTACACCGAATATTGTCATTAAATGTATCGCTAAATTATTTAACGATCCGAAAATCGTTAAAAATTAATAGTAAATTTCACCACTGAATGCAATTAATCGGGATATCTAATTCTTTAGTGTCAGCAGTTTCAAACATAATTAGTGTTGCCAGAAAACACTATTTAGCGCCTATATTTATTTTACTTTATTTCTGATCGACTTAGCCGGGGCCCGAAATATGGCTGTCTGTAGTTCCAGATGTCAACACAAGAAAATTCATCAAGCTACTTGACAGTCTCCAGACCGAGAAACTGAAAACCAGTTGGATCATGTTGTGATAGACGGAAGAGATGTCCCCAACATCGACTCGGCCACTGTCTTGTAACAGAAAGGATACGCACCCGCCTCTGTGCAACAAACAACACTTGTCAACAAAAACAGCGAAGGCTCGAAGTTGAAATGCTGTAATCACAAGAGAAAGCCGTACAGTTCTCTGTTGTTGTTATTGTAACCGCAAAAATATTCCCCAAAGTAGTTTTTGGAGAATGTTGCGGGAGTGACAGTTCTTGGCCGTATAAAAAGAATCCGGGTCGCTCCGGTATAAAGACCCGACTGTTCCGGGAACTATTGGATTTTAAATTCTTTAACCCCTAACCCGCCGGGATACCGTTCTGCCTAACAGTTCTCTATTCCAGCTCTCTAAGAACACTGATCAGCAACTCGGTATAAGAAAATTGTGAGACAGAATTTCAATCTACCTACGGCCGCAAAAATAAAGAGAAAATAGGCAGTAAAGTTTTTTGTTTGAGAAAAATTTTAAAAAAGCTCTTGCATAATGCCATTGAAAATATATAATAATCATCTTTAGTTTTGAAATTGTGTTCTAAAGGAACTATCCATACTTAAAATCAACCAACAACCCGATTTGAAGCCATTGCTGGGATAAATATGGAAATGAGTCAAGAAAATTACCTGATCCTGAGAAACCCAAAAAATCCATAGATAACTTGCCTTTGATTGTGTGAAATTAGTAATGCTGATTTTGCTAATCGGCCCGGTTAAATAAGAAGATTCCTCTTCTTTTTATTTTTTAATTATTTTTTTATTGAAACGAACGAACGGGGGCTGCATTTTATATTATAAAGTTTTTTTTTTTTGTATAGGCCTGGTCAAGTTTGGCCTCGAAGGGCCACCTAAAAAAACAAAAAAAAAATTGAAAAATAAGCAAGATATCGGCTTAGTATTTTTGACGTATTTAATGTTTCACCAAAAATATTGGCAACTCTATATAAGATATAAAAAACACAGCTTAACACAGGGTACTAAATACACCAGAAATTAATAGCATGAATAATATAAAAAAAATTATTTGCATATGCACCACCTTGCAACTGGGTTCCGACACCCTGTTATTAGACGGTACTAAAATTGGTTGTTGTCCAAACTAATCAGATGATTTAAGGGCGGCCTCTATGGGGAAGATCTAGAAATAAGGTTGTAAGCTTTGCTGCAGTAAATTTTTAAAGATAATTTTCACAGACGTCTGCACATATAAACGATAACAGAGAACTTATAGTAATTATTATAGATTCTCTGCGATAACAGATAAATCCCCATATAAATATATAAAGGAGCAGAAATTTTATTTTATTGAGGTTTCGTGACATATAGAGGCTTTTTTTTTAGAAATTAAAATTAATAAAACTGACTACGATTGCATGTGATAATTTAATGCACTTAATGGAATTTCATATTTATTATTTAAATACCGAAATAATTGTATTGAAACTGCAGTTAAATACGCCGGAACTACATAACCGGAAGTACGGCAAAGTTTTTCAGTAAGAACAAGGGATAGATACTGCTGTGATACTTGATGAAAAGTTGTCTGCCACTGATTGTTTATAAATTTTAATAGTGCATTCTGGAAAAAAGAAATAAGTACTTAAGCGAACTAATGACTTTTCATCATTTAAATTACTGATAAGCAGGAGAATGTGTTGGAATGTTTGAAACAATCAAACAATGATAATATGTGCATATGTGTGTGTTTAAGCGAATACTAAATCAATTTAGATTATTGCTTTCAACAATTAACAATACAAATTTACCTATTTAGTTCATTGTGTTCCTCTGGCAGTGCACAATTGTTACGCCCTAACAGATTTTACTACCGATAAATTAAAATTATTTAAAAAAATGCATATTGCCGTTATTGGTGGTGGCGTAAGTGGAATTTCTTCGGCCATACAAATTTTGGAGTATTTGAAATCTACCGGTAGTCCCGTTGCAGTGACTGTATTCTCGGAAGCTTTCTCGCCAAATACAACCGGTGATGGTTCAGCAGGACTTTGGGGTCCTTATCTGCTGGGAGGCACGCCCACAGCGAGAGTGCAGTGAGTTGAATTATTTTATATTATATATATAAATTCATACATATTATAAATATGCAACAGACTCAAAAATCTTTATTTACCAAATAAACTCGTTATCAATTTAATATGTTGCTATTTATGCTTCTTGAGTATTTATAAACAACAGCTGAGTTTTTTTTTATCAGTTCACACTATCAGCAAGTATGTCTGTAGATATGTAATTATCAACGTATTCCCATTATAGTCGTTAGTCAAAGCAAATGCACGATTTTCTCGAGCAAATCTGGTTATCAGATGATGCTGGAGAGGCAGGCGTTTGTCTTATACCTTGCCTAAGATTGACAACAACTACAATGGATAATGAAGTCTTCTGGAAGGATATTGTCTACGGTTGTCGTCAACTTACACAGAGGCAATTGGATGAATTAAATGTGGGCAGGGCAAAAAAGTATACGTAAGTGAAAAATTTTATTCTTCAATGTGTCCTAAGATGAACAGAGTTTCAAAAAAAAAACCACAAACAAACTAAATATTTATGTACATAAATAATAAATAATAATAAATAAGTCCTCCTATTCCAGCCAGGGCATGTATTTTATTACCTACACCTCTGAGCCGGTTAAGCTGTTACCTTACTTAATGAAACGCTTCCAGGCGAATGGTGGTAAAATTGTTCGGCAAAAAGTTGAAAATCTTCAAGAGTTCATATCCAAATCAAATTATGACGTTATAATTAATTGCACTGGTTTGGGTTCACGTGAATGTGTGCAAGATGTGGGCATGTTTCCGGTGCGTGGTCAGGTAACACGAGTCAAGGCAAACTGGCTCTACTGTGCATTGCTGGATGAAAGTGATGATGGCAATTATATTATACCAAAGTGAGTAGTTATTACTGCTGCCGTTTCCATTAAGCATTAAATTGCACTTATGCACTATTGTTTCAGTTGTGAATCGGTCGTTTTGGGCGGCACCCATCAGGAGAATGATAACAACACTGAGGTATGTCCAAATGATAAAAAGTTCATTATTAATGGTTGCCGGGAAATTGTGCCCGGTTTAGAGCACGCGCAACATCTCTTCGATTGGGTGGGTTTACGTCCTGGACGTGACACATTACGATTGGAGGCCGAGAAAGGAGGTAGTGTAATGTACATTAATAAACAATTTTCGGTACAATTGTATTTAAAAATGGATTTTCCTCACTTTGAAGGCAATAAAATTGTCATACATAATTATGGTCACGGCGGTAGTGGTGTAACATTGGCCTGGGGTTGCGCTATAGATGTGTTGGAGCTGTTGAAGAAGGAGTTGCAAGCACGTCACCTCTATGTGCCTAAATCAAAGATGTAAGAAGGTGTTTGAATTGAAATTAATTTCAATTATTTAAATAATTTAATTTTTTTTTGTAAATATCAACATGTATAGCTTTTTATTTGATTAATTTTGTACAACATATATACATATATTTATGTATAACATTTATAATTAATGTAAAGTAATTTGCTTACTTCATAAAGTGTGTATTTAAAGCAAAGCTTTATCTTTAATATTGTTTGCACACATTTTATATATATACAATTTTTTATGGCTTTCTTTTCATGTATGTAATGTGCACATATGCGTTGCTGCGCATACCTATATTGAGTAAATAACAATTATATTTGTATGTAAAATAATTGTAAAGCATATATGAGTTTTGTAAAAATTATACCAAAACTATTAGTGAGTAATATATAGTTATTTAATATACGTTTAACCGACATAAGACAGACCTCTTCACTTTACCATACATTTATTATATTTTAACTTTTATTCAGAAGTGTTTGCTTACTACGAAACTTTGCTACTATGAAATCCGTTTAACACTTTTGATTATTCTACTCTTGTTCCACATCGTCAGCCACAATAGTTGAGAATGAAGGCAAACTTGGCACGTTACTACCAATGTTTCTATCCTCCAAACTTAACTCATCTCGTTTACGCCTTCGCTCGCATTTCGGACACGGCTGCTTTTCGTTTAGACATTGTGCATGAAATACAGCACCGCATATTTCACACTAAAAATATGAAATTATATTTGTAATTATGTCAAAAAAAAAAAACTAATATGAACTCACCCTATATGTGGTTTCAATGTGAAATGGATATAGCACACGTGAACTCTGGCAAATTTCACAAATGAAACCTTTCACGCTGCACAATGGACACTTGAGTACATGCGCTTCGGCTATTTTGAAAGCCTTCTGCAGCTGTTGATAGAGTGTGCCACGCAATATTAAATGCAAATCACTTATGGAATATAAATGTATGTGCTCATAGAGATATTCGCGCCCATAGAATTGTAATTGCAGTAGTTGTATACTTTTTGGTTCACAGGTGTAGAGGTACGCACGCAAAAAATTCAAACGTATACGCAAAGACTGCAAGTCAGCCATTGCATCAGCGGCATTATATATCTCTGGATTTAATAGCTACAAAAAAGATATTTTTATAAGAAATGTAGATCAATTAGCAGAGGAGTAGTATTTACTTCTAAATCAATAACGGGCTGATTTCGAAACTCAGTTAAGAAAATTGCAGCACGTTTCGATACAGCATACTTTCGAAAATCCCAATTATATATGATTTTTGCTGGTATCATCATCTGTTCCATGTCCATGCAGTTATCACAGAAATAATTACCACTGAAGCCGCAAACTCTATAAAACGAAATGTAATGAAATTTATAAAGATTTACAAATTTGAGTATATTTTTGATAATTAACAAACTTACTGAAAATTGGAGTAGCCAATTCCCAGTGGATGTTGGCATGATTTACACAGAAAACCTTGTGCATCCAAACCCGGTTGCCGTGCCAACTTGTAAAGTAGTTCTAACATCTCTTGTATTTCACTAACATTCATTTTGTCCAAATTTGAGTTCGGCACTACTTCAAAATCTAAAGTAAGCTATAAATTTTAACAAAAGTATTTAAAGTTATTTACTGTTACTGTGCAGCAATATAATCGTCAACAACATTTGACTTACACGACTGTCATTCGAATCACTACCGGTGTTATCACCTTCGTGCTCCGCTACATCATTCGCGTCCGCATGATTCACAGTTGTCCGCGCAACGGTAATGTTTTTTATTTGTATTTGCAACTTTTCGCGTTCATGTTTGCCCAGCAGAGTATTATAGCTGAGCGTACTTGCATTACTAGAAGCACGCCTGTATAAAGGTCTTTCTAAGACGGGTGTATTCAATTCGGATGCTGACGTTTCATCAGCAGACCATGATGTGTGCATTAAATTCATTAGAGAGTTTCCAGGTGTGACTGGTGTTGTAGGCTCTGTTTTATAACCTGCTTCACCGGTAATATAGTCCTGTATACGCGCCTCTGCGAGTTCTCTCGATTTTTTTCGCTTTTTCTTTATTTTGCCAACTTTTGAAGGAAACTCATTTTCTTCTTCAGCATTTTTTTCACTGTTGGTTGCTTCATCTGCATTTTCTTCACTAATAATTTGCATTTCATCAACAGCTTTCAAGAGCATATCTACATTTTCGCGTTGTGCTGCAATTTCAGCAGCAGTTGGTGATTGTATACTGGGCAAGTTTTCGATTTTTTGTGAAAAAGCTTCATTAGTGCATATCGGTCGTGGAGTTGGTGATGTTACCATTGCTTCAGCTACTTCTGCATCTTCAATGCTCAGCGTGTCGGCGATATCAACGCCACTACTTATCTGCAACAAACAATATATATGAAAATAAATTTACATAAATGTTACTTATTGCAATGGTGATTCATTTACCGGACATGACTTCAATGCTGGCGTCCAAAGCCCTGATAATTGTAAAGCATAATCTGGCCAATAATTGAGTAAACTCGAATTTACGGGTAAATTAAATTGTACAAATGCTTCAATGCCTTCCATAGCTTTTGCAGCCATTTCTAAGCCGTCATTGTCTTTGAGCAATGCAAATTTTTTATAATAAGGACTTAGCGATGAACTACTTTTGCGCATATTATTCAAATAAGCGGAAAAAAGAGATTCGTTGAGTGAGAGGCGTATCCAAGCGCGACATTGACCAATTTCACTAGTGATTTGGGAAAGTGATTGGATCTAGGTGATCATAGGAATTTAGAGATGTTAATTTTGTAAGATATACTTATGTATATTATGCACATGACCTTATTACCTGCTCAATGACTTGCTTGTGCATAAATATTAACAAAGGAGCCCAAAAACTGGGCTCAGGTCGCCGTTCTTCATCGCCAGCTATGACATTGATGGTGTTCCAAAGTAGTGAATCTTTAAGTCCATGCAGAAAAACAGCTTCCAATGTTGTACAGAGAGTGCTCGTAGCTTCGCACAATTCCAAACATTCTGAGTTTAAGTGAATTTGAATAGTATAAAGAATAAATAAATCAGTTTTTGTAAATGTTTATATTATTTTTTTTTTTTTTGTAATATGTAAAAAAATTACTAACCACACCCCCTTTGCTTAACTTCATATTGTATTTCACGTGAATTTTCTATTAGTGTGTTGATGAGAGCTTCTTTAATAGCATTTTCACGTTTACTCGAAAACTTGCTGAAACTATTAAAAAAGGAACTCATTATTGTTACGATTTTCAAGGCTTTCCTCCGCGTATAATTTTGTGGTCAATGGACAAGTGCGCACATTCGCTAAGCACTTTTGTTACTAAACATGGCACTGTTTAATATTTAATCAAACATAATTTACTGTGCAGCCAAATGGATAGGCGTGAACACAAACATTAAGCTTTGTTTTTAAATATAGAATTTGTTCATTTATTTTTGTTTTGTTTTGCTGCAAAATTTCATATCACTGGATTTTCTTCTTCGTTTGCAAATATTTTAATTATCGATAATATTTATCGATTTGTTTACATCAGCTGATCAAGAAATTTACAAGGTTGCATTTGAGAACGTATAACGGTTACGTATATCATACACGCTCTTTATCAGGAATGGGGGGGAGGGGGGAGTTTAAATGCTATCCTGAGCCATGTAACAGGGGAGGAGCTGAGAACAAAGTTAATTAGTCTCCTTCTGATGAAAATTTGATTAAATAAAGTTATTTGATGTGTCACACAGATATTAATTAAAATGCATTTCCCGCAGTTTTAATTCCTTTTAAGTATTTTGCTATGAAAAAATTTGTATTACTACGTGTCGAACTCAAGATTATATTTGCAAATAAAATTTAGATAATTGAAGAAATATAAATTAAAGTGTATACGCAAACTAATCTCTCAGTTTTTAAAATATTTCGGTATCCCCGATTATTGAGATTCGAGATTTTGGGTCATAATTCCGACGACTGTAGCATATGTATAGATCCAGTACATTTGGTAAGATTTGTGGTTTTGATCAAAACAGTATCTAGAAGAATGAAATTTGGTATTATACATTCGAATACATAAATAAACATTGTCACCAAAAATCATCGAAATCGGAGAACTATATGTTATTATTTTCTATTATTTTTCTGTATGTTATTTCTTTTCAAATTATTTTCAAAGGATTCGAGTATTTGTTAAAAAGGATTTTTGATAAATTATTTTGAAATTTAATTTCCATAAAATTATTATTGCTACGCATGACTGCTCTTAAAATTAAATTTCGAAATTCGTCATTTTGACATATTATCCAAAATTATTAATAGCTATGTCTGACGGCACCTTAATGATTTTCGTGCCAACAAGTTGTTAAAAGCTCAAGAATGAAACTAACGTAAAATAAGAGGAGTAAGAAGGAGATACTTTCTCAGTTAGAGGTTAAAATTTCAAAATTGCAAAAAAAAAGATGAGTGAAAAGTGTGTAATTGCAAGAAATCTGGAATACCCATTTTATTTTCCTTTGTAAAATCAAGAGTTTTTAAAGAACATTAATGAAAACTAAGTTTTCAGATCATACAAATATTACAAGTAAAACGGCAATAGGTATACAGCTGACAGTTTTAGAGATATTTAAAAAATATCTCAAAAGTCTGAAAGAGGCCATCGAAAAAATATGCTGGTAATGTGGTATACCATGTCAGCTACTGTGGTATAATGTATCACATTATCTGCACCTTAAAATAATACAAAGTGTTTGTAAAATTAAAAGGTAATATTTTTTTTCAAAAGTCATCTTCAACTTTAAGCATATTTTATAAGTCTGTAAGTTAATTAGTTGTTTACAAAAAACACAACGGAAAAACACTTCATTTAAAAACTAAAAAATAATTAAATTCTAACTTTTCGAAAAAGTATCATTATTCACAAGAAATGCAAAGAAAAATAGCACTTCGGTTGTGAATACACTTCTCATAAGTCCATATTTGTTCGTATTGCAAACCGGAGACCCCTGTTTTTATATAACCATTAACTTTTCCAAAGTTTCTTTAGCTGCTGGAATTTCTGAAAACTCTTCACTACCACTTGAATTAGAATTAGCAAATGGCCCCGTAAGAATAGTTTTTTGTTTAACTTGCAAGAGATTTAATTAAGGCATTTTCCATTTTCTTATTTCAGATTATTTTCTTAAGGAGAAGTCGTTAAATATGTCGCCTTCGCTTTTAAATTACTTCTAAATTTTGGTGGTGGAGATAACTTCTACTGAGTTGCGTGGTATCTATATTTTACCAATTCTTTTTCTATTGCTGCAGATAACATAGAAGCCCGTCCCATTTTGGGGACACTGAAGGTTTTGGAAGCCAAGAGAATTCCATTTCTCCTTTTCTTGTATGGCTTTTTCATATCTTCTGATTTCCACATTCGTATTTCACCTTTTTTCAGTATTTATATTATATTTGTAGGTGAGAGCATTACTTGCTGTACTACATATGTACCATATACTACTTTACCCACCTTTATACCACAATAGCCGACATCGAGTTGTGTTTATTTTTTATAAATAATTAATTGAATAAAAATATATGCAAAATACTACTTAAACTGTCCACTAATAAAATACTTACTTGTTATCTCTCGATTAGTGAATATTATGTAAAGTTCCAGACTTTTCTGATAGAAATCGTTTTGCCCGTGCTCAAAAAAAAATCCACTGCACCACGAAGCACTTTTATTACAACTAACTATCGTGATCTCGCTTTGTTAATATTATTTATATATTAATATTCTGCGAAAGCCGATCTACTTCAAAAGGTCTCGATATTATCACATTTAAAGTTTCCGAGAAAATCTGGTGTACCACATTACCCGAATTTACTCTACATACTAATTTCAAGAAATATCGATGAAATTACCAGTTACTTTGTAAAATATGTATGAAATATTGTGATAACAGAATATAACAGAACTAATTTGGATGTAGACTTAACAAAGTACTTTACCATTAAATGTAATTTAAAATTAATTAAGTAATAGTGACAAAACGTAGGGAATTTTTTCTATTGTTTTATACCACGTAGCCATGTTTTATGACTTCCGGGACGTCATTTTTCGAAACAACGTGTCCCGAGAACTTGCGCTGCAAAAACTGCATCATAGCGGCTGCGAAAACACAAAGTGCGCCAACATCCAACGATATCGTGCGCCGTCGACGGTTTCTCCAACTTTGAAAAAAATGGTCCAATGATGGTTTTTGAGCACACTCCTGCCCAAAGAGTGACTTTTTGATCGTGCAGTGGTAATTCTTGAATGACGTATGGTTTTTCTGTTTCCCAAATTCGACAGTTTTGTTTATTGATTCCGCCGGAGAGAGTGAAATGAGCTACATCCGACATAACATTCATGTTTTTACAGCTGAACGGTTGTTTTCAATGTAAAACGCTACGATTTCGGCGCGTTCTTTGGTTCATGGCACTGAATGACGTTCCAGAATCATGTTCATTTGTCATAATTGGTTATAAACTAATACATTTATTCAAAAAATCATATTAATGGTCCGATTTTCTTGAAATTTGGTTCATTGTCTTTTTTCTTATGTGAGCAGGAAAACTACTCTTCTCTCCGGGAAGTGGATCAATATCAATGGTTAATCCAAAAATATTGTATACCCACAGGTAGTAAATAAAATTGTGATGAAAGGATATATCATGTTTCATTTTTTATACATTTAATAAATACACGTATGTAGTCACAGTTAATAAATCTGGCGGCTGCGATTGCCGAGTGGTTAGCTTTACGTATTGCTCCTCGGAAAGACAGAGCTCAAGTTTTGGTCCGACCATAATCCGAAATTTATAGAAAATCAATATAAATAAAAATGTAAGTTAATTTTTCTAATTGCGATCGCCACTCGACAGGGAGTGTCAACCCCTCCGACTGTCTTTTCACAAAAATCCATTAGCCGTTCGTTAGGTCCCTCCACAAATTGGAGCAGGAGCTCGACCAAACATCGCTTCAGCCGTTTCAAAGTGAATTATATATATTTATATAATAAATTCTGTATTTATTGTTAACTAAGGAAATTTCATAGCTTTATTCTCACTTTGTACCTTCGTAGGAGGCTATAGCGATGGTTGTATCAGAGAACATACAGCCTTGACCAAAAGTATTAGACACCCCACTAAAATACAAGTATTCTCAAATTTGGCTATCAAAGTTAGCACTTCTTTTTGTAAATGTCTTACATGGGTGTTTAACTGATCAAACGAATAAATTGTGTGATATTAAAAGTCATAGCACTCTGGGTAAGCTAAACCTAAAAATCGTAATTTTTAAGAAAATAACAAAAAAAAAAAATATTTTCGCATTTAAAATTTGAAAGTGAAAGTGTAAATTACATTTAGTGAAAAGTTACCAATCTTAGAAAAACAGTTCATATCTACCGAAATGCCTAAAAAAAGTGAAATTAATTACGATGATAGAGTTAGAATTCAAGTTCTAAGTGAAGAAGGTAAGTCTCAGGTTGAGATTGCCAATTCGGTGGGATGTTCGGGATGCGCGGTCTAATGTGCTTTCAGGCGATTTGTGGAGACGAAATTCCACAATAATAAATCAAAAAGTGGAAGAAAGTATCTAACTAGTAAACGAGAAGACCGAATACTTATAAGCGAGTCTCTCAAGGATCGCAAAAAATCTTCTTCTGCCCTTGCAGCTGCCCTTTCGGATGTATTTAGTAAACCAGTTAGTGCTCGAACAGCTAGAAGAAGACTTCTGGAAGCAGGTCTTAAAGTATTAACAGCCATAGCTTCTTACCCTAGAGCAATTTTGAAGACATGGACAGTCGCATGGACAGTCAAAAGTACATAAATGTCTTAGAAGCTGTTCTTCTGCCTTCGTTAACGCGAATATTCGGCGATACTAATTTAGACGGGGTTCAATTTCAGCAAGACAATGCTCCTTGTCACAAATCAGCGACTACGATGCGTTGGTTTAGAGATAACAAAAATTGTTTTGTTAGATTAGCCTGTACAGTCTCCAGATCTTAATCCCATTGAGCACATGTGGGCTATTTTAAAAAGCAAGATTAAGGAACACAATATAACCTCAAAAACTGCTTTAAAGAATGCCTTAATTAACGAGTGGTACGTTATAAGTGCGGACGAATGTGCAAAGCTTGTACGCAGCATGCCTAAGATGATTGCTGCCGTTATTAAATCGAAGGGTGGACCTACTAAATATTAATGTTATTATCACTAATTCATTGTATTTTCAGTGTTTTACTAATAAAACTTCATTACTTCACTTCTTAAAACAAAAAATTCAGTAATTAGTAGGGTGCCTAATACTTTTGGCCAAGACTGTATATTAATATAGGTGCATACATATGTATGAATGTTTAGGTAATCCAATCTGTAATCGGAAACGTAAGCGGTTGATGATTTTACCCCTTATACCATATGTAAGCGAACAACTTGCTGGGAAATAAAGAAAACATTTCAAATTTTTGAACATATTTTAAATATATATATATATTTTTTATTTCATATTTCACCTTTAATATAGCTCATATATTGTATGTATATGGTTTTGTCTTATTATTTCTTATTACAGTTTTCTCATTGCATTTCTTTAATTTATTATTATTATTCTTTTTTGTTATATACAACTTACATTAAGATCTAAATGTATTTTTATTTTCCAAATATTTTTTAATAATAATAATAATAATTATAATATTTATTAATCATAAAGAGCGATCTTTAAAAATCATCTTCACCGTTACATCGTTACAATAATAATCAGAATATATGTATGTATGTGTGTATATATACTTTTTCTGCAATTTATGTATATTCAAGAGTGTATATATATATATATACGTATGCATATATATTATCGTTATTTACGAAAGTCTGAATATATTCTTATATATGTATGTATAGATCAAGTAAGTTGTTTTTTACTACATTATATATACTCGCATATATGTATGTATGGTATTTGGTATGGTATTTTCACTACTGCCATTTACCACTTTTTCAAGTTTTCAAACATTTTTTTTTTAAGATTAATCAATCTTTTATTTTACTATTCAATAAACTTATATTACTCGTATGTATGTATGTATTTAAGTTATATATATGCTTTTTTCACATTTAGCTTTTATTACACATTTTTGCAGATTCTCTTTTGTTTTATGCATTGAAGTATAAAAAACTTTAAGATCATATACTTTTAAATACTAAGTAATATGCTTAACTTTACAAAACTTAGTGACTACGGAAAATGTGTACAGAACTCTATTTTTTGTTTTTGTTTTTCTTATTTATTTATATTTTTATATATATTTTTTAATTCTGTGTTGATGAAAAATAGTCATTCTGCTTGCAAACAAAAAATGCTTTTCAGCTTAACTGCTTGTGACTTACGTGTATTTTCAACTTGCTTTACATTGCCATATCCAAACATTTACGTTTCAACAGTCGATAATAAAATGTCTCATACAAATATCCCTTTATCATAAACTAACTATTTGTCTTCAATACTTAGTCACATCCGGTACTTTCTAACATACATATGTATTCATATTACTTCCGCGCGCACCTTTCGATTACAATTAACAATTATTTATTCTCTGTTTCAACTTGTTTACTTTTTTATAGATTTGTTTTAAATATCTTTCATTTTATTATGCACCTTTCGTTATTCATATTTCATATCTCCATTATGCTGGTTTGTTGTCTCTTATGCTTTTCCGTTTCATTTGTACATTTCATTAGTTTTGTACGTGAAGCTCGTGTTGGCTACATACAGTACCTGCCAATTGTGTACGTGCACCAAATACATAGCTCTTCCTTTACCTCTATTTCTCTTTGTAGCACTCAAAGTATCAAACACTTTTAGTTACTCTTATTTCATTGATTTTTTAAATTATACAGCTAAAAGTATTGAATTTAACTGAAATTTATCTGAAATTTTGTATTTTATTTTCCTTTCCTGTATGCACTGTAATTATAAATCTATTTTATTTTTTTCATGATTCAAAATTTATTTCATTACATAATATTTCGTTTGATAAACACATATGTATATATGTATGTGTTTTTAAAAATTCAGACAATGTTTTCCATGCTGTTGTTAAGTTTAGCGAATTTAATTAATTATATTAAAACAACACTAGTTTTAAATTAACTTCGAAAGTAAAATAATTATATTTGCAAAATAATTGCACATATAGTTAACGCAAACGTAATTAATTAACATTTTTGGCGAATCTGAAAAATATTTACCACGATGATAAAACTCTAGGAATACCTCTTACAGATGAAAATTGCAAAAGTTGAGCATAAAAAGCTCAAAAAGAGGTCGCAAAAAGTAATACAGATCGATGAGCTTTAGGAGGTATTCTTAGAAACTAATTTGACCTGAACTTTTTTCAACGAGAACCCTCTACAGAAGGTTACGACGCCTTTCACTTATACCAGAGAACGTAAAAAAAAATTATTTAATATCTTATAAATCATAAAAAAGGTGAATTCGAAATGCCGACGTCGAAAAAACATATCCTGAGAGTAAAGTTTTATTTTTTGATGTCAAATAACTCAAAAACTTCGAAAAAGTTATACCCCTTTTTCTGAATTTGTTATCTAATCAAAATCGGAAGGATCTGAAGATATTGGCAAGGAAGCGAAATGAATTGCTTTTATAGTTGTAACTTTCAAGTCCAGGAGATTCTGCTTGGGCTGAGTAGGCAATTGTAAAATAAAGTCCACTCTCGATGAACAAAGATCAAGCTCTTCAGATCGTTCATGACTCTCACCCTACTATTTTGATTAGATGCTTGGAAACTGACATCATTCAAAGTATTGTCTGTCGTCCTATTTTGTTCTATCAAAAGACTCAAACCAAACCTACCTACAAAATTGCTTTACAACCGTCGAAAAATCCAGTAGTCGGAAAGGGCAAGATCTGGAGAACATGACGGCAAAAGTAAGATTGTTATTTCAGTGTTTTCAGGTAGTTGTTGTTCCACGTGGTCCGACCGTTGTCATATTGTTAAGCCACCTTGTCAAAGTTTTCGGTCTCAAACGCCTAAGTTCTAGTCGATAATGTTTTGCATCAATGTTTTCGCCACATTTCTCTTCTTCAAACTTTTTGGGTTGGCCAGGGCGCTCTTTGTCTTCGATGCTAAAATCATTACTTCTTGAAGCGTCGAACCCACAGCACATTCGATGGACTTCAGCTACATTTTTCTTCCAATTAAAATAGAAACTGAAAACTACTTACTAATGATGTTTATTTACCAGAAATCTCAAAATTTTCGAAGAGGCAAAAAACAATGTTGTTGTCTGAAATAGACACCTAAAGGTGTAATCAGTAGCTACGTGTTTAGTGTGATTTTGACAAAATCAGGAGTTTTATAGGAAGGTTTGTTCACTCTAATGTAATTCACTGAAAACAAACTAGGGAAATGGTACTAAAAGGTCGGTTCCAAATCCACTGTTCGGATGTCACCCTCCAAGTTTCAGGTTCCTACGAACAGTGATTTGGGTGTGGGTCGATCCGTCAGTCATTCAGGACAAAGTTACAGTCGGGTTTTCCAATAAGAGCTGTTATTTTGATTCCGGCCATAAAAATCACTAATCATCCATCCAAAGCGTAATACATCCATTTTTGAAAAAGTAAGATCCCGACAATGACCCCGCTAAACCATAAACCGCACCAAAAAGGTACACATTGAGAATGGAGATGTTTGGTTTTCCGAGCTTCAGATGCGATAGTTTTGCTTATTAACGTAGCCGTGTCGAGGTGGAAATGGGCCTCATCGGTCAAAATGATTTTTCGATGACATTTTTGTAGTGAATATTTACTAATTTCAATGCGCTGTTAAAGCGTGTTTCGTTCTATTTCCATTAATTGCATAGTTTATTTCAAAAATTATAATTTGAGAAGTGAAATAAAATTGCGGAAAAAGTGAGATGAGTCTATTGATCACACCTAGTAATGATTACACAATGTGAAACTTTTCCAAATAAATATGTAATCGTTTCTATGATCGGCCGCAACTAGCAGATGGAGCCATCTTTTGAGAAAGGAAAAATGAAGCTTGGTTATTGGGATCACAAAAATTTAAAGTATTCGTTAAAAAAGAGACCTTCCCCAAAATATAATAAGAAAAGTGGAAAATTCAACAATCTAAACTTTTTATGTTGAAAAAAAAATTACAAAAAAAAGTAAATAAAGTAAATTAATTGTTTGCCAATATGAATATGTGTACAACCATTTTGCAGATTCATAACGATTTCCAAATTTGATTTCAATAAAAACATTGTTTGAAAACCGCCACTTGTTTTTTTTTGGTTTTTTGTAAAAACATCGAATCCAAATGAACTTTCTACTATAAAAATCAAAGTACATAAACTTTTTAGTGGCAGTGTAGCATTTTTCGTATTTTTTGTTGTTATTTTTTTGTTTTTGCCTGGAAATTACTTACTACTTTTTTATGAGGAAATGCTTAATTGTAAAACGCATTTGGAATTTGTTTTTTTGTTTTTTGGTAGTTTTTTTTCAATAACAATTGTTTTGAGTAATATTGGTTTTTTTTTGTTTTTGTTTTGCTTGCAATTATGTAATTTAATGTAAATTTTCCGGTTTTTCTATTTGGTATTTTGAAATACACGTATGCATGTATGTACATATTGTTTTTGTGGTTGTTGTTGTTTTATAAATTTGAAAAATTTAAAATTACGTATTTATTGCATCATGCGATCTGAAGTAGATTATGCTGTACGGTAAGTACTTCTAATGCTTCATTGTTGTTGTAGCTATTTTCGGTTTTATTTAAGTTTTTATTTTGTTTTGTTTTATTTTCAATTGAAATGCATTTTTCAGTTTTATACTGTTTTCACAAATGTGCGTAAAATTTAAGGTTTCACTGTATGAATGTATGTATGGTATGTATGTATGTATGTACTGCTGCGTTTGTTGCTTGAACTATTACATTGTTTTTGTTATACAAATTGGCGTTTTTTGAATTTTCTTGTTGTTTTTGCTTGTATGTAACATAATTATTTATTTCTGAATTTATGTATGACTGCATGCTACTCACTTAAGTATAATATAAGTATATGTATATATATGTATAATTATGTATACGTAAGTGAACTTGAGAAATTTTTGCCAAATATATGTATGTATGTAATTATAATACATAAGGATGTTTGTATTTTTCGTAAATTTTAATTTTTGTTTTTATTTGAAAAATTTTCGGTTTTTTTTTTTTTGGTTTTTTGTTTTGCAAATCATCTACAAAATATTATAATATAGCAGTATATAGCGTTAGATATTTTGAGTATTTTTTTATGAATACATATATTTATTTAAGTTTATTGAAGCTGAGTGTTCGAGTGAATTCTGAATTCTGTTGCTCATTTATTGTATTATTTTCTAAAAATGTTGTTGTTGTTGTTTTTGCTGCTTTTGTTACCTTCTGGCAGTGAAAATATGCGCAAAAAAAGTTTTTTTCTTTCTTTCATCATTTTGAGGTTTCTGAAAAGCAGTTGAGATAGTTTTAGAGTATAGTAAGGGTGTATGTACCATATGTATGTATGTATGTGTGCACCTGCACGATGAGCTTGTGCTTGAAAAGTAGTGTGTTAATAATGAGTGTGTGTGTGCTGGAGAATTTGGTTTTAGATTAATCTGTTGAGAGCTATTTAAGAATTTTATCTAGATTTCCATGCTTTAAATATCTTTTGGCTTTAATATTGTATAAACATTTCATTTTTCAAAAAAAAAAAAAACAATCATTATTGGTTGTATTTGCATTGTTTGCTACACGTTTTCCTCGGTACGTCTTGGCCGATATGTCGACGGCGGTGGCGTCTACAAGCTTCTTTCTACATTCGCTTGCACACTCTTGTTACTCTCTTGTTACTCTTAGCGAAGCCTCCATTCATTATATAAATACTCAAGAATATTAAGTATTTTTTTTTTTGTTTATTTTATTATGTTTAATATTTTTTATGGTTTCCTTATTAGGTTACACTTTTAATTTGAAATATTGCTGCAAAACAGGTACCTTTAAGGCGTGAAGGAATTAGGGATAGGATATTTTTCGGAAATATATCGAAAGAATATGCGAAAAGAAATTATACACTTGAATGCAAGGAATTTAAGAAAGAAATAAACCTTTTATTAATGCCTTCACATTATACTTGCAGTTAAAAAACTTAAATCAATTTGTTTTCAATGTTATGTTACTTGAACATAATGAAGACAGTAGAAATAAACGAGCAGAAATGAAATCCTTCACCAGTCATTTGGTTCCATTCAATATTTACTTTAATTTTCATATTAGTACTACTGTGTTGATTGTTCTTTAAGCGTGCAATGATTATTCGAAGGTCTTTTCCGTCGTCATCGAATGTGGTTTCGGGCTCACCATCTCCGCATAGAGCTCACGGCCTACCGGTAGAGCTATTCAAACATGGCGGCGAAGAGCTGACAAGGTGCTTGCACCAGCTACTTTGCAGAATATGGTCGGACGAAAATATGTTCGACGATTGGAGTTTAAGTGTGCTCTGCCCAATCCATACAAAAGGGAGCCCCACAGTCTGCGCCAATTACCAATAAGCCTTCTTAATATCGCATATATGGTTCTATCGAGCGAACCCTGGTCTACAGAATGGCAGTACGCAATGCTAACCACTTGACTATTATGGCGAGGTGAATTAAATTTGAATGAACTCATCCGATTATTACAAAAGTTAGATCATTATATTTAAAATCAAGTAAAACAAATGTTTAGCTATATGAACCATTTCGTCGTTTATGTCAAGATCAAAGATCAAAAAACTATACTAACCTCTTTTAACTCACTAAATTTCTATGTTAGTTTATATTATGTTTTATATTTCAGCTGATTAATTTGTTTGTTTTTTGTTTGTTTAACAGTTTTAAATCCCGACTCTTAACAAACTCTTGCTTTTCATGACTCGAGAAATTCCGTACGTCATGCGGATGACGCTGCTCATGTCAGTTGTGCAGGAGGATGGTATCCGGTTTAGTATCAAAGAAAACTCATTTTTAAAGGGTAAAAGAGTCTGTTTGCTTCGATTATAAAATAAATATTATTTTTATTTACGTGAGAAAATCTTCGAGTCTCAGTTCAACATTTTAAAATATCTTTAGTTTTCTACCGACTTTTTGTTTGGTCTATTCTCAAAGAGCCATTAAAAAATATAAAATAAAAACCATAGTAAGAAAAAGTTTATTGGAAGCATTTTATGTCCAAGGCAAGTAAATAATACTTAAACTAAAAACTATTTTTGGCAAACACAGGATTTGATAAATGAAAAAAATTGAATCCATTGCCGAAATCCAAACGTTTTCCTCCTGCGTTCACTGTTAATATTTTATTTTTGAAAGAGTAGACTGTTAATCATTGGAAAAAAAATTTACAAGAGTTGTTTTAAATTAATTCTTTGTTTGTGGTCGAAATTGCCATTGGAGTTGGAGAAGAAAATTAAGTCGAAAATTTGGAGAGTTCAATTTTATGCAACCAAAGCAGATTCAATTATTTTTTAATTGACACCTACGCTGCTGTTCTTCTGTGAATGACGTTACCAAGGATGGGTAAGAACACATACACGTACATTGCCCAATTATTTCAATCTCTTGTCACAACAAATCGGTTGCATATTTTGTCGATTATTAAAGTATCATTTTGTTGTATTGAAAAACGTCGACGACATCGATCTGGTTATATGAACATGAAATTAAAAAGTATTTATTAAAGTCAACTTTAAACTTAACACCAATATACGCTCCAAGGAAGAATTACAGTAATAGAGAAAACACTGAAAATATACCAAACAACGCGTTGCCTATGATTCCGAAAAATTCGGCGACATCTATAATTTTAATCGGAAACACCGTGGAATTAGTTTTTGAAACAAAAGCAAAACACAAGATGAAATTTAAAATTGGAAAAAGTCGAGTTTGAGAAGAAAATTATTATGTACGTATGTCAGGAGACAATTTAAAAGGATATTGTGTATTGCTGATTACATTTTGGTTTTGTCTACGTGTATTTCGTTCCAATATAATGGAAATCGTCGAGTCTGGCCATTATGCGAGCACTGTTTCGATTGCTCAGAAGACAAACATTCAAAAAAAATAGTTTGAAACCACTTAAAAAAAGGCTGAATAGACAAGGAGCTATATGGGTGTTACATAAATGAACGAGAAAACACCTCATTTCCATCTGCGAATAGCTGCTGAATCATAACATCATAAATCGACCCATTTCTGAAGCGAATGCTGACTGGTGGCGAAAAGTGGATCACTTATGGTACAGCAAGGTCGAAGGGCAGTGAGCTGGCACAAACGGTCTCCAAGCCAGGATTGACGGTCAGGAGGGTTTTGTTGCGTGTTTGGTGGGATTGGCAACCAGTATGAGTTGCTCAACACTTCATCATCTTTCTAACGTCATCTAGCCTAAACCAATCGCACTTATAGTACGCGCGATACAGATCACTAAAGCCATCTATTGCAAAAATAATGGATTACCTTTTACTAGATCGAATATTATCAAATATTTTCGCAGATTTTATTGTCTAAATTTTATATAAAATATTTATATAAAATAATAATAATAAACATTGTTGTCGCTATGGTAATTACCAGAACTAAGTACGAAACAGCTGCTTGTCACTAGAGTCTGAAACGGCTGATAAAAGTAGAATTTCTGACTACTTTCAGGCGTTCAGGACTGTTCAAAATTGTGGTTGTGAGAACGGTTCCATATATTTGAACTAATTCAACTTTTAAGGCTTAATCGGCGTAACCTGTACAGTCTGAAAAGCATGGTGTTGAGCTGCAAGAAGAACAAGTGTTTTGTCATACAAAAACTATAGATTGAAATGACCCACTTTGGCACAATGTCATCACTGGTTTTGGTGAAGTCATTAATAGTAATGACTCCAGTGGTTGAATGTGGTTGTTTATGTATCAGCAAAAAAGGGGATTCTAGATAGGACCTAATGTAATTCGACTTATTGGCATCACAAAAAACAAAAAAAAAAAACCGTGAAATTATTTAGTGGCTATTTCGCTTCTATAAAAAAAACCAAACGCTGTGCGACTGAATGAGGATCAGACAAAAATTTAGTTTTTTAACTTTAACTGCAAGTAATGCATTATTGATGACGAAAATAATTGAAAAAATATAAATAAATTACAGCAAGAGAAAATTATAAAGAATTTAAAATTGAAATAATAATGGTTTAAATTCAAAATAAATGTTTATGTTAAAAAGATATAATTTTTCATATGTGGTTAGAATGTACAATGAAACGCGTTTGTTTTCTCATCTAATTGCATATACGTACATATTACCATGTGTTGGTACTTTATATACCTATGTATGTATGTTTGTATTTATGTATGTTTATCAATTATTGGTCATATTCATTTATTTACTACTCTTCTTCTTTCTTTTTTGTCAAGGTAGCGTGGTAAAGTTCAATTGGGTTGATTTTTATTTTATTTATATTTTCGTCTTGTTTTCTATGTTAATTAATTTTTAAGCAGGCAATTTGTAATTTACTATGTATATGTATGTATACTTTGAAGAAAATAATACGTATTATTTATTGATTTATTTTTTTTTTGAATAAATATTTCTTTCTTTGAATATTTGCTTTAATATTCTGTGCAAACTGCGCTAAATTTTCCTTAGCACTTTTGTATGGTTATATGCATATACATGTTTATAGGTATATATATTTATATACATATATATGTACTGGCTGTTTGTTTGCATTTTTTGTTTGCTTTTTTTCTTAATGTTTTTTTTTTGGAATTCTTTTGCATGTGCTTTGTTTGTCGAGATGAGGTAGCATAATTTTTTTTTGTTTTTGGTTTTTGAATGTGTGTGTGTGTGATTTTGGGGTTTGGAACTTGGGAACACAAGCGTTAATATACATATATATTATAATATATATAGGAGCATATACATATGCATATATGTATGTATGTAGGTAGGTATTTATTTACAGTATGTTTAGTTTTAAGGTGAAAACATTTCAATTTATGGTATATATGTATGTATGTATGTATGTATGTAATATAGGAATATACTTTTGTAGTGACCTCAAAAAGGGGGTTTTGTCAACAAAATTCATATATAATTTAACAGAATTAGAGTTTTCAACAAATAAACTGGCACAATAAATTGCTATAAGTTAAGGTTTTTGGTATTAATTATTTCATTTAATTTTGTTTTCTTAGTTTGTTTTTTTTTTGTATCATTCTCATGTTAGGCTAGAGGTTTAAAAAAACAACAAAAACAATTTTTGCGCATTTGAAATAACATTTAATTATTTTTAGTTAAATTTTTTTACTTTTTTAAATATATTTATTTAATATATGTATGTATGTATGTATGTACTTTGCTGGATTTATTTAAAAGAGCCGTTTTTATCGGTTTTAGCGCTGTTTCAATATAAGTTTCAACCATTTTTGTAATTTGTTTTTGGTTTTTGGTTTTTGTTTTCAACAAGAATTTCATTTTTTCAGGTGCTTATAGTTTAAAAGGTTGCTTAAGGTAGATTTTTTCACTTTTATTTGCTTTGTCGACTTTACTCCTCTTTGTTTTGTTTTTTTGTTTTTTTTGTTTATTTTTGCTTTTTGTTATACTATGTGCACATTCTTTGCATGTTTTTTTTTGGTATTTTAAGTTATTAAAAGGATTTAATTCATTAATAATTAAATTTTTTTGGATTTTTTTTTGTTTTACTTTAGAGGTTATTTAATATGAATAAAACAGAATATTAAAAACTAATTGTTTACAAGTCTAGGATTTGGGCGTATTATATTTGCTGCCTGTTATTTTGTTTTTTAAAATTGGGTTTTAAGAATTAAAGCCTGTACATTTTTATAACACGCGCTAGTCAAAACTTTAAGGTTTGCTATTTATTTTATGTTTTTATTTTATTTCTAATTTTTTTTTCAGCAAAACATACATATGTACATATGTATTATGTATGTATAAATTTTTTGTTGTCACTAATTATTTTTTATATCGATTTAAATTTACATTTTTTGCCAGTAGGACATTTATTCACTCAGCTTATTTTTGTGGTTAATTGCGCGTGAAAAAGGCATAATTTATGTTAATTATGAGAAAAAGTGTCAAATACAGCAGATTTACATACCTTTTTTCTGTTAATTATATTTTTTTAAATGTTTTATACACACATATTAATGCTCAACCCACGCGCTTTATTTACTTCTGTTACATTACTTTTTTTTGGAAATAATTTACTTCTTTTTTTACATTATTATTTCTTTCGTATTTTTTTATATCTTTTCTTACCTAAATTTACATACATATCTGTGTTGCTTTATTATTATAATCAATGCAGTATTTTTTTCCATTCAGTGCTCTACTGCCCCGCCCACAAATTGCGACCGTGTTGCCGCCAAATCACCGCCCCAGTCGCTTAGTACAAGCAATACTTTCTATTTCATTGCTTTGCGTGCCGGCAGAATTCTATTGAGTTGTAGTTGCAGTTGCAAAAAATTTCAAAATTATTTTAAAATACTTTTATTTTCAGTTTTAATATTTTTTTGTTTATGAATATACCACACTCAAGCCAAATTCTCGCTGGCGCGCATTACAAAGCAATTCACAGCCTTATTGCATTTTAGCCCCCCTTCTAACTTAGTCCCAACGTTAGTACAAAGTCTTCTGAATTAATTTACATACCGCACTCATAAATACATAAGTATAATATGTCTAATACATATCTATATGTGTTTTAACTGTATTTAAACATTTTTAAGCGCCCTAAAGTATGCTATTGTATTTGCAAAATTATGCATGAAATTTTATGTTTTTATAGTTTTCTACATACATATTTGCAAAGAAGTCTCTCTTTCTATTCTCTCTCAGTTTATATTACTTTACGCTTTATATGCTGCACCGTGAATTATAGTTTTTAAAATTTATTATTGTTAATAAAAAAAGCATACATTTATGCATAAGTATTACTAACTTTTTTATAGACAACTTTTGAATCATTTTCTTATTTATCTTTTTTTTTTTTGTTCATTAGTAATTGCTGAAAAATTGTGCCGAAAAATTCCGGAAATTAATTAACTTGAAATCACCAAATGAATTATTAGACTCACATAAATTGTCTTATTCGGTTTTTAAGAAAACAGCAAAAACAATCCAAAGTCAATTTTGTTAGTAAAAATTTTATGAATTTTTCGTTATTTAATTTATATTCATTGTTTTTGTAAATTTAATTAAAATCATGGTTTCAATTTTTCTTATTTATTTTATTTTCAATGCAAATAATTGTATTTTAAATATACATAATTTTTAAATTACTTCACTTAACAGTTACTTTTATTCGTTAATTTCAATTTTGATTTTTTTTATTGTTAAAAAATTCTTATTAGCCTCTAATACGCATACACATATCTACAAATATGTGTCGTAAAAAATTAGTTTCAATTGAAAAACCTATAAAATTTTTATGTAAATACCTAAATAAATATATGAAATTGCACTTTTCACTCAAATATTAGCACGCCTCAATTGAATTTTGTTAATATAAGAATTTTTCTTACTTGTTTAACTAAATTAATTAAATTTGTTGCTAAAATAAACAAAAAAAAAATGAAATGATGGCAGTTTCTATGCTTCAGGCATTGAAATATTTTCTAAGGTGAAATAAGTATGATACTAAGCAATGAACTATTTTAAATACGTGTAATACAAAAAAAAATTAATAAGAAAATATTATAAAAATATTATTAACATATGAAAAAAAAATTGTTTAAATATTTATTCAGTTATTTTATAAAAAAATGCATCGAAAATAATCATTATTTTTGATTTAAAAAAAATAAAAAATCCTCTATATATATATTCGAAGAGTGTGATCAAGATCTATAAAAATCAAAAATTAATAAAAAATTAAATTTTAACTTATCGTGCAGAAAGTAATTATTAAAAATTAAGCTATATTTTTTCGATCAGATTTAATTTTAACTTATTGAATTTTAAATATTTCGCTCAAAAGTAATGACTATAACTAAACTTAATGATGCAATAGTTTTCTGATCAAAAATATTCCTTATACTTTGAGTTATGATATAAAAAAAATGAAGGTAGTTTCACTCAATATGAAATTGGCATTAAACGATTTTTTTACATTATATCTTATCCTCATTTTAACTTCAATATATTACTGCTTTAAACATATTTCATATATTCTTTTTTTAAATTTTATTTCCATTAGATTTTGGAAAATGCAATGCAAAGCTTTTGAATTTTTTGTCAGATGGTTAATGTTTTTGAGTGAAACTACATTGGTTTTTGTATCATGCATTGCACATTGAGTTTCAAAAAATTTCTTCAAAAAATAAAATATTAATTTAATTTCCACAAAAAAGAAAAAAGAACGAAGCTAACTAATTTTATAACTAGGCCTAAATAAAATTATTTAATATTAACTAATTTATATTATAAATAACTCAATTTTTTCAAATATACATACACACTTCTGTATATATTGTATATATTTTAGATTACAAAATAAAGTAATTTTAGAAGCGTTATTGGACGTAGCTGGAAAACTATTTTTTAACACATTACTCACACACACATTATAGTGCCAAAAATTTTAAAAAGAGGAAAAATGTTTTCTTCGTTTCGGAAATTGCTTGTAGAATAAATGACAAGTGAGATGACCTCTGCTTCGATCTGGAAATCAATTAGCTTGCGCGAGCAATTTCTACTTTATTTTATTTTTTTTCTACAAATGCTGTTAAAGGAGTTGAGTATTGCCATCGAAAGTTGTTGATAAATTATTGTTAAATATATCCCTGCTTGGGATTGGCGTCGTCGATATCGTCAACGTTGTCGACAGTTTATCGATAAAATAAATGTCATTTCGTAATCAGCGGTTTTATTTTGTTTACAAATTTTTAAGCAAATTTTTTGTTCTCGGAATTTCAATTGAATATTTTACGGAAACATTTTTTGTTTTACTAAAACATTAGTTCAAAAGGAAACAAAAAAGGACAAAAAAAAACACTAAAGAAAGAACTAAATATACGAGAAATTGCAAGTTATTTTCGAGTATAGCAAATTCGAATTATTTTTTAAATTATTATTTGTAGATAAAACTGAAGTAAAGAAATATATATTATTTTCCCAAAAGATTGTTTTTGTGGTGCCATTAGATTTAAGCTTCCAAAAAAAGGTCTATACACTAAGTCGAAAGAATCTATGATTATAACAACAGGGTTCGAGTCCCCGTTACGCTAGAACCTCCTGTTAGCACCTCAACAAAGTTGATGAAGGTATATAGATTGAAAGACTATATATATGAGTGCTTTAGAACTAATTAAATATTTTTCAGTTTGAATTTTATCACGTCAAAAAACAAGACGAAAACTTCTGAAAACAAACCAGAATATTATTTGAAAAACTGAACTCAAGCAGTGTAAAAATTGGCTTCACAAAGCTTCTTCTTCTAAGAAAGTACAACAAAGCAATTTCTTATCTGATTAATTTCCTTAATTTCCACAGCAGGATTTCCTTAAGTTTAGCTGTAGTTGAATTGTTGGTACGAATATGAAACAGATTAAAGATTTCCTCGCCTATACTAACAACGGTATTTAATGTTAAAAGCAAAGGAAACTAGTAGAATGTTTGAATGTTGCAATTTTCAGTACAATAAAGTAAATAATTTTTCACATAAAGAAAAGAACTCAAAATTCCAAAAACTATTTTTTTCAACTATGAACACAAAAAACTATGAAGTAATCAGTAAAGGTGTGATCGATGGCTCCGTTAAACCAGTAATTTTGACATAATCGGCAGTCCTATTGGAAGTGTGGCGTATTATTCTATGATAATGGAAAATGGTATTATAAATACTCCATTTAAATAATTGGCTCTATTTTATGTATTGTATCGGCCAAAAATTGCCTATTTCAACTTAAAATATAAGAAATGTTTCTTTCGATTAATTTACAGTAAACAGTCCATCTTAGTCTGGAGATTTTCACATAAGAAAGCTACAAGTAAATGTGCATATCCAGTACAGGGTATAGGTACACAGGTACTCGTTTAATTGCTAATTGGAGAACATATCTTTATAGAATGAACTAAAAATTCAGATGTATGATATAAACAAAACTTAAATATGCATTCGAATGCACACAAATTTGATTTCTTTCACCTGGACTGCTCAAAATATGAACTCCAGCTTTGATTGTGATGGAAATAAACAACGGTTTTTGATAAAGCGATAATTACTTAAATTCTTTAATTTATTAAAAAACACTTTTTTAAATATACACGTAACATATGTATAAAAGTGAGCTTTTAGGTAGCACTAATATTCCACTTTGCAATCGAATTATATAAAAAAGGAGTAGAAATTTAATAAGTTTTTACAACTTTTTAATTCTTTAAAAATCATTACCGGAATAAGATTGCCGAAAAATCGACGTGAATGAAGATTTTTTTCAAAATCATTAATTATCTGATATAAAAATATTTTACTTTTTTACCATTGCTTTATTTTTGTGCTATCAAATTCATTTTTTTTTAAATAAATTTTCAACTTTCTATAATTAAAAAGAAGCAATTTTTTACAAAAAAAGCAAAACCATTCAATGTAAACAAAAAATAATGAAGTAAAATGTACTCACAAAAAATGTAAAGGCTTGGGATTGTATTTTCTGAAATCTAGTGGAAATACAATTATTTTCGGGCGGTTTAGCATTTGTTCTTTTTATAAAAAATATGTGAAATATTTTTAATGAATTATGAACATAATGCCAAAAAATCTCTTAGGGCAAATTTTATATTGATCTTTCCTTCTTTTTTTTTGTATTGTATCATAACAAAAATTTTAAAAATGATAAACTAAGGAGATAAAGTATAAAAATAAAACAAAACAAATATTTTATTTAATTTTTTCAATAATTTTTTCAACATTTTATTTTCTTTACTGTACTCCTCCATCAACTCAAGTCCATGGTGGACTTTTTCTGCATATGATTCATTTCTACTTCTCACTTAACATATTAATAATATTAGTGTTGCAGTGTGTTGCTGCTTTTTTTTTTGTTATTTGCCACGTCCAACGTTGCAAATATGTAAATTGCATTAAAAAAGAAAATGATAATATTAACATTATCATAAACATAATAATAATTTTAATAATAATAATATTTAGTTGTAATCATAATAAAACAAAAGTACAGTGTGTGTGTGTGTGTTTTACAATTATCGCTAAAAATTAAAAAAAAAAATTATATATTATATATTATATATGTATATATGTATGTATATATTAAAAGCTTAAAACAGCGAAGGCAAATGACTGTCGCATTGGGCGTTTTTATATTTTACTTTTTTATATATTCTTTTATATGTATGTATGTATGTATAGCTTGCAACGCTTGAATTAACTAAAATTAATAATATGATCATTCAGATTTTTCTTAACATGTTTTGAGGAATAATTTATTACAATTCACTGTATATTTGCATGACTGTTTATTTTTTTATTTATAATATTTATGAAATAAAGTTTTGCCTGTTTTTAATTTTTTCCTTTGTTAAACTAATTGGTAAATTACTTAAATTAAAAGTAATTAATATTAAATTTTTATATGCGTTATATTAAAATTGTCAATTTAAATTTAAAATATTTAAAAAATATGCATTTATGTATGTATGTGTAATTTACGCCACATCCATTAAGGTTAAATGTAAAATTTAAAACTAAATTTCCGAGTTGCAACAACACAATTTGCATTTGCTGTTAAAAAGCCTTTCATTTATGCTCTTATTTGCCTGATTTGTTTTGCTTACAAATTTTAAGCCGAAAAAAATTTAATTTACAAATGTTAGAGATGTGAAATTAAACTAAGCAAAAAATAATTTACAATTAAATTAGTGAAATAATAAGTTCAAAGTATATAGTTTTTGTTTATTTATTTTATTTTATTATTATTTTTTTGTTTTTGTTTAATAAAAATATGCATATACCTTTAAACGCATTGACTTGTTATGTACAAATGTTGGTTGGCTAAATAAAATTAAATTAAGTCTAAATTTAAAATTATAATATATTCACTTTTACCACATTTTTTTTTGCTTCTATACAACTAATTTTTGTTAAAAATTAAAATGTTAAATTTATTTATACAAAATTGCACAATTTTTCAATAATTCATTAATTAAATCATACATTTCGCACTAATCTAAAATAATATTAAAATTTACTTAAAGAAAATATGCTTTTAACCAAAGCGTATGTTTGTTTTTTTATACAATTCCAAACTACTTTGCAGTGTGTGAAGGGAAAAATTTATTTAAAAAAATTTAGTTAACGTTTGTACGCTTTTTAAGCTGCTAAAAAAAAAATAAGGCCATCTTTTCTTTGAACTAATTTTTTTTTTGTAATAAAATAAAATTAAACATTACAATATTGCCAAAAATTTTGTTAAAAATTCTATTTTTGGTTAATTTAAAGCAAGCAAAGTGTGCATTAAAGACGAAAACTAAGAATTAAATTAAAAGTTAAAAAAATCTATATAAAAATAAAATAAATAAAACTTAAAGATTCATTCAAAAAGGTACATACACATACAAATATATAATTTTGTATGAAGAAATTTTGATTATTTGCTTTCAATTCGACGTTAGATAATAAAATTTTGCCAGCCTAAAGCGAAATACAATAGAGTCTCTAAATATATGTATTTAGTATTTGTTTAAAAAAATCATATTTTTTCTTTGCAGTGTCAAGTTGTTAGCATAACGAGTAAATTTCAAATGTACAAAAAAGTTTGTACACATTTTTTCTGTATAATATTTGCTTTTGTTTTAAAAAAAGTAAAATTTAAAGTCTTTTGCGCGAAAAAAGTGATTGTAGGAATGGGTTATTGCCATGAGATTTAGTAGGAGGGGAATTCAAAATTTAATGTATTTGTGCAAATTAAGTGAATAAATATAATATATTGATTTTTTTTTTAAATTAACCAAAGTTGATACCAAAAAAATACTGTATTTTTTTCAAGAAAAATTAAAAATTTTTAATTTTTTTCAATTTTTTATAAAAAATAGTAAGAAAAGTTTGTTTTTATATATCTTTCTTTTATAGTAATTAAAACCTTAATATTATTTTCGACAAAGAGCAAAGTAGCCAAAAATTGGGGGTTTGTTAAATATTTTATTATTTTTATATTTAAAATTCCAATCACTTTTTCAATATTTCTTTTTCGTATTTCATGTAAGCGAAGCTTTTAAAAAATTCATTGTAGCTACTTTATATCGTTTTAAAATTTTTCAGTAAATACTAAAATATGATAAAATAATTTTTACTTTTTTTTTTGAGAAACTTGAAATGTGTAAAGAAAAAAAATTGAATAAATTAAAGAAATATATTTACAAATTTTTCCAAAAAAGAAAAATAAGCCGTAGAAATACATAAGGCTATCTAACAAAATATAGATTTAGATTAAAAAATTGCCGTCAAAAATGAGTTTCGAATGATTGTATATATCTAAATAATGGATAGTGCCAAAACGCGTTTCTATTTGTATATGTATGTGTGTATGTATGCATGTGCCTTAGATTTTATTTCCTTACTAAAAGCGAAAAATTCTTAATGAAAATTCAAAGTTAGAAAAAATAGGAGGGAATTATGACGTATTTATTTTGCTACATTCACTGTTTCGTAGTTTCAGTATATTCAATTTTTTTTTTTAAATTTCAAAAAAAAGACTTATTTTCAAATGCCTTAATTTTTTTATTTTCTCGTTTTTTTTTTTAATTTTATTAAAACTACTTTTACGGATTTAGTAGTTGTTGCGATAATATTAGTCTGATATTCACTTTCTTATTTAGTTTTTTTTCATATTAAATATTGTTTTTTACTCACATTTAGTATTTAAAGTTATTATTAAATATTTACTTTTTTTAAATATAAAAATCAGTCCAACTTGTCGTTTAATGTATTTAAATGAGTTTGTGTGTATGCAGTTTTTTTTATTTAACCAGTACAGTTTATTGGCAAAACAAAAGAAAAAGGGAGTTTCGTTTTGCAAAATTGAAAACAAGAATTTTTTTCGTAACGCATAAAATAATTTTGCTATTTGCAGATTTTGTAGTAAAGAAAAAATATTTTTTTGTTTAAAATTACCTGCTACTCATATTATTTAAAAAAATATATTATTGGCTTAAAAATTAATTGAAAGCAGTGTCAAAATGTAATTGGTTTTCGAAATATAGTTGTGGATAAAAACTGATACTATTATAATCATTAATTAACTCTTTGCAGTGAAAGTTATAAAGCAATTTATAAAAATTGATTTCCATTATATTTAAAAACTCAAGAAAGTTTTGTTTTTAAGAAAGCAGTATGGAAAACAGTGCCAGCGTATTGAAAAACGAGTTTTTATAACTAAAATATTGCAATTCAAAGTCAACGTCAAACTAC
This sequence comes from Ceratitis rosa, assembly GCA_037013455.1. Taxonomy (NCBI): domain Eukaryota; kingdom Metazoa; phylum Arthropoda; class Insecta; order Diptera; family Tephritidae; genus Ceratitis; species Ceratitis rosa. Next base: position 6,288,597 of record JAWMAG010000013.1, read on the forward strand.
ATTTTAACTGTAAACTAATAATGTGTTTAACTTTAAATGCTGTCAATTCAATTAACATTTTTATGAGCGTTTTACTGATTTTAAAACTGTATTCAAAAGACATAATCGCCAAATTGTTAGAAAAGTAGTTTAAAGTTTAAAAATTTAAAACAACGCGGCATTTAAAAATTTAGATATGCAAATTTATCCAATAATAGTGATAAAAAACTCAATTCGGTCACAACTCAAACTATTGTTATGATTTGTGTTTACTGAAATAGCAAAATTAACTTGATGTGTACTAAAAAGTTGTTTATATTCGAATTAAAAAAAAAAATTGTCCAAATTTCTACAGATTTGAAATTGACACCCTTAAATAAAGTAAATACAGATACAGATATTAAAAGTTGTATATATATGCTATATAGTTATCTGCAACAGTTTTTTTTTTTAACAATGTAACAATTTATTTGCTTTGTAAAAAAAACTTAAAATCAGATGCTTATGTGGTTTGTGTACGGTTGAGTAAAGTCAATAAACGTTAGATATGGTTACATAATAGTTATATACTTAAAAAAAAAAACTTTAAATATTTCTTACACAATTCATTCCTCAAACTTTAAACAACTTTTACTTATAAGTTAGGAAAAACGGTCTATTTTATTTTCATTTACTTGCTCATTCTATTTTATTTTCGATTATAGTGTTATTTTCAGTTTTCTTTTTCTAATACCTGTCTATGTGTCTGTATGTGAGTGTGTTTTTTGTATGTGTCTTCGCTTAACTACAAAACACTGTCTTGTTCCTTATGTATGTATGTATGTATGTTTGTTTGAATGTATGCAATTGAAAAGTTCGCTTAGACATTAAGACGTTGCTACAGTTAACTGTATGCTAAGTTATAAATTACTGCTATATTTTAAATTTATATATATATATATACATATGTATATATGTATTTTACATTATAGTTACAACTACAGTACTTTTGCTTCGTTTTTACAATAACTTTCCATTTGCTTTAATATTTAGCTGTTTTCATGTTTACATCTGTTTCATTTTTTGCTTGAAAATAAACAAAAAGGAAACACACGTTCGAACCTTCAGCTTTTTAATATTTTAATTACTTTAATTATTTAAAAGTATAAATACAAAATGGCGCACTTGGCTTGCGACAGTTCAGTAGCATTGTTAATAATTTACAATTTTTTCCTTTTGTATTTTATTTTGTTTGGCCACCACCGATAGCGATGAATGCCGCAACGCTTGCGCGAACTCACTTAATCACTAAATAACTGCAGTTTTTTGTTTTTGTTTCTGTTTTTTTTTCTTTTATTTTCTTTTAGCTTGCATAGTAAATCAACAAAATTTAACGTATGCACTATCGTATATACGTGTATGTACATATATATTTATGAATATATTTCAAATGCATGTGCTTTTACCCGCGCACATACACACATATATATATTTGCCCTGCTTCTAACTTCCCTAATTTCCTTAATTGCTTGTCTAGCTGCCATACACTGCCAGTCTTCTTCATGCATTGCATTACGTAACACAGCTCCATGCTGCATGCGCCCACACCCCACCGCTTAACAACAAACAAAAGCTTAATATTAAACTAAACAAAAAGGCGCATCGCATGTAAGCTGCATAACACACAAAATAAAATAAAAACAACAGCTTCTGTTCCTCAATAGCTGCTCTCCACCCTGCCAATCATTCACTTCATTCCAGCACATGTCCGCCGCTGCCATGCAAAGCATCCACGGCAACCGCATCACCACTCTCCATTGCATCATCCATACTGTCGTCCATATTAACATCATGGTCGTGTAGCGTACGACCACCACCGTCACCAGAGTTGTTGCCGAGCAGTAGGGTTTGTTGTTGCACTTGTGCGTGCTGCTATACCGCCGTATTGTGATCCATGCCACCCATCATATGTTCCTGTTTTAGTTGTATGCCCATCATATGATGGTCCCCTGATAGTTGCATGCCAATTAAATGCTCTGATTTCAGCGTCAGATTGCCACCGATGCCAATACCACTGCCGGGGCCCATGATATACTCTTGTTTTAGTGGCATGCCGTAGAGGCTCGACGTACCAGCCGTCGTCGCTGACGATAGACCACCGTTCAAACCGATTGCTGACGATGAGACTGGTGTGGAACTGGGTGAATGATTCGCAAAGCCGCCACTGCTACCGGTAACCATGTCAGTGGGCGAGCCAGAGGATGAACTTGCTGCCGCTGATGTGGATGTGGTGGCGACTGCTGTGTTGGCCTCTAAACCTTCACGTTCCGCTTGTGTGGCTTGTATGTGAGATTGCACGGATGGCGGTACGGCATGTACGTCCCAGATTTCTTCGAGGAATTTCGGCAGTTTACGATTTTTCAATTTCAATGAGAAACACATTTCGGCATTCTGATTGCCGAGCGTTCGCAACTCGGTTAAAATGGAGAGTAATTTGGCGAAGAAGACAAGACTCATCGAATCACCGCAATGTCGATTTATTATATAAACACGCAGCGTATCGATATAGTAACTTTGTATCTCTTCGACTAGTTGGGCCTTTTCGAGTCCCGGCCGATCGGAGAAGATCACAATGGCAGTGAGGAGTGCGTATTCGACGTTGTCGACCTTCATCGAGTACATCTGCCGACAGAAATGCAATAGATCCTCAATATTATCAGCCACACCGGCCATTTTATACGCATCACGCGTATATGAACGATTGTTGGCGAAGAATATGGAATCAGAATTGTGATCGTAACGTCGGGCCATACGCAACATCATTACCTCCGATGAGCAGGCCTGTGTTGTGGAGCGAGAGATAAAACGAAATTAGAAAATCTGTTTGGTTAATAAGAGGCTAGTGTATGTGTGAGCTTACCTTCAGCAACGTAATTTGATCCTCTTGTGGAATTTTCGTAAATGCCGGTAAACCTTTTGCAAACTCCACAATAAGTTGTACTGTTAATATGGTGATTTCGGTTATATGCCGGAAGCTGATATCATTTGGGCTTTCGTTTTCATCGGGGGTACTCTGTGGAACAGAAAAAAGGGGTTACCGATTAGTTCATTAGCAGTTCCAAAAAAAAAAATTGGGGAATTCGTGTCTGACATCTATTATATAAATTTTTTGGATTACTCTCCACTATCATATACCTACCATAATACGTTTGAGATCTTCCTCCGATGGCTGTTCATACCCATCCTGATACCAGATCAGTTTGTATATGACCGCCAACTGATTGCGTGTGAGCGGCGGAATGTTGCTCGCCTTGCACTTGGCCACAATATCATCAGGTAGCAACTGAAATGTAGCAAGGAAAAAAAGTAATCTTATTTATTATGAGCCCTTTTAGTTTTAAAATTTAAACTCCAGCTCATCAACTTACCGGACATGTTGGATGCGACGGCGGTTCGCAGTTCATCAGTTCGAGTATTTCATTCTTTATTGATTCTGTTTTACAAATAATTGGCGAATTACCAGTTGTTTGTTTCTCTTTCTCCTTTTGCGCCTTTTTCTCACGTCGCTTCATAGCGCATTGATTCTCCGGCACAACACATTCCGGTCGCATGCCCACCGCTAGACATTTCTTCATTCGACATTCCTGACATTTTCGTCTCATATACATGTCCATTTCACAGGATCGTCCAAATTTACAACAATACACGGCATTTTTCGTGACACTACGTCGAAAGAAACCCTTACAGCCTTCACAGGTGAGCGCATTGTAATGATAGCCGGATGCACGATCGCCACAAACCAGACACAATTCCTCTTGGAGTCGTGGCGCTGGTCCTTTTTTGATCTTTTTAACATCACAACTGTCATTGGCCGAATAGCCGTTGAGACTGCTCGACGGCGAGAGATCATCGCGACCTGGGAAGAGAGAGAAATGTATATTAATTAACTAATGAAATAGATAATACACTTTAGTAATGCTACTTCAATTTTGAATAGAGAGAGAGAGAGAGATTATTGGTTAATTTAAATTATGGTTTGAGAGAAACACATTTTTCTAAAGCTTTAGTTGACCAGAGAAGTAATTCCATATTGCTAGTATAACATCAAGATCCAATGAAATCAATGAGTTATATTTACTAAGAGTTTATTATTAAACATCACCATATCATTTAAGGCAGTAAATGTCGCCCTCGAGAGAATGTAACAAAAGATTTAAAAAATATTCTCTTGAAAATCCTACAGCCTTTCGCAGACGGCGTTGTAGAGTCTCGATTTTTTGAAAAAACATCACGAAGATAAAGCTTTTACCAAAAATATCTTAATTGATTATACTATTATTTCATTTACGATCCTCTTATAGTATATTAACATTTACCATAACACATCACATCATCACATCAAGCCAGTCGATATGTTTTAATATAATCTCACAGCAACTTTTTATTAGTAAATTAACATTAAAAGAATAATGGTTGTACCAATCTTAAATTGTATTTAAAAGTAATAAAGCCAAAATATTTGAAATGATTACATCACATGATCATCTCATCACATCACATCAAATGATGACATCACATCACTCTTAGGTGACACTCAAACTACATCAATTTCAAAATTTAACACCAAAACAAGGAAGATTATGCGTTTTTAATATTATATCTTGGATAAAATTGTTACTATCTACAGCAAGCAATGTTACATCTCAAACACGCACAAAAATTTAATTTTTGACGGAAAAATTTCTTAAAAAAAAAAATAAAAATAATATATGTTCACATACTGTCAGCTATTTTTTTATTTCGACAACAATTTTTTTGTAAATCACATATGTATGTAGACCGTGATACCGTGATATAGTTCATTACTCAAAACACAGCATCACATGATGCAATCACGTGATTTGCATTAACAGAAATCTTAGTGTACAAAAATCATAAATTCATAAGCATTTACATATATGTTTCTATTCGGAAATTTAAATCATAATACACAAATGATATCAGTGCCAAAAAACTCACTTAAAAGCATCACATCACCACCATAGTGGATATAAAAAATCCACCATAATTATCAAATCATACATTTTATTTTCATTCACGTATTTCAAAACTTATTGAAATCTCCTATTGTGTTTAGATGTACATATATATTATAAATAGTTTTTTTTCAACGTCAAGTCTAAAACATTTTCACTTCACTCAACAGGTGAATATGTACAATAAATAAGCACACTAAACGGACGCACGTGTTCATAGAAATTGCGACAGCAACACAACTAAACTAAAATCCGAATTTAGACGCTTTCATGTACAAAAACAACATTCAATAGTGGAAAGAAATACATACAAACAAATTGAAATTTCATAAACAGGTTACTGGCAACCAACAATCAAGCATCATAATGAACAACAAAACCACAAATAATAGGAAATTTACCTTCGAGCATATTTGGCACAATATTTATACATTAAGCCAAGAATATTGAAACACGCGCAATGACGATTAGTTCCGATACACTAGTACTTTGCTTGTAATGCTCGTCTAATATTTCAGAAATGCCAAAATTTTTAATTGAAATTTCTTTATTAGCGACGCAAAAAATCTACACTTTTCGTATGAGTATGAACTCCAACAAAGGCAAACCCAAGAAAAAAAAAAACTGCGAAAGCTTTTATTTCAAAACAAAACGCAAAACTCAAAACGACGCGGCCTACGGACAGACAGTAGTGAACTGAGCCGGTGAAGATGAATGACAAGAGCACAGCGACATTAAATAAAATATACAAGTAAAATATGAAGAAATAAAAAGACAAACAAAAAATACCCACACACATTCATGCATACACGTATATATGTACATATATGCATATGAACTTACTTATATTGGAAATGTGTGAGATTTCTCTCTTTTCCATACAGCCAAAATACACATATCGTACATATGCATATGCACGTACATACCTATATAAATGTATATATGGTTAACAATGACTAAATGAAGGTCTCACGAATTGAGCGCGACCTGATTGTCAGCCACAATTTAAACCAAAAACTTTTATCGACAACCAAACCAAGCCAAGCCGAGCCGAGACAGGGCAAGCCAACCCAGGCGTATGAGTAATCGGCGGTTGTTGAAAATAAATAAATGATAAATCGACTAAATCGACTAAATGACTAAATGACTGAACGGCTGAGTGACCAATACGCTTGACGTTGAGTATCTCTATATTTTGTTTATAATAAATGTATCTAGAGAACGATACACACACACACGCACCCCACACAGCCTGATGTATTCACTTCTAATATACAAATGACGTTCGCAACAGTTTAATAGAAACATTAAAGTAAAAAAGAAATAAAAAAAAATTAAAATATTCTCTTGTTGCTGTCAAAAAACATTTTTCGACGGGTTTTTAGAATGTGAATACATTGTTGTATTGACTACTAAGTGGCTTTTAATGCATTCAAAAATGTATATATACCATATATACACACACACATTACGTGTATATCGATTTCAAACGATATACATATACGAGTATTTGTAGAAGTGTATGTTTGTATGTATGGATTATTTTACTTAAACATATGTACATACATACTATGCAAATGCTGAAATACAACAATAAATTATGCATGAGCGTTTGCGCACAAGACGGTAAAACCTTAGAAACGACGACGATCACAGCAAAAAGCTAATATAAAAGGTAGACAGGCGAGGCGACGTGAAGAAGGCAGCATGTTAATAACAGAAAAGAGTAACAGCACTTGTGCTCTGTTAGAGAGATGTAGCAGATTTTTGGAGAGCACTCTAAAGTATTTTGGCAGAGTGTTTTCAGCTGTATTTTTAGGCAGATTATGGCTTAAATGTAATTGAACCTTTTTTTTTTGGAAATATAGCAAACAAAATAGCATATGTATGAGCATGTACTGATTTCATAAAATTTTTTTTAACGCATAAATTTTATTGCTGCAATTTTTATAAAATATTGCTAATTAAAAATTTGTACCAAGTAGTGTAACTATAATTTATATATGGGTGCTCAATATTAATAAACAACTTATGTTGATTGCTTTTTAAAATGTTGGAATATTACTATTTGTGAATTGGGTATAGAAATATGAGAAACTGCTCATGAATTTATGGTTTAACCATTTGCGACATAAACCGAAGTATTCACAATCATTCTAAGAATTTTTTAATGGAACCTTTGCCATCATGCCGATGTGCGAGTCGGTACAATTGTACATACATTATTTTTTAATTCCTTTGGACTATATTTCTAGTTTTTTATGAATTTCTAATAGTCTAATTTTCCCATATTAATAATTAATATTAATTTAATTTAATTAAATTCCTTTAATGTTTTTTCTTCATTTTATTTAATTTAATTTTTTTATTTTATTTTATTTTATTTTATTTTATTTTTTTTTTGTTTTATTTTATTTTTTTTGTTTTATTTTATTTTTTTTAATTTTATTTTATTTTATTTTATTTTATTTTATTTTATTTCATTTTATTTCATTTTATTTTATTTCATTTTATTTTATTTCATTTCATTTATTATATTTTTTGAATTCATTTTACTTTACTTTATTTTTATTTTTATTTTTATTTTTATTTCCTTTTATGCTATTTTATTAACATATTATACAATATTTTTTTTAATTTTGTAAATTAAATATATTTTATTAACTTTATATTACATTCATAATTTTTTAATCTTTAATGGTAAATTTTTTTGTTTTATTTTATTATATAATGTTATTTCAATCTGTTTTATTTTATTTTATATAATTTGATTTAATTTAATTTAATTTATTTTATTTTTCTTTTGTTTTATTTAATTTTTAATATTACTACTATTTTAGTTTCATTAAATTATACTTTACTTTAATTTGTTTGATTAAAATTTATTTTAATATAAATTAAATTTATTTAACTTAATGTAATTTATTTTATTTTATTTTTTATTCATTTATTTTTTTCTACTTTATATAAATTATAAAATAAATTATTTAATTTAATTTACTTATGTTTTTTTAGGTTTAATTTAATTCTATTTTAATTATATTATTTAAATTTTTTTATTTTTATTATTTTATGTATATTGCATTATATTTTATTTTGTTCCGCGGTCCGAAAAGCGCTTAAGCGGTTGCAAAGCGCCAATTATATATATATAACTTAATTTACTTTAATTTCATTTAATTTTAGTTTACTGTGTTTTGTTTTATTTAAACTCATTTTAATTTAATTTTATTTAAATTAAATTAATATTTTTCAATTAAATTTCAATTTTCTTTGTATTATGTTACGTTATTATGTTCTATTTTACTTTATTTATTTTTTTTTAATTTATTTTATTTGTTTGCATTTCAATTTTATTATTTTATACTGTTTAACTTTTTAATTTTATTATTTTAATTTAATTAGTATATTTCATTATATTTCCTTTTAATTTATTTATATATTTGATTTTATTAGATTTTATACCGATTTATTGAATTTAATTTTATTTTATTAAGTTTTAATTTATTTTATTTTATTCTATATTATTTACTTATTTTTGAACTAAATTTAGCTTTCAAAATATAAAGTTATTCATACGCAACGTACAACATTATGACTGTTGTTGAATTGTAAATTAAGTGTAATGGAATTTAATATAAAGGTTTAAATTTATTTTCTTTAAAAGCGGTATAAAATATTATACTTTAAACTTGATTAATTTTAATATTGCCTTCATATTTGTTTTCACATTTTTCTGCTTCAAGTAACTTAACTAGATAATCATAAAAAAAAATAAATTCATGCGTACTAAATTTACATGCAAATATATGTATGTCACATATATTGCTTATGAAAAAAACCTTCTCCTTAAACATTTGTAACAACAAAGTGATTTCCAAATATGATATTGAAAGCAATAAAATATGTTCTCTCGTTATTTTATTTCTATGGTCATAAAAATTGCCATCAACCAGCAGCAGCAGGATATAAAATCCGTTTCTCATCTTGTAAAAATAAAACATAATAAATTGAAAATCAAAATAAATATAGAGAAAATTCTGTAAAATTCTTTTCATTTAACTTTTCTTTTTTTGTTATGAATTTTATGTGAACTTAAATCTGAATTACTGTATTATATTTCATAAATAAAATAATATTTGCTACAAAATCATTATAAATAAGAGTATTGTAGATCAAATTTGTAACAAAGAAATACAAATGTTCACATTTATATTTTAGTAAAAAATGTATAAGAATTAAAAAAAAAATAAAAAGAGAATTTAAATTTATTGATAGTGGCATAGGCAAGTATATTTGTACATGCACATCATTTGTAAGCACTGTAATTATTTCCCACCAACTCAAAACAAGCATCTGGAATTTTCAGCTCCGCCATGACATTTCGTATTAAGTAAGACCAATAAATTTTCATTCTTTTTTATAACATTTCCAGAAATTGTCATTTTATTGTTTTTTATTGTATTTTATTCCACGCAAAATGGGCAATACAAGACAAGTTCACGTAACACATGCTGGCTGGCTGACTGGCTAACTGACAGACAGACTGTTTTCATACGCGTATGTTGCCGCTAATTAATTTTATTCACAATCACGTTTCTGCATTTTAAGAAAACCTAGTAGGGAAAATTTTTAATAATAAAAGCTTACATGTATATAAATATATATATATATAAAAATTGTACTAAGAATTTATTCTTCCCCAGATATAAAGATTTTTTTTGGTTTTAAGAAATAAAAGCAGAAATATGAAGAGAGGTAAAAAAAAATATATTTGGGGAAAGGAGGAGCTGCAGATATTTTAGAAGGTATTCTGTCATACTTTTTATGTAATTTTCTTTGAAAAAAAAAAAACACGAGTATACTACACACTAATTTCCTGCAGGGTTTGTTATTTCTTACACATAGTATTATCTTATTAATTTTTTACAACTTTTTAATTGATATATATTTTATTAAAATTATATTATATTTGCATAAACTTCACATACTTCTAATTAATTGTACAATATTTCTTATAAATCTGTTATAATAAAATAATTTTAATGTCAATTTGCCCATTTAATTAACATGTAAATAAATTTCAATTATTTAGTTTCTGATTTTATGTATTCCAGCGCGAACGAGTTGTGCTGCATAGAACCTACGAAAGTGTCCAGAGCTTGGGAGTGGAGGTGTGGTCTTATCGAAAGTAATACTGTAGTAAATTTAAATAATATTCAAACATAATTCGTATTGCTGTCGTTTTGAGAAATTAATTATTCAAGCATAAGCACTTATGTATGTGTATACCTATGCAAATCATGTCCTTATATTTATGATGTGTCTTTTTTGCAGCCATACACACATACATACTGTATACACTTGTTGAAACAATCTAATATGGATTTATGTCTGTAAATACAAACAATTGCATATTAATTTTCATTTCCATAGAATTGTGTCTTAATTTCTAAGTCATATGAAATTAGTTAGAATGGACAGTGTTAGATTACGATTTTAATTAAATTTGTTTTTATATAACACAGAAGAATGATATGTCCGAAAATGTGACAGACTTAGTTTCCATGAAAATGGTCTTACAGAAATTTTTTTGAGGATTATTATGCAGTTTCGGAGAGATAACCGCTCACACGTGGCTTCTTATGCTACTCGTAAATAACATTTACCATACATAAAAACATATGCAACCATGTATACACATGTAAAAGTTTTTTAAATCGGCATGTCTTTGTTGAGATAAGAGCAAGACGGATGGAGTAAAAGATTTAAGCTCTGTATATCTTTACCAAAGGCTCTAAATTGAGAGACGGAATGGGAGCAGCATTTTACTGCGCCCAACGTCATTCAAGCTGTCAAACGACTGCAGTTTCTTCGGATACGAAATATTTCCATAAAAAAATGGTAGTAAAGCTACCGTAGGAATATTGCTGGTTCTAAAGTATAATTAATATTCAGATATTGTAGATAGTTAAACGACCACTAAAATCTTACTTCCATATAGCACGAGATCGTTAGTGGTTCCACTATGATCGAAGGCAAAGAGATAGCCTATGAGTTGGCTAAAGATGAAGTCCCTTCAGAACGGGACATAGACATGCAAGTCCCTCTAAAAAAAAGTGCAACCAAAACAAGAAACATTATGTTTATTACTAGTATCAAAGAGGTCAAGGCTGCTAGTAGGACTTTTAATGCAACGTTGTCAGTTGGAGTCTCATGCCTTCAAATTAGTCCCACTTAATGATTATGTATACCTATATGCAGGAAGTATGCAGAGACAATAGATCACAGGAAGGCAGAGCTTGATCATATACATAAACCGCCTACTTCAATGTGATTAGAGAATAACAATTGTTCTTCAAACTGGAGACAAAACACAAAACAAATTGCAGCAGTACAGAGCTTTAATCGTATGTAGTCTGGCAACATAATCATGTATGTGAGACTTCCTAAGGAGTCAACCAGTTAAACCTGAACTAGCTTTCATTAACTTCGCGCACTGAACTCTACATTGTTAGAGTGAAAAGAATCCACACGGTAAATAAAAAATATGAACTGAGAATAACGCAGCATTTGAGAGAGCAAATATTGCCAAAAATTCTACAAATACCACCGCACAACCAAAATATCCTTTAAATATCATAAAATCACACAAAATCGCATGACCTGGACGATCAGGAGATTTATTTCTTCAAAGCGGTTTATTATAAATTTTACTATTTCATAAGATTATTTGTAAAACCCACTCACATGCCTGTATTTGCAGTGCATTTCCTAAAACTGCAAGGCGAAAATCAAACTAATCTTAGTACGAAGCTTTTCTGCTGTTAATTGCTTTCCATATGCATGAGTAAGCTGCTGCTGTTCATTTACCTTTGTGCCATTTTAATTGATAATTCATTTATTAAAACAAAATATTTATATATACATAATATTTATTTTTTTCTAAATAACTTGTAATTTGAAATAAATTTGTCCTGAACACCTATTCAAAGTGAATGCAATAAAAAGGCCATTTATTTACATATATATGTATGTATTATTTGTACTAATCAGCTGAGTTTTTTCACGCTTACTATTTAACAATAGCGAGGCCTGCATTTGCAAACAAAAATATTAATATTCATTTTCCCACCTCTTTTTCTCTCTGTGTGCGCTATTGTTGTTGGTGGGGCAGTACTTGTTCATATGCAAATAGTTGTTTACACACGTGTTTACATGTATTTTTTGTGCAATTCATATTAATTTACACTTGTTCTTATTTTTTTATCAATATAATTATATAATTATTTTTCGCAATCCGCTGACCTAGCGCGTTTAACGCTAAAAAGGCAGCACTTGATTGATTAGCTATTGAATAATTTAACGAGTGCTTAAACAATTTCTGTGTGAAAAATGTTACAATAAAAAGAAAATTCATTAAATATGTATATTGCTTGCAATGAATCCAAACTTTATGTATTAGAAATTTTTATAGGTTGAACTTATTTTTTGCTAAATCAAAGATGTCCAATTAAATAAATGTAAAATATATATAAAAATATTTCATCCCATTGAAAAAGCTGCTTATTTTATCCATTATACAACAGCCGAGAAAAAATATTCGATTCAATTGAACACAAAATTGTGGACATACACCATGGCGTATGAGTAACATGTGGCAAAGCAATTAGTACGAAGCTTTTAGTATCGATTTTTTAATAAAAAAAAATAAAAATATTAAAAAATGTGATACTCGAAATTTTTTATTTACTAAATACATTTCAAAAATTCAATCATCTAATACTGAATATAAAAATAAAAAAAAAATAAAATATATTTGATTTTATGGGCGAATTGATTTTTTTTTTAATTTCCATATCTTCAGTTTTCCAAGGAGTTATGATTTGAATTCAGCTATTATCAAATTTCATTTTACTATTTTTCACGGGTATATATGTTGCCAGAGCTAGAGACGAATAAGCAAGAAAAAGTTTTTCCTATTCACATTTGTATGTATGTATGTATATATTTAATATATGTTTATGATCAAATTCAAACGACAAGTAAAAAAATAGTTATAATAAATAAAAAATATTGAAAGAATAACCAAATATAGATATACAGTTATTCTGTAAACCAGCTTCGACAGGAAATTATAGTACAAAAGGCAATGGTAAAATAAAACATAAAAGGTAGAGCTCAAAAGACAACAAATCAGTGCAGAGAACAAGGCTGACATAAACCTGCATTAAAGCAGTAAAAATAACAACAGAAGCTTGCAAGTAGTAATATATGTAAAAAGCTGCCAATATTCTGGGTTTCAAGAGGAAAATTTCCCTGTATTTGTTACAAATGCCAGTTAACTTTCAATACTTGTTATGGAAATTGATAGTGAAATTGATATAAATTCACATAACAACAAAGTGGAATTGTACATGGGCATGAAAACACCAGCAAGTGAATAAATATGAAGTGTAGTAAAAAGTATTAATAAAATACAAATAAGAAAGGAAATAACATAATTAAAAATATACAATGAAATAATAAAAAAAAAATTAAATTAAATGAATTAAATTAAAATATAATAAAACAAAATAAATTTAATTTATATAAAATGTAAATAAATTAAATCTAAAAAATTAAAATAAAATAAACTAAAAAATATATATTGTACAATGATATAATACAAAAATAAAATGAAATGAATTAAATGATATATAATAAAACAAAATAAATAAAATATAATAAAATTAAATTAACTTAAATAAAATGAAATGAAAAAATTTAAATAACAAATAAATTTAAAAACAATAAACAAAATAAATCAAATATTATAAGATAAGAAACTGGATTGAAAAATAAAATAAAATTAAATCATATTAAATTAAAAGTTAATAAAATACAAGCAAAGTAAAACAAAAAATAATAATAAAATAAGAAATAATATAATAATATAATAATAATAATAAAACAAAATAAAAAGTAAATAAAATAAATCTAAAAACGTAAAGCAAACGAAACAAAAAAAAATAAAAATTTAAAAAAATAAAATTAGGCCGAAAAAAGTTAAAACTAAATAATATTAAATTAAAATATAATAAATGCAAGAAAGCAATAAAATAAAAGAAATAAACAAAATAGAAAAATATATAAAAGAAATAAATTAATTGCAAGAAGATGTTATAAAATAAAATATATTGAATCGAAATAAAATTAAATAAAATAAGATTCAATAATTTTTAATCCATCAAAATTGAAAAGTTAGAAAAAAAAAATCAAAATTTCATACATTTTTATTACATGAATTGTGATTAGAAGCTCCTGAACACTTTCCGTATATTTTTAAATATTTTATAAAATTTAAAACCGCTAAAGTAGTAGTAAGAAAATTTCCAAGAATTAACCGATACCCCATAAGCTACTGTGAATAAACCGCACACTCTTATAACCAACTATACCCGCAAATCTGGCAGACAAAAAACAAATAGTAAAATAAACGACCGCACAAATCCTAGACGTTTACTACTTAGTATGTCTAAGTAAGCATAGACAAGTTTTGAAAGTCTTAAGAATGGAAAACTAGCAAGTAGAAACGCAAAGGAGTATAAAGTAACATGCATGTACTTTAGGTACGAGTACATGTGCACATACACACATACATATACGTACATATACACTTCTACATACGAGTTAGACTAAATAGTCACGTTTCGTCGCCTATGAGTGCAATTTCCGACAAGTACCGAGCGCTAAAAAAGACTAAAACAAAAACTAAAAAAAAAGAAACAAAAACAATTCAATAAGCCCCCAACAACCCAACATACAGCAAGAACAACAACAACAACAACAGCAATATGAATAAAATTGCTACAATAGAAAAAATATTGTTACCAAAGACGCGCCAAAGTATGTGAAAGAATACATTAAACAGAAGTGGCAGTAAACAAGCGAAAATAGAAGCTAACAAGAAGTTTCCAAGTGTGGGTATATGAAGTTGTAGCTGTAAAGTGTGTTGGTGAAAAGTTGCAAGGAATTAGCTTATAAAAAAGTAGCAACAATATCAACATACATACAATATACATATATGTAAATACAAGACTAGTCATATTAGTAACAAGCTAGTGACAGTGACGGCATAACAATGAGTAGAACAATATAAAAGTTATGACAAACAAACGTATGTGCATATACATATGTAGTTATGTAGGTAAATGTATTTGTGGCATGAACATTTTAGAAAATATTAGAGCCTTTATTACGAATATAAGAGAAAAAAAACAACTTAATTTAAATTTAAATTTCCAGAGTTGAATTGTAATGACTTTTAATTTGAGAAATCATAAAATCTTGTTAGAAGGTTGTTTAAAATTATAGATCCTACACTAAAAATAAAATCAAAAAGAATTAATAAAATTAAAATTAAGTAAAAAATAATAATAAAATAAATTCAGAAGGAAATAAAATAAATAGAATAAGTTAAAGTATAATCGAATATAAGAACATAAAATAAAATTTAATAAATGTTTAATTTTAATAATTTAATTTATTTAATTAATTTTAATTTAATTTAATTTAATTTAAAGTAAAATCAAATAAGATAACATAAATGAAAGAAGGAATGTAAAATAAACAAAAAAAAACAATAGCATCAAATTAGTAACTAAATTAAATTAACTTAACTTCATATCAGTTAAATTAGTATATAAAATAAAATTAAACTGAATTTAATAAGTTGGTTTTGGTGTCAAGCGAATTTCTATGAAATTAAAAAGTTAGCTTTTCATACTGTTCTAATTTAATTTAAAGTACAATTTGCATATTATGCTGCGTAATATGATCATAATTTTAGTTTTTAAAATTGCGCCTTTTTTACGATCCATTTGATATTTTTATGCCCCAGCTCTTCGCTGACCCCGTCCCAAAAACTCTCACACAATTCTAGTTTAATGCCCATATTCACATTCACTTATAAGTATAATACTTACTTGTACAAGTTATTGCAATTATGGTGTATTGCAACAATAATTTTCTCTTATCAAGTACAGTAAAAGCAACAAAAAGTCGCTGATGACGACAACCCATAAAGAAAAATAAAATACAACAAAGCGAAGAACATGAATTTGAAGTGAATACAAAATAAAATACAAAGAAATATCAACTAAATGGAAATAAAAATTTTAAGTACAATAAAAAAAATGCAAAAATTGAAAAAAAACTTAAAAAAAAAAATAAAAGTTAAAATTAAAAAAAAAAATATAAAAAATAAATTAAAAATAAGTAAAAAGAAATAAATCTCAACAAAGCAGCATAAAGCAGAAGCGAAAAAGTACAATGAAAATAAAAATAATAGCTTGGAAAATCCAGTGCCAACAGCTAACATGAACGATAACAACAACAACATAGCCTAGTCGTTCGTTGCATGCCACATTGCGACGCATAACAACAGCAATAAGTGATGAAGGTATACCAGCACATAGTTAAACATTCAATATATATACTCGTATATAGTATACATATATACAAATAAGTAAATATATATGTTAAAAGTTAACAGGCCTACCACAATCTAGTTTGCCTACAAACCAGCAAAACCCCCCTCAAACAGCTACACCAAACAGCAACCTACCAACTAGGCGACCAAACCACCTAACACAACAGATCGACGGACAAACCAACCAACCAACAAACCGGCGGACCAACAACAAACCACCAAACAACCCGTTCAACATAGAGTTCATTGTGTTATTGTGCCTTTGCGCCGGAGCCTAGCAGCCGCTAGTGGAATGCAATTCATACATATTTACGCATATTTAAGTGCTTACTTATATACACGTACATACATATGTACATACAAATATACATATATGTGCATACATATTTTTTAATGTAAATTTGTTGAATGTTTAACACTACATACCCACATAATCCGTGAGAGCTTAAAAAAAACGAAAACAAAAACAAAAAGTCTGAAAGAAAAACCAGCTCAACAATCGCGTACAAGCCCAGTAATGGTATTGCAGTAGGTTGTGCGGGGTTTTTGGTGCGGCATAATGTGACAAGCTTTTTTTTTTTGTGGCAGGCAATGTTGCAAGTGCTAAATCAGTAGCAGTAGTAGTCAGTGTGACGGCAGCAACGTTGATATAGCAATGGCAGTGGCACTGGCTTTGGCTTTGGCTTTGGCACTGGCAGTGGCAGTCAGTATGCCAACGACACACAGTGAAGGCTAGCGAGCTGACTATTTACATTACATTGCATTACATACAGACTATACCTATATTAATAGTGATGTTGTATTGTGTATGCAATGCATTTGCTTTGTGTGTATGTATGTGTATGCACACTCATACATATATTTATTTGCCTAGGATTTTGAAAAGGCCTGCCATTTTATTTAGACAAATACTGGTACTATACATACACACACACAAACATATGTACCTACAAAGAAACTGAGTGACTGACTGCCTCGTTGTTGCCACAAACAATGACTGGAACGGCGAGCAGCTTTTCAACATGTGCACTCAACAACAACAACAAGATACACACATGCATATATATATATATATATATATTTACAACGTTATCCACCTTGGCATAGCACTACTACTTCGCCCACCAACCTGGCTACCTCTCTCCTTCACCACTATCATATACATACATATATTTATATACATTTGTGGCAGCTTCAATACAACACAGACGATGCATTGTGCTAGGCATCATCAATGTTGCATGCCACACTGTGTAGTAGTAGGCCGACTATGCATGCTATGGAAGCTAGTGAAGCTAGTGAATGCCGCGGTGCTGAGGGTGGCATTGCGATGTGTAATAGTGGATAAACTTTTAAATGGAATACAACCATTTTAGTAGGTTGGGTGAGCAGAAACAGCTGTTTCGGCCGTGGCGTAGTGCAACAGCGACTGTGGGAGAGGCAGGCAGAGTGCACAGAGCTTGGCACAGTAGCATGGTGGAATAGAAGCAGCCTGCTGCTCTCAGGGCAGTCACGCTCTGATGCCGTTCATTTGCTAATATAGGTATGTATATACATGTGTATATACTGTAGGAACTAAGGAAGGGGAGTTTTGTTTTAAGTATGCGACAAAATGGGGCGGATTACTGTGTTAATGTGCATATACATGTATATAAATTAACACATTTGTATGTTGTTATATGAAGTATATATGTATATGGGCCATATCATGCTTATTTTATATTTTACTCAAAAATCAATTTATAATAATAATATTTACTTTTCTAAAAACTATGCAAATTTCTTAGGAAATTAACATAATTATGTACAAAATATATTTTTTCTTAAAACTATTTCTTATAATCAATACATTTAATTTTTTTATTTGCTGATTATTCATTTAAAAAATATTAAATATTAAAAAAATTGTTTAAGAACAATATATGTTTTATTTAATAATTTAAATTTTTAAATAAAAAAACAATCAAATATCATTTTTTTTAAATATTTCTCAACAGTATCTACTGTATTTCTTGACAAATTCTTTAGCATAAATTTAGAAACTTTCTTTTTTAATGTTCGTCTATATATTTATTTAATCTAAAAATTGTAACGCGCTTTTAAATTAAAAAAAAAGAACATTTATATAATTTAGCACTTTTTACATATTTCCTACAATATATATTGATTTTTTCTCAAACTAAATAACTACCCAAAATTGATCGCCTCGTTGTAATACTAACATTTAACACATATATATAAAAAATTTTCTTGAATTTAACTTAATTTTTGTACTTACTACATTAAAAAAAATTAGAAAAGTTTTCAAAAACAAAAATTAATTTAAATAAAACACAATCCTTTTAATCCATCCCACGTTTTCCAAATTTTTCTATTCTTGAATAAAGCAATGTATTATAGAATCTGTTTTATCTATTGTAAATTTCATATACCTATGTAAGCCCAACAACAATAACTTAGATTAAAAATACGGTCATTAAAATTTATATTCCTATAAAATTTTTAAGTGTTTTTAAAAATTTAAGAATTTATAAAAATATTATGTTACATAACTAAAATTAATTTTGGCATATTTTTTATAACCATAATTTTCCACAAATATTACTAGGTCCAAAATATTTACATACAACACAAAAATCAATTCTTTCGATCTGGCATGCTATCAAAATAACATTCTCTTAAGCTTGCATTTTTGTATGCATTGCTCCTCTTTCATTTCTGCTCATTCCTTAGCAACAATGAAATGGAACTGTTGCATGGCTGACAAAAACAATTTTGTACATTGAGTAGAGAAATTAAAATATGAATATAACAGAGAAATGGCATGAAAAAAGTGTAAATGAGATGTATTAAATACATAGTAGATATCTATATAGTAACCCAATAGGGAAAAGGTAGACTAATTTAAAAAAAAAAATCTAGTTAAAAACTAGTATTTAAATGATGAAAACAAACCAGTTCCTTATTTATAGTACAGCACTTCAGCAGTAACGCGAATAATAATAATATCCAACGCCGCACGAATCGCATGCTGTTGTTATTTCTAGCACCTCACGGATCAGTTACAGTTTTTGATATGCTCTGTAAAGTGCGAAGTATGTCGTTGTTCGTTACAACGTCACGATAATCGAATGTTTAGCGTTTGAATCTCGCTGCAGACCAATTCATTTTTTATTTTTTATTTTTGAAAAAAAAAAAAATTCCAACTGATATAAATGAACTAGAATTTAACTAGTGTGAAACTGATGCATAAATAGACAATTGACCTATTTAATACTAGTTGGTGCCAAAATACAAGCTAGCAGTTTTCTCGTTAAAAACGAGTATTTTTTCCTGCAGGGAAGAAATTATTAAGCCATAAATACCATTTTATACATGGCAATGTTGTGAACAGTAGTAGTTCGGGCAGATTTTCCACAGCTAGTGGGCATTTAATTTAATTTATATTTTTGGACAGCAATTTTATTGAATATATTGTAGCAAAGTGCTATTACACAGTTTTTACTCCTTTTAATTTACGCAAAAATAATTTACATATTATAATTAAATTTTTAATTATTTAACTAAATGAGTCTTCACAAGCAGTTTTCATGTTTTTCGTATTATTAAAATAAATCGATTTTTTTTTTGGCTTAAAAGCTGAGTTCAATCATCAAAAAAAATCATTAAACAAGAAAATTAGTTTTACATGTATGTATATAGTGTACATATGTATGTATTAAATATTGAATGCAATTTCCTGCAACTACAAAATGTTGCATATGAAAATCCCTACATACGCGTATGTGCACATAACCTCTCATGCCCTCTCAACGTTGTCCTTCTGTGTGTACTTTGACCGCCAACAAGCCAATTTTCCCGCTGTTTACTTTCACCCACGTCCGGTTTTCAATTTGGTTTCGCCTCTTTGCCATTTTGTTTGCATACGGTTTTTTTTTTCTTTTTCTTATTTTTTTTTTTTTGTTTGAACGCGTTTTATTCGCTAATTTGCCAACTTTAAATTGCTTTTTGTCCGACCACTTTTTGATGGATGGTCGGCTGATATTGTTGTATCAGATCAGATAAACTCATCGATTGATGTTTAATTGGTGGCAGGCGACTCTCAATTTGTGCGCCATTTGGCAAAGCTGCTGAATGGCTGCAGCTACGACTATTGCAAATCTCTAGTTAGTTTTATGCCAATATATGTTTTTTTTCATTTTCGTAATTTGCTCGTGCTTGTTGACTTTGCGTTCCGCCTCGGATTTTTCGAATGTTTGACAAGCGTTTGTTGAAAATTGTAATCTTGTTTAAATTTACATTTCACGTTTGATTTTCAATGGCTTATGTACAAACGTAGTACACGCAAAGATAATATGTATACACATCTGTGGTACACATGCTCTGCAGTAAAAATCCTAACTAGTATGTAAAAATACTAGTTAAATACTGGTATATTAAAGATGAACTCATCCTAGTTTGCTCTCTTTGTGGGCAAATGAGTAGACATATGACATACATGCATGAACTGGTATGTAATTAGTATGAAGCTGATACATAAAACATCATACCGGTCGGAAGAAAGAAAGAAGATGAATTAGCTACTGCATAAATCCAAACTAGTAGAGTTGCAGTTATCAACTAGTATTTTCCCTGCATGGTACATAAGTGAGAACGTGTACTTTTTTGAACTTCAAATTAATCGGCTTTAATTCTCTTTGTTTAAATATTTATAGGCCTTTCAAGTTTTCTAATGAAATATAGAAAAAATAAGACTTGAAACGTTCTGTTAAAACAAAAGTAGGACTTTAGGATATCACCTTATTTAGTAGCTTTGATTATTAATTTTAAAATATGTAAAATATATACTTATGTATGTGAAAGAAATATTCAATTGTTTAGCAGTGCATACTATCAGGCGTAAGGTTCTAGGTTTGATCTCTGCCCAGAACATAAAAGAAATTTTTAGGGAATTAATTTAGAAAATAAAATTTATTTTCCAAATTGTAGTCAACCCACTGCAGGGAAAGTCAACCCCTCAAAGAGTATTACTGTCGTGAAATAAAAGCTTCTCATAAAAATACATCCTCCGTTCACAGGCGGCTTACAGTAGGTTAGAAAACATCAAGACGCACACGACAAATTAGTGGAAAAGCTCGGTCGAAAATCTCATCGGTATTAAGCGGTTTTTGAAGAGCTTGCCAAAACTTAGTGTCCGCCTGAGCGCTTAAATGTGGAAGCATTAAGTTGATCCCGCGTTACCCATTAATTGATATTGCGGGAAAAAATCAAAGAAAAAGATAATATTTTTACTGGATTTGAACCCGAAAGAAGAGTATTAACCGTTAATGTGTTTAGCGATTAAAATATGGAATAACTGTGTGAACCAACATATTGTAGATCCGAATGGTGCATTTGGCTTACTTTGAAGCTTTCATTATTGACATTTTCGTGAATTTAGTAAAAAACCTAATTTTTTTATTATGCTTAATCATGGGTTTTTATTCTTCTTTGGAATACCAATTAGAATGAAAATTGGACAGAAATTCAAGTCTGTGGCCGGGTCTGCTAGTTTAATATAAACAAAAAATTATAATCTAAAAAGTATGCCTTAAAAGTGTTATAACTATTTGCTTACTTTCTTTTAGCTTTATAATTTATAATGTTTCCATTAAAATATTTCAAAAAGCCCACAATAAGACAGTTCTCGGCCAAACAAAAAAATGCAACTTTGATTCGAATGAATGTAGGTAAAAAAGGCAACAAAAGCAAGTGTAAGTAGAACGACAAACCTTCAATATTATTTCGTTGAAACTAAAAAAAGTAAAAATTGAAATAAACAAAAAACTGTGTAAATCTATAGAAAATACATTGAAAGAAAATAGGCGCCACAAAGGCACAAAAATGGAATAAAAAGAGTAAAACATCTAAACAAACAGAAAAAAGCGACAAAACAAATAAACACTTGAAAAAAATCTGTGGGATGAAAATAAGATAGAAAAAAGAACGCTAAAATGCAGTTGACGTCAAAAAATGCAACCAAAACCAACACTAAAATCAACAACAAATACAGTAAATGTGAAATGAAAGGAATTCAAGAATATAGATGGCGCTTTTATAACTTGAGTAGACATAGATTTTTCTTCAATATTGAGTGGGCGTGCATACATACACGTATGTATGTACAGAAAGGATACGGTTTGCTGAAATAGAAGATAAAAATAAAAATTAGAAGAATAAAAGCACGAGAGGAATACAAACCAAAGAGCGGCGGCGGCGTCTTTTCAACTCTTTTATGTAAACAACAGAAAAGTATAAAAAAAGACTACACACACAACAAAGTGCTTACAACAAAAAGTGAAAAATAATATGAAAATAAAAATATAACAGCAAATGACTTTGTAGGTAAACAAATAACAGAATGAGCGTACAAAAAAAAAAAAATAAATAAATAAAAAAAAAGAAAGGAAAAAATAAAAATAAAGCAACAAAACTAGACGCCAGTAGCAACTATGATGACGACAAATTCAAGTATATGAACAAAGATGACGGGCGACGACGACGACGACGACGACTTGCTGCACTCACTCACTCTCCACTTGTAAATGCAGTAGCTGTAGCGAAAAACACCACTGTCAGTGTAAATAATAGTGGGTTAGGCGACGTATGATTAAGTGTTGTTGACAGATAACAGATGACTAGAGGGTGGTGAGTGGGTAATGGATGCATACAGCGAAACTTGGAGAACTTACCTAGGGTACGATGTAAAAATGTGAGCTGAAAATGCGTTGATTTTTTTGGAGAGAATAAAGAGTGGGTAGTGAATGAAGCTTTCAAAGTAATTAACAAATAACACAAAATTAATTAGCAGTCGAATTTAAACCTGAAGCTGGAGATACTACATATTGTAGGCAGAAAATATACGAAAAATCAATAGAATTCAAGGGAATAAAATACTTTCAGGTAGTTCGATAACTGATAACTTTGTTATTTTTAAGGGAAAAAGAAGTCAGACATTATTGGTACCCGGGGATAGTCAAACAGTTTAAGAAATAACTGGTTCGGGTCAAAATATCTGAAAAGTTGGGAACAATTCTCAATAGATTAAATGTTCATTAATAGAAGAAATGGAAGAAAATTCGTTTATTGGCAATTATTCATTATTTTTTCAAAAATCAATTGGTAATCCTTGCGAAAAGCGTGACGGCTCAGGCTGTTTTGTGAAATTTTATACCGATTATAAACGAAGAAAAATTTTTTTTTAGTTACAAAAATGCATAAGTACAACAAAAACTCTCAAATATACCATATAGGAGTATCAAACAAATTAAAAAAAAAAAATAAATAAAACGGAAATGCAAATGACAGCTACAAAAGTGCTAATAAGCGACTTGTAGCTATTTGCCAACAAAAGCAAGATCAAAAACAATAAAGATAAAAAGTTATAAAGTGCATACTCATACAGCAAGCAAACACAACTGACGGTCAAAAGTTACAAAACGAAAAACAACTCAGTTTTGCTATGTAAACATCAAAATGAAACGCCGGAAAATGAAAATGTAGAGAAGTACGAAAAATAAGAAGTAGAAAAAAGATCAAAAGCTAATAAAAATATATTTTATAACATTCTACACGATAAATAGCAGAGAGAGTAGAATGCAAAAAAAAAAATATTGCAAATATAAAACATATTCAAACAAAAATGCCGAGCATTGCGCTACTGGCTCACCGGTTCGATGCAACGGCAACTTTAGAAAAGGTAGCAATGGCAGCTACTAGACATTTGTTTACATGTTACACATATCAAAATATGCAAAGCAGCGGTGTTAATACACAACTCACAGAGATGAAGAGTGAAAATGCACAAAAGATAAAATTGCATATTGACAGCGACAGTGGCAGACAACGACGACGACGACGATGTGTAAGTGTGTAAACAAAACGAAGGCATACAAATGCATAAAATGAATCTGTGTATAACACATCTAAGTATATAAAAAAAATAGGTGGTTGTGGGAGTAAATGTGAATAGAAGAAACGCCGGCTTGTGTGGAGCTTGGAAAAATGTTACTTGCAATATCGCCACTGCCCTAGTGCGCTTCTATGAAAATTAACTAAGTAAATAAATAAGTATGCATTTAGTTGAATATGCCTTTCAGCCTGTAATTTTCTCAACTCAACTTTGCTTGGGCGGATGTAGATGTAGAGGTACACACCAACAACGACATAAACAACTATACAAAAGTCAAAGTCATGCCGACGCCAATGCCAATATGGCTATTGGCTACCCTCGAGTGCATGAAGTTGATGCTACAAAGTGGAAAAAGTAGAGAAAAGCTGTAATACCAAATTTGCATGCAAACTGAGATAGACACAGACCACAAAAGGGCGAGAGAAGATATGAAAAAGCGAAATTTCGCATAGTGACTCAACCAAAAAATATAAATAAAATAAAATAAAATAAAATAAAATAAAATAAAATAAAATAAAATAAAATAAAATAAAATAAAATGCATAAAATAAAATAAAATAAAACAAAATAAAATAAAATTAAATAAAATAAAATAAAATAAAATTAAATAAAATAAAATTAAATTAAATAAAATAAAATAAAGTAAAATAAAATTAAATAAAAAAAATAAATAAAAAAAAATCAAATAAAAAAAATTAAATTAAAAAAAAATAAAATAAAAAAAAATAAAATAAAAACATAATTAAAATAAGATAAAATAAAACAAAATAAAAAAGAATATATACATAAATAAAAAATAGAATAAAATAAAAGAAAATAAATAAATTAAAATAAAATTAATTCAAATAAAATAATATAAAACAAAATAAATTAAACAAAAGAATTTAAAATTAATAAAAAAATATAATAAAACATGAAATGTAAAAAAACATTATTAGAAACAAATAAAATAAATCAAATTTAACAAAATAATATAAAATACAATAACATATAAATAAATTTAAATGCCAAAAAAAATGTAATAGAAGAAAATAAAACAAAAAAAATTAAATTAAATTTAACTAAATAAAATAAAGTAAATTAAATTATACTAAGTCAAAGAAAATAAACACATAATAAAAATAAAAGAGTATAAAATGAATAAAATAATTTAAAAAAATACTAAATGAAAAGTAGTAGAATAAAATAAAACAAGAAATTAAAAAAAAATAATAATTCTATGAAAATAAAATAAAACAAAATAAAATAAGATCTCAAGATTTCGTTCGAACATTTTCGAACAGCTCGAGCACTCGAGTACTCGCACACTCATTTATTACTCATTGCTCGGAAATTGTCGAGCACGAACTCGAGTAATTTGAGCCCTTTCGAGAATTCTCGAGCATTTTCAGAACTTCTTTCGATAATTTAAATTTATTTATTCAAAGTGTAAAACTCATTGAAGCACTGAAGAAACTAAAAAAATTGAAAATTGCAAAATTTCAAACAAACGAACGAGTAACAAGTTGCTCACACTACTCGACACTTGGATATCAAGAAATCTACTTCGTACTAGGATATACTAATTATCCACATATGTACCGTATTTTTCAAAAAAAAAAAGAAAAAAAAACTAAACCAATAAAACGTTAAACTCAATTTGGAGTACCGTTTCCTTGGCTTCAATTATACTTTTAATACTTTTTTCATGACACATTTATAATATACAAATGCAAGCGCCCGATACTGCACCCAGTACAGCAGGTGCATAGCTTAACGATAGCATACAATACCACTTTTAGCCTTCTTGGCAGAAATTGCAGTCAAGGTGGGCAGACAGGCATTAACTTCAGCGAAAATACATTTTGTATGTGAAAATTCTTGCACAAGAGAAAGGAAAATCAAAAGAAAATGGGCGTGCTGGCAAAATGGAGTAACAAAAAGAAAGTGGGTGTTATGGCAGGTCGTGACAGTAAAACTCACTTACAAACTTTGGGCGTATGGGTGTGTGTATATATTTATGCAACGAAAAAATCGATAAATGATGTCATCAGCGGGTAGACTATTTGGCAGCAAACTTTTTCGTTTGTTTTTTTTTTTTTTTTTTTTTTTTTGAAGTTAGCAAAAAGTTTGCTCAAAGTCAGTATGAATGTATGTATGTTTTTATTATATATAGAGAGTAATTGGTTAGATCTGTATGAAAAAAGGAGTAATTTGCTACAGTCTTAGCTGTCGCTTATAATGTTAGAACTTTGGCAAATATATAAGAAAACAATGAGTAAAATAAAATAAATAAATAAAAACTAAATAAGATGTATGGTAATAGAATAAAATAAAATAAGTTGAACTAAAATAAGAAAATTAATAGAAAATAAAATTATTTGTGAAAAAAGATATACAAAAATTTAAATCAAACTAATATAATTTAAATTAAAACAAAATAGTGCAAATTATTATCAAATAAAATAAATTAGAATAAAAGGAACTGAAAGCAGAAAAAAAGATTTAAAATAAAATAAATTAAATTAAAGAAAGTAAATAAAAAATATTAAAAAGTAAAATAGAATAAAATAAAGAAGAAATAATAAAATTGAGTATAATTAGTTCAACGTGAAAAAAAAATATTTTAGCCAAAAAAAATGCAAAAAGAAATCTAATTTAAACTGCACAAACTAGGAATAAAATCAATAAATAACCAAATATTTTATTTTAATATTTTATAAAACAATTTAATTTTTTCTAAACAGAAAAGTGATGTTAAAAATTTACTTCATTGATGGGATTACACGTTTGACATCGATTAGTTAAACCTATTTGAACTCAAATTGAGAAATATTAAAAAAAAGTAAATTATCTTTCGAAATTTTTTCTGGCCTAATGTAGAATTCGTTAGAAACTAAACATTACAAAACCAACTTGACAATATTCTATGAAAAATTGTTGGAAAATATTCATTAATATATTTTTAATTAATACTTGAATATTACATCAACTTTTTATTTTTTAATATTCTGCTTTATATAAGTTCCATATTAAATAATTAATGTGAAAAAATAATATAATTTTTTAACCTGTATCATTATATACAAAAACTGCTCCTAAATCGTGTTCGAAAAAATTCTGGATCACTTTAGAGCTAGTGCATAATTGTGCATATCACACAATCATAACGGAAATAGAATATACATTATTATTTGTCATCGTCATTATAGTTCAACAATTACAGTTTTGGAAATTTTAACATATTATTTATTCTTATCATTTGAGCGGAGCTTAAATATTTTCTTTGTTTATATGTCTTTAAAAATAAAACAACTTAACAGCTTTATTGCGACGCTTTCGAAAATTGGCCACAAAGTATTTTATGCATTTCGAAATCAATGGATATGCACCTACATATGAGCGAGCAAACCTTCAACAACAGCGTAATATGAGAATTTCTAATAAATAGAGAAACAGCAGCGAGTTATTTGCAATAGAAAGCCCTAAAAGAGGCAACAACAACAACAACAACAACAACAACAACAACAACAACAACAACAACACGATATACCCAAGAATGTTGCCTCGTCATCGATTGCCGACAAGCGCCATTGTATAAACGCCATTCGACTGTCTGCAAACTGCAGGGCTCTTCAGCCTTTTCTTCACTGCTAAAGTGTTATACATATATATTTAGATGTGTGTATATGAATGCATATGTAGGCAAGTTCTATATATAAGGACTATAGAAGTGGTAAATAGCTGCTCTACCTACATACATCACACTACTTCCCTATTTCCATTACTCCGCTTACTCGTACAACAACCTGAAACTAGTACAATTTCAGCTATGATGGACTCTTTGAAAACTCGTTTACATTACCAAAGAGGCGGGGAGGGGGTACATGCAAACACGCTGCAATGCAAAGTGGTAGATAAAAAGTATCAGTCATGGAAAGTAGAGAAAGGAAAGAGTGTTGGGGTGGGCATGAGATAAAATATAATAAATGAAAAGTTGATATGCTTTAGCTTTTCGTTTATTTCTACGCTTTTCCTGGCAGTGACAGTGGCAAGTGCATATATACATATGTACATATGTATGTACGTGTACATATATTGCGCACAGGGTCGCAATTGTGGCAAGTACGGCGCCACAACGAAGCACAAAAAGCATACACAGCCTAGTCATTACACTAAACACAGTTACAAATAAGTGCAAGTCTCTATGCCAATGCAAAGTACTGCTTTGAGAGCAGACACGTATGTATGTATGTATGTACATATAATACTTACATTCATAATACCTATATAGAGGAGGCATGTGAAAAGAAGAAGTGTAACTACATATTCATAGACATATTTATTAGTGTATACGTACATACATATGTATGTGGCATATTGCCACATTGGCATTATTTGAATTCACCATTAACAACAACAACAACAACAACAACAATTGTATAATCGCTACATAAAAGTCAGCAGTCGGTTGTAGCACAAAACAAAAACAAATTCGTCCCACTGACTGCATTGCCCGTCATGGTCGTCGCCGCACTAGTCGTCGCTTATCAACGATCCTGAGCCCGTTCATGGGCACATTTTTTGGGGTCGTCAGCCAACGAACTTTGCAACTTAGTTTTTTACGTAATTAACTGGACATGCAGCAGCAAAGTCGCCTGCGCCAATTTTGTTGCACTTTCCTTCTTTAGTTGTTTGCTCTGTTCTATTTTTCATTTATACTATTTTTTTTTTTAATTTTTATTGCATTTTATTTATATTACGTATTTCTTTATTACTACTTTCTTTCTTTCTTTTTTTTTAGTGCACGATAAACGGCAGCGACACGCCATTGTCGATTGCAAAATTGCTGCAATGATGGCGCAACGGAAACACGAAATGCGAAGGAGTGTCGTCAGTCAATTGTGTTTGGCGTTCAGTTTAAGGCCAAGGCAGGTTGAAGGATTAGCGAGGAGAAGAGTCGAAGGTGTGTTTGTTGGCGCATATCGCGTGCTAAAGCTGTGTTATTTACATATAATAAGGTTCAAAATGATGACGTTATTATTTGTCGTGAATTTGTGTTAATTTTATTTTATGCAAGAATAATTATTGCTTTTTCTTCGTTGAGGAAGGTAGTTAAATAATTACAATAGAAGGGTTAATTATTGTAAAATTTAATTGGTGTACAAAAAAACCATAGGCAGAAACCAATTTTATTGAATGCGAAAATTAGTCTTTTTTTTACAAAATTTAAGTTAATTCTGCTTATTTAAATAAACATTAACATATCGTGTATGAAATTTTATCGATATTAACACCCAAAAGCTGTGTGCTGAATAACGAACATTAAAGAGTAATTTCTCTGAATTTTTAAATTTTATTTTGTACCTTCCGAACTCTATTTTCTATTAAAATTAAATAAAAAAATATTATTGGTCATATTAAAACCGGATTTTATGGTGAACATTGTGGAAAAAATTTATATCAAATAAAATAGATTTTTCTTTTGATATAAAACGTATAATACAAGACCTTCAGAAAAGCAATTAAATAAAAAAAAAGCCTAACTTAAAAATTAAAAATAATTTATTCCAAATTTTCTGATGCTAGCTAGTGCAAATTACAGCTAGAACTTTCATAAAATGTGATTTTATTTGTAGCCAATCCGGAGATATAACTGAATTCAATACAAAAATTTAACTTACACGTATATGTACTAAACTACTTCTGAAACTTTAAATGCGTTTTTCTCGAAACGAAATCAGATTTAAAAAATAAAAACCCTTTATACCTTTTATGTACACATCATATACGAGTATGTATGTTGTATTAGATTTTAGGATTGAATATTTATTTTCATATCCGAGCAAATCGGTTACATAGAAGCTTTAGATAAAGTCTTCAGATTTCGAAGATTTTCAGTACTGACAAATATGTATGGAAAATACCATATTATCAAAATGAGCTACTTTATTGAAGTATTTATGACCAAAAACCATTTCGAAACTAGTTCCAGTCGATTTTAGGATGCATGTAACAAAACGATAAGGCAATCAGGGGAGCTATAGAAACCGACATTGAATTACTTATTCATCGAAATAGAAAATCTATATCTGTTTGAAATGGTGTTATGAAATTGACTTGATTTTGCTTTTTTCGAAGATAAGCAACCCCGCTTTTCGAATCAGCTGGAAACAAGCTTGTGCAAAAAACCCAACAATTTAATTTAATTTGTTTACTGACCTTAACATATTTTTGATATTTAATTAAAAATAAAATGACTTGAGTCGTGATAGTATTTTTGATAATAGAAGGATTTGGAGTAACCTGCGAGAAAGCGCAACATTTTAAGAAATAAAATCAATGCACTGGAGCTGTCAGAGTCGATGTAATTGCAATTTACATTCTACTTTTACATTTACAGACACAAAATATGTATGTAGATTCATAGAGCAATATCATCTTAACAAAGAAGCCTTTGTAATAGTGCTGGATGTAATTGAAGACAACTCAGATACGCTGTATATTCCTGCTGTGCTCCAACTTACAGCGACACTACGAATTTTGGCAGAAGACTCCTATCAACCGTCTGTGGGCAATGACTCAACTATATCCTTAGCGCGACCTACAGTCTCGGTGGGTTTAAAAGAAGTGCTAAGGGCTTTTGAACGGCTGTTAGAAAAGAACTATAGTGAAAAGAGGAGAATTCTTCTTTATTTTCAGAATTTTTTGTTTATTTAGTTCGGCAAAAGGACAAAACACTTCAGATTCATTAAGGGTCATTATTTGTTCTAAATTTTAATTAACATCTTATACAAACCACAGAAAAAAATTTAAGGTCCTTATTTATTATATGAAATAAATTAAATAAATTAAATTAATTAAATAAATATTAAATAAATTAAATTAATTAAATAAATATTAAATTTTAAATAAATGAATTTAATTAAATAAGCCATGAGCTTTAGAGAATTTTTCTTCAAAATTAAAGTCAAAGCTAAAAGTTTTTTATTCCTCTTTTTAATAAATAGTCTTATACAAAACTTTCTAAAACAAAAAGTTTCAAAATAATAAAATAAAACTTATTTGCAAAAACCTTTCTTCTAACTTGATTATTATAAAATGGTAAAATTCCATTCCAATGCATATTTTTTTGATTTAAAAAAAAAAAATGAAAAAGAAAACATTCCTCTGCTAATATTCTCCACTTTTACTCTGCCTTTCTTACAAATCAACCTAAACAACTATCTGCACACTAAGTTGGCGCCACTTTCTTTTTTGACTTCGCAATCAGAAAACTTCACAAATACTTTGGCGCAAAACTTTGCGCTGAACAACGATGTTGGCTGGTAGTAGAAGTTTTCGCGCGCACTTGCCATTCTAACTGTACTTTTTATCTCATTATTTTTACCTTGCCTTTATTGTGCATATTAATGCACTTTCCTTGCGCATTTTAACTGCATATCAGTGCGCACATACATACATACATACATATTTACGTATGTGTTTTTTTTTTATTTTTCTGTAACGCCTTTGATTCATGTAGAAAGTTTTGCAGTGCCAAACTGTGTGACAGCAGGAAAAAGTTGTGAAAGGCACAAAAAGAAATAAAAATAAAATGGAAATATATACATATAAACCAAGTTCTTTCTGTCTGCCTTGACTTGCCTTAACCCTTTGCGCTCTCTCGCTTCTTCTTCTTCTTCTTCTGCTTCTCTTCTGTGCATTCACTCAGTTGTGCTAGCTTTACATAGCACATTGCACATTGCTTCCGCTTTCGTTTGCTTTTGCCTTCGGCTGTTTTCCGATTTCTTTCAGAATTTGCTGCATTGCTCACCCATTGCCCTACCTTCGAGACACCTCGGCACACTCGGGTTATCCTTTTTTTGCATAACATACCTGCTCGTCGTACTCTTTTTTGTTGTCGTAGTCATGAAAATGCATTTCACGGCAATTTTTTCGCTCTTTTACTAGTTTTCCTTCTCATGACTTTGATGTTGGTGGTTGTTGTTGACGTGTGTTTGTGTGTTTTTTTTTAAGTTCTAATGGTTGCACGAGTACGTTTGGCGACGCCATAATTGCAGCGACATTTGTCACTATCACACACACAGATGAAATATATATTTTACATTTACATATATACTAGCAAACGCTGACATAGAGTCACACCAACATATTTTTACTGCAACATAAAAAGTAAAAAAAAAACTTTGAAAATGCAGCATTGCATACATTTTGGCGCTTTGACAAGCCAAACAAAAGAAGTATAAAGTATAAGGAGCGCAGAAGCAGAAGCTGAAGCTGAAACAGAACACGTTGTAAATATTTCCCCAAGTGAAAAGGGTTGTTGGTTGGCTTGCATTGTAAATTTTTTGCCGGCAATGTAGAGTAAGCGGTATATTTGCCGATAAAGTACAGTTATTGCGTACTTGCAATATTGTTTGCTGTTTGTATTGAGCTTTTTCATTTGACTTTAATTTTGTAGCAAAAACAAAATTCTCTTAAGCTTTTGTTGCTTTGCTTCATAAGTTTTTTTTTTAACATAAATAAAAGAAAATAAATCCTTTAATTTTTTTTGAGAACTGTTGGTATGTTCTTTCTAAGAATAAAGTTATAATTTTACATAAAAGAAGTTTAACAAAATATAAGTTAAAGCCTTTAGAAATTAAGTAAAATATTTCATTGGAAAAATCCTAGCTATTGAAACTTCTGAAGTTAAATATTTATCTTGATGGAACAAAAAGGCTCAATCAATCTTCAAAGTCTGGTATGGTTGGGAATGTTTCATTGATATTTTTAGAAACGTCATTAAACTTCAGATCAGTTAAATGGATCACATAAACGATCAACCTTTATTTTAATCAATCAATTTATATATACTGAGTCATAGTCTGTTGGGCGACACTCGACAAAATTAATTCTAAGAGCAAACTGGTTAAAGTTCAGCGGACGAACTGCAAGCTGATTATAGGAGTTTTGGTTTCAGCTCTCCTTCTCTCTTTCGCCCCTTAAAATTACCATATATGTCAATTTTCATACTAGTTGCAACGTCTTAAGGCGACATGCAACTTAACTCTGGAGAAACTGTAGTATAAGAAACGCCTAAATTCTAAAGTCTACACCGTTATCAGAAGGCGAGAACGGCACCATTTCAATTTTCTGTTTTAGCAATATATTTTCAAATAAAATTCCAAAAAGGAATTGATCGGGTTGGTTCAAAATTCGAAGGTAGAGTGGATTATGGACTCAGTACGCCAACATCACTCGCAATTGATATGAACAAAAAACTACCTGCCCACTCCAGCACGTCTTTCAAGCAGAATTAACTACAAAAACAAAAGTCGCTTCATGGTTACTAATTTCTCAAATCGGCTTTTATTAATAAGGCCATTAGCAGATAGCGAAAATGAACTGCAATTTAACCAGACAGATTTGACCATTGATAGAAGAGAAGAGAACCAAGTCTGATCTCCTTTTAAATTGGACCACTATCAGCATCACAAGCGTGTGAAATCTGATGGGGATGAGTTCTGTAACAGCTCCAAGGACATATATGATCAGAAGTCCTTGCAGAACTAGAATACAAATTCTTAACATAAGTGTATTTTCTCAACAAAAAAAATATATCTTTTTGTTAAGATGTAAGGGAAACATCTCTCACACATTTTCACATTTTAAAAAACGACGAGTGGTTAGCATTGGCTGCTACCACTCTGAAGGCAGAGTTCAAGTCCTGGTTCGACCAACACACAAAATTATAAAAGAATTTATTTTTCTAACTGCGATCGAGAATTTCCAGCTCTCCGTGTGTATTTCTGACATGAATTAAAAAAATGCTTCTCATAAAAACACATCGGCCTTTCGGAAGTGGTTCAGAATAAACTGTAGGGCATCATCCGTCGAAAGCTTCAGCGGTTCCAAAGCGCCAATTATATTAAAAGTAAAGTTATGGATTATATCGTTAAGATTACAATAAAGGATCAGTGACACTTGTGCCTTTATTATTCGAACAAGTTCCTAGAACTAATAAAAAAAAAAACACCTAATGAAAATGAAATCAAATCCCTTTCATTCATAATTCATGAAGCAGCTCCTTTACCACGCCTAAGGTCAGGGCATAAATATTCTTAAACACTTTAAATTCTTACATTAACAAATTAATAAATTTTCACTTCCATGTCAGCACGCGAACGACCGCACCTCCGAAAAATCCCAACAAAAAAAGAGCAGAAGAATATAAACGAGAAAGCGAAAAACTCGCTAAATGAAATGAAATGAAATTAAATTCTCGCAACCGGAAGGCATAATTCAATGCCTGAAGGAGTATGTACTTGCATATGGGTAAATACGTGTACATACGTGTATGCATGGAGAAATTCTGCTGTCTTTGCTGACACACATCAACACAAACAAACAGCAGTGAAACTTTTAAAGTTACGACAGCACATGCAACCATGCATTTTTTGCATTATTTTCATTTTTCACATTTTATTTTATTTTATTTCATTTCATTTCATTTTTAGTGTTTTTTTTACTCCCAGTAACTATACAAATATTATCACATACCTACATGCATTTGTAAAATTTTTTAATAAACAAATTCATGTGGCACATGTGCATGTGTAAGTGCTCCTGTGGGTATGTGTGTGTGTTCGTCCACATACACACATGCAACCCTGATTTCACGTAATTAAAATATTTTCTTGTATGTAGCTCGTAGCTACTCTCACAATTAATAGCAGTAGTACCACAAACATTTACAGTGAGGTAGGCCAACTTTAGCTATATGCAACCCTGCTCTATCTACATTCCCCAACGCTTTGTGTTTACCATACTTTGTTGTTTTCTTTTTTTTAGTTTTTTTAGGGGAATGCACCATATTTGCGCCACTGCGAGAATACATGTACAAAAGTCATCTGCATATGAGGATGATTTACATTTGCAAGCAAGGAAGTACTTTAATCCTACCCGGTAGGAAATTTTTCATTAAAATCCCAAAGCGACACTAGCTAACTAACATTAGCTGAGTTAAAATGTAACAAAATAATTAAGAAAGCTTGAAATAAATTTGTATATACCATTTATGACGTGAGAAGCAAAATGTGTTGCAGACTATTTAATTAGAACGCATGCATTTTTATGCATTTTCCTACAGGGCAAACTGCATATATGCATATATTAATTCAAGCTTATGCTATTGTTTGCTTTACTGCTGCTTACATCTCATTAAAAGCACTACCACCGATATGTGTACACATGCCCATCCATATGTAAGCACACATAGCAGTAATATATTTCTTGTAGAGTACTCTCCATCTGACAGACCGGCGATGTACAGCACAAAGTTGGCAGCACATTATGTTCACAACAACAAAGCCTAGTTTGTTGGGGTGAGAAATGTTCAACTTGGCAATGGTTGACTATGATGATGGTTCGGTCTATTTGTTTGGCTACAGTGTGGATAGAGTTGAATTGCACTAGCTGAAATGCAAAAAGTGCAAATATAAATTTTTTTTTAATACAAGCAGCAGCTACACAAATGTGTAAGTAATATTTTAATAACTTGTGACGTTTATAGTGGGCCCGATGACGTAGAGAAGGGTAATGAAACTTTTAAAAATATTAAAATTTTGAGAACGTTTGTTTTAATTTATTTTACTTCATTATATTTTATATATTTTTATTTAACTTAATTTAATTAAATTTAATCTCATCTAATTTAACTAAATATATTTTCTTCGATTTTTTTAGTATTTTTTTTATTATAATTCTTTTAAGTTTTCCATTTTATCATCTATTAATTTAATTTATTTTTTTTTTAACTTTTTTACTTTGTTTAATTTAATTTAATTTTAAATTACTATATTTATTTTTAACTTGTCTTTTTTTACTTTATTTTTTTTTATTGTTTTATTTTGTTTTTTTGTATGTTTTATTATTATTTTTAATTATGTTAAATTTGCTTTTGTATTTATTTAATTTCAATTTAATAAAAATAAATATCTAATTTAATTTAATTTTTTATTGCCATTCATTTTATTTTTTTATTTTAAATAACTAAAAACTCAATTTTATTTTATTTATTTTATTCGAAATATTTCGATTTAAGTTAATTTATTTTATTTTAGTTTCTTTTATTTTGATTTATTTTATTGTATTTTATTTTATTTTTATTATTTTATTTTACTTTTTTCACTTTATTTTATTACATTTTATTTTATTCTATTTTTTTACATTTTATTTTTTTATTTTAAATAATTAAAAAATTCAATTTTATTTTAATCGAAATATTTCGATTTGAGTTATTTTATTTTATTTTATTTGATTTTATTTTATTTTATTTTATTGTATTTTATTTTTTGTTTTTATTATTTTATTTTACTTTTTTCACTTTATTTTATTACATTTTATTTTATTTTATTTTATTTGATTTTATTTTATTTTATTTTATTGTATTTTATTTTTTGTTTTTATTATTTTATTTTACTTTTTTCACTTTATTTTATTACATTTTATTTTATTTTATTTTATTTTATTTTATTCTATTTTATTTTATTTTATTTTATTTTATTTTATTTTATTTTATTTTATTTTATTTTATTTTATTTTATTTTATTTTATTTTATTTTATTTTATTTTATTTTATATATTTTGTTATATATTATTTTATTTTATATTATTATATTTTATATTATTTTATATTATATTATTTTATTTTATTTTATTTACTTTTATTTTATTTTTTTTCATATTATTTTAATTCATATTATTTTATTGTATTTAATTTGATTTTATTGTATTTAATTTGATTTTATTGTAATTTATTTAATTTTATTGTATTAGAAATGAAAATCCATAAATTCTCTAGAATATCTAATTGCCATTTTAAAAACCGAAATGTATTACCAAGAATCCCAAGTGTAAAAGTGTATGTAACATTTGAGCACTTTGTTTTTGTCTGGCGCATAAACAAAGTGGCAACGAAATAACATTAAAAATATTGACAAAACAATTCAATAAAACGCAGCATCACACTTGAAGTAATATTATTGTTGGCAATAAAAAGCAAACGAAACATTTCCAACCATAACAGATTTAATACCAACAGCGCCAGCTTCAACAAATTTATCGACACTTCAGGCGAGAAAAATACAAAAATACTTCACAACTGAAGGCGCTCTTACTTTTTAGAAAATTTTCGCGAATATTTTGAACCTCGGTGGAGACAGTGTATTTGAGGATATATAAAATTAGTATATGGTGCGCTGTTGAATAGAAAATAATTACTATTTTCAGGCTCAGTGAATTTTTGCCAACAATTTCATTTGCACTTTTGATTGGTTTTACGTATAGGTAAACCTTTTTATGATGAGCTGTGCGAAGATTTCTAAAAAAAAAATACAAATATAAATTTTCGGGATAGATTACAATATTTTTCATCATATTGATCTCTGTTATGTTTTATATTTATTATTTATTATCGATCATTTACATGTACACATTTGCGGCGCAGCTTTAAATCCTTGCCTTTTACACTTCTCTCATAATGTATTTATTAAACTTGTTCTTCTCATTTGCATGCTTGTCGCTTCCAGCCGTAGCGAATTCTGTTGTTCTTAAAGTACTTTAAATCCACTCATACACGTAAGCCACTCAGATCTTTTACTTCTCCTCGCAGTCAGTAGTTTTTAATTACGTACATTTTACATCAAAGGAGTTTTTATGTGCTTCATTTTACTGAGGTGAAGCCATTTCATTATAATTGCAGTCACCTTTATACTGTGTTTCTTTTTTATGCACTTACTTCTTGTTTTTGTTGTGGCTGGTATACTCGTATATCTTTTTCGTGTTGCTGTTTTTTTAATTTGTTTTTATATTTCTTTTTATTATATTGACATTAACTGTCATTGCATTGATGGCGATCATATTGATGGACTTGCAGTCGATATGAGCGTATACGTATGTACATATGTATGTAAATATGATTGCGCATACAGGCAATGTTGTTGTAATTTTTAATTTCTGCACTTTCTGTTTTTTTAGTGAGCTTTATTAAAGGAATTCTTTAATTTTTCTCATTTTGTGGTTATGACTTGTTTACCTTGATATTTATGGTATGAATATTTATTATTTTACTGTAGCGTTTTTAGATAAAAAATCTATTGAATAGAAAACGGAGAGATACTTCCATTTAGTAAGAATTAATCCATTATTTTTGCAATAGCTTTGGTGATATAAAAGTTAACAAAAAAAATCCTCATGGACAGAATTTTCATCTGCGAATCGCTGTTGAATCGGAACAAAATCGACTTACATATTTCTGAAGCGAGTAGTAACTGTTGAGTGATCCATATTACTTACATCAACATGAGCCGACTCAAGGTGGAATTAGCAAGGAAGCTGCCAAACTCTTATTTCAGATCTGTACTCCCAGCAATTGGACAGTCTGATGGAAGCAAATACCCAGAAGTGCCGTGCTTTGGCCAACAAGAGGGAAATTGTGTTTCATCAGGACAACGCCATACCACACAAATCGATAGTGGCCCGCGAGAAGCTTTGATAGCTTGGCAGGGTATATAAGAATGTATCCACTTTATACTCTGGGTATCGCACCAAATGATTACCTTTTGTTCCTGGCTATGGCGAATGATTTGGCTGGAGAAGAATTGGCCTCAAGAGGACCCTGTGAAAATCGACTGTCCCAATATTTTACTATAGGGACAAGGGTTTCAATGATCAATATTAGATAGTTGAGAAATATTTTCATAAAGCTTTTTAGACATTGTATACAGCGCATAAGAGCATTAGTTAATGATATCGATTCAGAGAATATATCTACATTCCCGTATTCTTTTAATCGATTTCAAGGCACACATTTCATTGATTAGGTTAGGAAAATAAAATATTGAGAAAGTTTTTAGATTATATACTTATATTAATCAAATAAGCTCGTGAGCCGAAGCACAGTACAACACAGCAAAAAAAAAAATAAAATAAATAATGCGCACAGACCATTAAAGCAGAAATTTTGGGTAAATTTAACAAAATTTTTACCAAATGCTTTTAACTATATCCCACCGTTTATCTAATACTCTTTTGAAGCCATTAATTTAATTTGCAGTAAACGGAAATGAGTGACACCCGCACCGCGGGTTACACGTTCAAGCCATAACACAAATTAACTCAAATAAATATATGTATATATATTTGAATACATTGATAAATAAATCAACATACATTTTCGAACGAATTAGTGTACGAGCCGGAAAAAATATGGCAGCACACAATTCTCAATGTCATGACGGTGGTATATATGCACATACATACATACATGTATATATGCCAAAAATAGGTTAAAACATTAAACCAAATATGCTCGGGTATAAGCCAAAATCTTGTTAAATATAATGCTTCACAAATTTTCTAACTGCAAAAGAAACAAAAAAACAATTTTCGCACAAAAATATTTTTCATTAATCAAATTACATTACATTTGAAGTTTTTCTTTGTAAATACTAAAATATGATTTTTAGTATTAATTTCTTTGTGAACAGAAACAAAATGTTTTTCTACATGCCTGTATGTACATTTTTTTTAATTTCATTATTTCACAATTCGTCACATGCAACGAAATCTAATGCCACAAAAATAATTGATTATCAAAATCGAAAGGACATAAAAAAAGTGATTTCTTAGAATTTAGTCACTGCAGGCACATAACGACGCTTACTTAACTACAATCTTATTGGCTATCCATTTCATTGCGTCATGAAATCGTAATTTTGTAGTGTCTAGCTGTTTAATTTTTATAGGGATTTTATTACAATACACATTTTTCTGCAGTACTTAAATTGAAAATTTCATATTTTTTTTTGTGGTGCACATATACATATGTATATGTATATAAAATATTCTTTTATATTTCGATTTCTCACAAATAATTAATCAGAAATAGTTAGAACTGCAAAAAAAAATAAAATTTTTATTTATTAACGTGTGAAAAGCAGGTGTCCTGGGGGATGGTGTATTTATTATGAAAATTGCCTTAAAAATATTTTTGGGTTTCTTGTGCAAAAATGTAGTGTAAATATTACTCAACCAGCAAATATGTTAAGCAGAGAAACGGCTGCTGGCAACACACTTAAGCCAATAGGCCGATTGTAATATCGAGTTGAGTCTTCTGTTTTCACCTTCTCAAATGTTCGAACTATTTCGTGTGCCTTATAAAAGCAACAAGATTTCACTGAACCTAGTTCCCGAGGAACTTGTGTCGCGCAGATGTCAGGGCTCGGCAGTGACAGAGGTAGTCAATAAACTCTGCCTCTACTTCTTCCACAGAGTTGCGGCAAAAATCATTAAAGTGGTAGCCGATTATTTTCCCGTGAATCCCATTAAACAGTAACCTTTTTTAATGCCTGTAGTTATGTTAATGGAGAACCGGTATAAAGAGATAATAAAAATATTGCAAGATTGAGTTGCATTCAATCCAATTGCGTTGCAGCTCGCTTAGAATTTTACCTACAGGTCCAGCAGAAAGAAGTTGTTGTTAGCACTGCTTTTGGGGGAGTTGAAGCTAGTGCTCATGTTACCAGGATAACAGCCGACCTTCAAACTCTTTCTACTTTGCTCCTAAATGTAATTTTGTAAAATGTTGGCCACCGGTGATGCCGCGGAGTAGGATTGGTCTAACTGCCTATGCATATGTCCAGTAAACAATAAATTAAAAATAAATATAATGAATTTTATAAAATTAAATAAGCAAATTATAAAAAATTTAAACTTTTTTGAAATTAAAAAAAATATATATATTTACGAATTTTAAACAACAAAAAGTACAAAATGTGAAAATTTTAATTCTAAAACCTGTAAATTACGCATCAATTACAAAATGTGTGTGAGTGTGTACTTTTAGCACATCTAACCAAAAAAAAAAAGACAAATTTACCAAATTTTTAGGCAAAAAAATGCATTATAAGACAATTAAAAATGGTATATGATTCATTACAAAAAAAAAAAAAAAAACACAACACTCAAACTCAAAATAAAAAACACTCCTTTTTGTTGCCAAAAATGACAAAATCAAAGATAAATCTTTCACTCGTGATTAAAAAAAAAATATTTAATTTTCAGTTCATCAGCAAATCTGTTCAAACATATGTATGAGTTTATGTATAATTACCAACAAAGAAAATTACGCATTAAAATTTTTGGTTAAATAAATGCCGACATGTATTTTGGAATTTCAGTAATAAATGCGCGCATATATGTGTGTGTGTGTGTGTGTTTATGCGCGTGGGCGTTTATTAAGTGCCATTTACAGTCTCATTGTGGGCGGTCAATAATGATTTAAGAGAAAATTGTAAATTTTTGTTTCGATTTTATGGCCATAAAAAAGTACTTGATGAATTGCAGCGTAAAAGAAAAGTACTTTATCAAAGGATTTAATTAAATTATCGAGTGGCACAAGTTGGGGAAATAAAATAGATTAAAAGGAAAGTAAACTGGATTGCGGGTAAATATGCTGGGACACTTTTCATCTGCTGAGGTAAACCGATTACCGTGAAAATGAGTTCCGAAAATCTCTAAAAAAAAAGGATTAAGTTAAACTAATTTAAGAATTTGAAAGACAGTATTCACACTTTTTAGTGAAGAAAAGTGCAGAAAGCGCAATCAGGTGATGTAGCAATATTAATGGTAATACTATTTTTTGTGAGTGTGGCTATGCTTTCTAGTCTAGTTTGCAAAAATAAATATATACATATATTTTTGTAGCATACTTTCTTACATACTGTAACGGTGAAAATTTGAAAATTCTCATAAATTTATAAATTTTATGTAAATCACCAAAAGCCAATTCTTTACTGTCAGACACAAGAGCAGGCAAGAAATGAATTTTCAAATATCAGTACAAAAAATTACACCCGAAATTAAGCTCATACATATACACTTTTATGAAAGTAAACATATATATACATATTTCTTAAAGGAAATGTCACTTTCTACAAACACTAGACATTAGCGCAGACTTCTGATTGACAAGCTGTCAAATACAAAAAAAAAAACAAAATGGCAACAACAGCAAATCTGTTGCGACCGACTAAAGTAAAGAGTACGAAAAATTATTAACCTTTTCTCTTAAGGAAAAATAAATATTAAGCAAAAAAGTATAGCAAAAAACGAAAAAAGATGTCTGGGAATAGAAAAAATTAGCGTATATATGTATTATCAAATAGAAAATGCTGCATAAAAAATATTGCTGATTTATAAAGGAACAAAAAAAATTAAATTAAAACAAAAGGTTACAGCAAAGCTTTTTTAAAACAAATAAGAAATCAAATATTAAAAAAAAAAAATAAAAAATACAAACACTAGCTGAATTTGCTATAACTTGTAAAAATCTCGCTGCAATGTTGTCAGTTTTCAGATGGTTTTAACAACTCGAGTAGGATATTTCAAGTGAAAAATATTTCTGATACGTATACGCAGTAAATACACACCGAGAACAGAAAAAAATCCAATTTAAAAAATATTTTTAGACTAAAAAAATAATTTTACCTACACCGTTAAATTGTCTAAAAAAGTACTCAACACTGTTGACAATTTTTTGCAAATCTTGTAAAAAATAAAAAAACAGAAATTGTGAAAGAAAAAATATTGCAGATATAACAAAAAAAATTTTAAAAAAATTTTCCCTTGAAATTTCAAAAAAAAAAAAAATTAAATAAAAAAAACAACTTTACGCTGTTGTCAATTTTCAGTACCCATCATTCATTACTCTTTTACGTTGCATGAGTCGTGTAAAAATTCACACACCAAAATACCTACTATGTATTGTATTGAATATACATGATTGCTAATACTTGCCACACTTTTTCTAAATTTTTAGCGTTTATACCGAAAATGTTTTTTTTTATTTCCCTACTTTTTATTTATGTTTCAATTGCTGTTTAACAAATAGTGGGTTTTCTGTATTTACTCATGTGTACTTTTTTTTCAATAAAATTTTTTGCATTTCATTTAATTTTTTTTTTTTGCAGCCCATATTTTTCGCCCTCTTATGTTAATTGCAAAATAATAGATAAGTCTGTGTTTTTTCTGTTTCATGCTTTTTGTTTAATTTAAATTTTTATTTTTATTTTTTGTTCAAAGTATGTCAAGGAGCATGTCATTCATTATTCTGTGTTTTGTCGTGTTTATTCAGGCCTATTGTTAACATTATTTGTACATCGACAAATTTGTACTTTTAGAAAGTACCGTTCGAAAAGTATAAATTGTTTGCATGCGTGTACGGCGATTTTTTTCAGCACATATGTGGGCGTGCAGTTGTTTTCAACTTTTTTTTTGTTTTTTTTTTTGTTTTTTGCTGAACATGAGTTTTAACATACTTGTGAATAATTGCCGTTTTTTCTACTAAAAGTAAATTTTTTAAATGAGATGCAGACGTAAAATTTATTCCAATTAAAAAAAAGTATGTAGCATCGAGTCTAATTCTGATGTGTAAATAAAGTTGTCATAGAAATGCAATTCGATTTAAAATTGGACTAAATAATCTCGAAATAGTATCAAAATATATTTTGATTTTGTTCAATCCAAATCAAATTTAGTATTTCTTACTTTATAAAATGGCTTTGCTTTAAAATTTATTTTTTATTTAGTATTAAAAAAAATTGTTTAATGCCTCGACGAATCAAAAATTTGTTTACAATACCTCAGCTCTCTCTCAAACCATCTTATGAAACACTTGACCGGAATATTTTGAAACATACCTGTAAAGAAAGCAAAGAAATATATTTGTTAATAAAAGTTATTTTTTTTATTTATTTATTTGAAATAATATTATTTTTATTTAATATTAAAATGCCCAAAAAAGTATTTATTTGTTCTTCTAAACCATCTCTCGCTCTCTCTCCTCTCTTCAACAGCAGCTATCAGTAATTCATAATTTTTATCGATTATTAATCGATTTTTCTACCGTCATTAAAAAGGCACTTGAATGAAGATTATTCTAAAATATTTCTGTTCAGTTATTGATCATAAAAAATTCAAAATATGTCAAAATATTATATTTTTCTTCATTACAAAAAAACATGAAAAAAAATCATATAAATTAACGTTTTTTGGTATTCATATGGGAAAAATATTTTATAAACAACTTGTTGGGCAATGTAAAAAGAAAGGTGTATGAAGCAGTTTTTATGATAACATATTAAAAAAAAACTTATAAAAAAAATTTAGAAACAAAAATTAAATAGTAGAAATATTTTCTTGAGTATAAAGCTTTTATGAGGCTAAATTTCAATTGTTGCTAATTTAGAAAAT
Source organism: Ceratitis rosa (assembly GCA_037013455.1). Taxonomy (NCBI): domain Eukaryota; kingdom Metazoa; phylum Arthropoda; class Insecta; order Diptera; family Tephritidae; genus Ceratitis; species Ceratitis rosa. Next base: position 6,333,292 of record JAWMAG010000013.1, read on the forward strand.
TAACGGACTAATCACAGATTTGTATCTCTAAATTAAATAAGAATAAAATTATTATGGTGCAGAAAGATTTATAAAAATAAGTTTATGAATTACTGAATTTAAGGATAATTTATATCAAATGATTTCAATGGAAAATTTTGAATTCAATTTATACAACACAAACAATAGCATAAGTGGCGAGTTATTCAAAAATCTCCACATCTACCTTCAGACCAACAAATGCAACGTTATCATTCCGTTTCGTTTACAAGAAAAGTTAGGCTAACGAAACCAAATCGTTTCGTTTCGACTCTATGTGATCAGAACGAAATAAAATCGTTAATTTAAAACCGCACAAAACTCATCGCCAACATTAATTTTAAAATGGTTATGGCTATGATATTAACAGCACACTTCACTGTCAACGTCTAACATTATCTGTTAACGATTTCGGGTAAAAACGAAAAGAACTTTATTTTGATAACTGCTTTAACGTTAAAATTTCCAAATGCTCCAACCGAAATTAAAGAAATTTTTAGATAAACGTGAAATTTTTAGTTACAATGCAGCTTTGGAATACTTACATGGTGTTATTATTAAAATTAATAATAAATAAATTTATAATTAAAATTATATTTTATTGTATTTTTCATAAAAAGAAGTTAGTAAAGAAGATCCATCTTCATGCTCTATGATCTCAGCAACATCAGCAGAGATTACTTTCAATACACACAGCTTAGGTAAGTATGCACTGCACATAAAAGGTCTAACCATGCATATAAACAATACTGTTTAACTAACTTAACCAAACATTAGACGAACATTTTTACTACCGCATTGTTGAAGGTAGAAAATAGCAACAGAAGTTAAAATAAAATGGCCTTGAATCTTTAATCGAGTTTCTAACAAGCAAAAAATAAAGATGAAACACGTAAAAAAAAAGAAAAAATAGAAAGACATGAGACCAAGCAAAAGAAAAATAAAATATGTGTGTAACCATTAGGGAATTATGCATTAAGAAGACATAAGAGCTCACGAATATATGTATGTAGATGGTCTTTCTTCAGACTTACTATTAAGACAACTCCGCTGGCAATTTCCCAACAACTCTACAAACTTCCAAGGCATTGTTTTTGCAAACATACATATTTCTGGTTTTACTCTTACTTCCACGCCTACTCTACGTTAGCTCCATGCTGCTAATATTCTACAGACGCCTGTTTTTTACTGTGTGTGTTTTGTAGTTGTTGTTATTATTGTTGTAACCTCGAAGCTTGGTGGAAGCGGCTTTCTTACATACAACCAACTGGTTGTCTAACACTGCTGCTTACTTACTACCACTCGCTATCAAAGTTGCTGTTGTTAGCACTTCTTTTTGCTGCTACATACGTGTACATACATATTTTAACTTCTTACAATCAACTCAAGTATCAGCACCATCAAAAGCACCAGCACCATAGTGTACCATCATAACAAAACTACATAAGTAAACTAAGTACTTACTGCATACACGTATGTATGTATATAAGTTCCAATACAACAAATTTATCTCGTTGGGTGCTATTGTTATTTTTATTCTTTACTGCTGACTCTATTGACTTTGTAGCTATAACTTTTATTATTAGTTTTACGCTATACTAAGTTTCATGTCTTTTTTTTCTTTTTCCCTGCGATTCTTTTTGGGTTTTTATGTTTTATTTTTATTTTTTGCTCCGCAGCTAAACCCTGTTTTGTTTTTGTAATTTAGTTTTTTCTTTAGTGGCAACTATTATGCGGTCGGTCGGTCTGTCATTTTTTGTTTCGTTGATTCTTTAGCAGCTTGTCCGCCTGCCTTGTCATGCTCTTGATCTTGGCTAAGCAGCTGCATCAGCACACATATTGGCTTGCTTGGTTTGGCTTGGTCTTTTCTTAGTTTCAGCTGTGGTTGTTTCTATTTATTCTTATTTTTTTATTTTATTTTTTTTATATTTTTTGCTTGTCATGCTTAGATGAGCTTGCAATTTTCTGCGCTATACCTTGCCGCATACTATGTATGTATGTAATTTCATTTTTAGCAACTATTTTACTTTTTCAAGCTCGGTTGACTGGATATCTGTGGTCCAGCTTCCATTACTAGCATAAATGTGCTTTCACCTTTATTGGCTCTTTGGCTGTGCTACTGCTCAGCTTGCGATTTGTGAGCAAATTTTGAGGTGCCTCTACTTGGTTGCATTCTTTAAATTTTTGTGAAGGAGTTCAATAGTTTTTGTTGGAAAACGAGTCAGACACTATTTTCTTTCAATCAGGAAAATATTTTGAATTACAAATTAAAAGTTACATTTATCTAATAAATCCAAAGGGAACTATATTTTACATTTTATAAAAAAAAGTAAATAACATGAATTAAAATAATAAATAATTTAATATTTTTGTACAAATAATTTTCTTTTATAATAAAATCCACAAATTTACTCCAAAAATTTTTAACATTTGTATATTTCAGAGCCATCCCATCGGTTACTATTTCCTCTTAGTCAGCATTAATTATTATTACTTTTTTAATTTTTTTAATTATTATTACTTCTTTCATTTTGTTCTTTTATTTTCTAAATCTCTATTTTTTTCTTATTTTGCCCGCTTTTAATTTTTTATTTATTTTTATTATATTTTATTTTTTATTATTTTTTTAGGGCTTTTATTTTTTTAATTTCTTCTTAATTTATTTTTATTTTTTTTAATTTTTTCGAGTTTTTTTATAATTTTTTTTGATTTTTATTTTATATTTTTTGATATTTTTTATATTTTTTTATAATTATTATATTTTTAATATTTTATTTAATTTTCATATACTCTTAAGTTTTTTATTATTTATTTTTTAATTCTACATTATTTTTTATTTTCTCTTTTTTTATTTATTATTATATTCTTAAGCTTTTATTTTTTATATATTCTAAAGTTTTTATTTTTTATATATTTTTAAGTTTTTATTTTTTTCTAGTTAATGTTTAATTTTTTAATTTTTATTTTTTTATATTTTTTTCATTTTTCATTTATTTTTATATTTGTTTTATTTATTTATTTTCATATTTTTTTAATCTATACTTTTTTATATTTTTTTAATTTATATATTTTTCTATTTATATTTATATTTTTCTTTTTTAATTTTTTTTAGATTGATATCTATTTTTGTATTTCTTTATATTTTTTTTTTAATTCTATAAGTTTTTAGATTTTAATTTTTTATTTTTATATTTATTTATTTTTTAGTTTTTTGATTTGTTTTATTTTTATATTTTTTTATTTTATATTTTTTTATTTTACATTTTTTGATTTGTTTTAATTTTTATATTTTTTAATTGTATATTTTTTTATTTGTTTAATTTTCATATTTTTTAATTGCATATTTTTTTGATTTGTTTTATTTTTATATTTTTTAACTGTTTTCTTTATATATTTTTTTGATTTGTTTTATTTTTATATTTTTTTGATTTGTTTTATTTTTTTAATATTTCCGCTTTTATTTTTTAATGATAAGTTTTATTTTTTCAGTTCTTACTGATTTTTCTATTGTATTTTTTGAGTTTTTAATTTTTATTCTATTTTTTCAGTTTTTAATTTGTTAATTTTTTCAATTTCAATTTTTTTTTATTAATTTAATTTTTTCTAATTTTTAATTTTTTTTTTATTTTATACTTTATATTCTTTTGCTTTTCCTCCACCTCAATTACACAGCAAAACTTGCTAAAATAATAGAAATTCATCAATTTTCGCGCCACTTCGTCGAGAGCAAAATTTTTGTACGCATGTGCGCCTAATTTAAACTGACAGAAATAATTCAATTGCTATGCTTTTGCGTACAATATGGTAACCATAAATTGCAAGTCATTCTGGCATAACATTAAGGAATTTCAATGAGCTGAGGTTGTTAAGTCTTTAAAGACGGAAGTTAAAAAAAAAAATTAAATGCGTGAGCTTAACATTTTTACCCAAAAAAACAAAGCATACAAAAATATTAAATTCTTTCAAAATAAAGTTAACGATTTTTTTTTTAATTTTAAGTTCTTAACAAATTTTTCGACTACACATTTTTTCTTTACCAATTTTTAGTACTCCAAATTAATTTTTTTTTTAATTTTTTATACCTAATAAAAATTGTTTTTTTTTTTTTAATTTTTTATACCTAATAAATTTTTTTTTTTTTGATTTTTTTTTAATTTTTTATACCTAATAAAAATTGTTTTTTTTTTTAATTTATATGCATATTATTTTACAAAAATTGTATATGTTGAAAAATTTGTATTGCTTAGAAACAATCATAAACCCGGAAAATTTGCCTAACCCTTTAAATGCTTTCCATGAGAGCTTTATTCAAATTTCACTTCCCTTTTTTACATCGACACCATTTTTGAGCCTTCTATGATTACAGAGCACTAGAATTTTCTCACCTACAGTTATATTTGTTATATATAATATAGCGGTACCTTCAAATGTGACCGCCAACATACAATAATAATTATGGTCGTTATGCTGTTGCGCTGAGCCGGTGCGCTTTGTGTTACCCGATATTCGCACTTCCTGAACAGCGAGAAAAGTCGCCTTCACCAAACCATTGCTCTTGTACGAATAAAAAATATAATAATTAAGTATAGAGCGAGTAAGAATTCACTTACACTACACTCTCGCTAACTTAATACAAGTATCTCAAGCAGCTCACCACCAACTTAAGCACTGGCTTAAACTGGTCGACCAACTTTGCCATGTTGTCTGGTTTGTAATTCCACACCAAGGCAAGGTATGAAAAAGTAAGTAGTAAAAATTAAAATAACTAAATTGATGTAGTGTTCTAGAATAGTAGGAGCACACACTCAAACGTACATATTTGTATGTTTGTAACACATTTATGTAATATTGTAACTGAGTACATGCCACAAAAGGTTGCAACTTCTAGTTTTCATAGTTTTCACTTACTTTATGCTGCCCCAACTATTTTTATTTCTTTTTAATTTTATATGCCATTCTTTTAGTATTCCCTTTAGGCAGTTAGGCAACATTTTTTCTTGCAATGTCTTTGAAATTCTTTTATTTTACTATTTTTACAAACAAGTTTAAAGTTTTATTTTCTTACAATTTCCTTTTTGCTTTTGTTTCAGTTGTGTTTGTTTTACGTTTAATTTTTTTTTTTATTTTTGTAAACTATTTATAAAGTTGCCATCATGTGAGCCGTAATTTGAAGCAAGCTTCCTGATGATATTCAATCTGCTTTGATATCTTGTGTGAACGAGGAATTAAAAAGGTTTTGAGCAGAGATTTTTTTTAAATTTCATAATTTTTCATTCTGGTTGAGGTTCTGAGGGAGCAGAACTTAGGCCATAAAAGCGATTAAAAATACTGAAATCTACATCTGCTTAGAGTAGGGTAGGTACAGGTAGAAAATCGTCTCTTTTAGTCTTTCCGCATGCCGTCCTCTAAGGCAGTGTTCCGACAGAATCTCAATTATGTTTGGCACGTCCTTCTTCTTCGGAAAATATAAGACATTTCGGCCTCATTTCGCTTCGACTAGCGAATTAACAAGCTTTGTTCCCACCATAACGCGACTAGTCTGGGAATGTATTCTCTCAGTAGGAGTCTGAATTTAGCAAGAGACATAATAGGATGTTCTTTATCCGGAATTTTATTGTTATAGTGAAATGCAGACCTAAGAGGCGATCTGCTTCGTTGGAACCGGACAACAGGGTTGTGGGGTGGGATGATGAGTGGGTTTTATTGAACATTCAAAGAGGCGATTAGTGACATACGAGCGTGCAGAATATACGTTAGATATGTCGGGATCGAGTCTAGATAAATAGGAGTTGACTCAGTTAAGGTATCCAGACCTTTTTTGTGCGAGTATTATACGAGTATCCCGTGACAACTTAAGCTTTCCACTGCTATTCTGCTATGGGTGGTGGTTAAATTCCGATGACGTCAAATACATCTCTTCCTGTAGCGAAGATGTTGAGGGATCCATTGTGAATGAAATTTATGAACACGTCAGAACCGTGTGTTATAAAGCTAAATGGAGTTCGGATAATCTAGAACTTCTTTCCAGCGTATCAGGAGCATTCTTTAGTAACAATCACGGTCCAATGCGATGTTAAGCGGGTTCGTGTTATCTCTCGAAGAGGTGATCGTTCATGTTACTTCTTCTTTTGGAGGCCACGTGAAAGATACAGAAGATATACGCCTACACTCAAACGTCGATACAAGACCTCAAGGATGAAATTCTTGAAGCTATTGAGGGCATACAGCCAGCAGCCACTTTGGGATTTGGAGATGGAAAATTTCATAAAAAGGATATCATCCTGTAAGCATAGACGAGGCTGATATTTTTTCCACTATTAATGATTGATAAAATGCCTTTTTCATCAAAATAAGACTTTTTATTAGAAAACCCTGTATAAAGTTTTAGAGTTTTATTTTAAAAGATATACCATATATAAATCAAAAATATATATACGTGTATATATTTAATTTATTCAATTTTCGCGCAAAGTATACGAACCAATTAAAACTCACAAGCAAAAATCCATTTTCTAGAAAAATAAAAAAAACACTTTTTCTTTGTCTTGAAGCTAGACGAACTAAGCTTAAAGCTCTTTCTAACTTGAGTTCAAGGCTATTTACGGTCAAAGCGAAAATTTTAGCTTTCGCAGTCGGCACGAATTAGCCGGGGTCAGGTAAATGCTAAATAATTAGATTTAATTTAAAACGTGTGCCAGAAAAACACTCGTTTAAAGTGGAAAAGAAAAAGAAATCATAATATACAAACAAATTTAAATTAGTCATAAATACAAACCGGCGATAATAGGAAAATAATTTATGTATATAGGAATGAATCATCATTGTCCATAAAGTGATATGTAAAAAATAAAAAAACACCGCTTTTTCTTTATATTTAGTTAAAATAGCAAATAAAGATATGCACTAAGCTAAATCAAATTATCAACCAGCAATAAAAAGCACTACCAAGAAATCGTTAAAAAAAATCTGCCATGAAAAGAAAACTATAATAATTGCGTTGCTAACTAAAAGTAAGATTAATAAGAAAAAAACAACAACAGAAACAACACATAAAAGCGCAACGAAAATCACAGCGAATCACTTTTAAATGCGCAGCGTAATTTTCTTGACGCATTCGCTACGATGAAGCGCAAATTTTCACTAGTTTTTATTATAATTATATTTTCTTTTATTTATTTATTTTTTTTTTTAATTCTCTCTGTTTTTCTATTTTTTTTTCTATGAAATTACAACTTATTTTACGAGTATCTTCTCGTTTTCAAATGAAAAAATAATAATAATAAAAAATAGTACGTTTAACCGCAACAGTTTTGTTTACTATTTTCTGCGCAGCGAATGGTATTTGTTTTTTACGCCAAGAGCAAATTGCATTTTTCCGAACCATATACACACACATACACGTGCACACCGCTGAAGCCATTGCAGTTTCTTGTCTTACCAATGCTCACCGCATAGGCTTTAGACTCCAACGGTGGTCACGTCTTGTAGCTAGATCCAGCTAGCTAGCTTGTCTTGTGTTTTTCTTTAACCGTTTTTGGTATCGGCACTGGTAGCACCACTTTCAATTCGTTCCACTGTGGCAGTTGCATGTCGCGTTTTTACTTGCCCCCACCGCTACACAACAACACGCTACTAGATTATGCCACTAGCGCAAACGCAAACAAACATACGAGCAACCAGTCAGTCAAGTCAGCCAACAACATATTTACATATATTGAAATAAAAGGAGAAAGAAGTAACAACCGGCTAACCAAGTAAGCAAGCAAACCAGCCAACCAACCACCATAAATTGGCAAAAGGCGTACCGTGTGTTTGGCGTAAAATTCAAAGCCAAGTTTAACTGCATAATTTCACGCATTCAACAGGCAAACAAAGGGGCTCAGAGTCAGGCAAGCGCACATACGTGTACTGCAGCCGCCGCACTTCATCGACAAGTTGAGTTTGGAGCCCAGCCATGCAACTTCGCGCTGCGCCGTGGGGCTTAAGCAGCTACCTAAATAAGATCATGCCTGCTTGCCTATCTACCCAGCCAACTTTCAGTTATGGTACTTTACAAGATAATAACCGGCCTGACAAACTACCTGTTTGCCCTGCCTCACTCACTCACTGGCTTACTAAAGCCTAACTGACTTGTCCATCACATTTGGCTCGGTTGTCCAAGCATATGCTATTTTTTTTTTAGTATTTTTTTTCTTTTTCTTTTTGCTTTGTAGGACTTTGGCCTGACAGTTGCGCTGAATGCAAGTTTTTTTGTTTTAGCTATATTGGGTTTTGGTTGATATTTTTATTGTTAGTGTAAGCACTGTTTGTATGAGATTTTCCTTTCATTTACTGATTGATGGCTGTTTTATTTATTAGAGTTTGCTGTTTTGCAGTTTCATTTCGCGGCGCAAGTTCTTTGCTTAAGTCTTTTGTTTGCATGTGCTCGGTAAACGGTAATATTAAATGATGTTTATGTAGTATTTATGTGCATATGTTATAATAGAAATAGAAAGAGAAATATGTATGTATGTATATGCATCAGAACATTTATAAACTATTACATGATCTTTGCTGCCTAGAAAATAACTAAACACGTGACATTGCCAAACGCCCAGACTCAGACTGACAATAACACCGAACAAATTATATCGATAATCGATAAAAAACAACTTTTCGAAGGAAACGAATTACAACTATTACACGATGTCTACACTCTAGACGTAAATAGAACGACGAAGTAAATAAGATAAAACGAGTTTGTTTAATTGCAATATTACAACAAAATAAAATAAGAAAACACTAAATCCAGTTAAATTAAACTAAAAATAAATTAAATAAATAAAAATAAAAATGTTGAATTAAATAAAATCAAATTGAATTAAACAAAATAATATTAAAATAAAATAAAAAAAATAAAATGAAACTAAGTAAACTAAAATTTAAAAAAAAAAATAAATAAATCTAAATAAAATAAAAAAAATTAAATTAAATAAATAAAGCAAAATAAAATAAAAATGTTAAATTGAATAAAATCAAATTCAACAAAATAAATAAATCTAAATAAAGAAAATAAATCTAAATAAGATAAAATGAAATAAAAATTTAAATAAGTAATAACATACAATAAAACGAGGTAAGCAAAAAAAAAACAATCAAATAGATTAAAGTAGAATAGGTATAGTTAAATGAAATGAAATAAATTAAAAGAAAATAAATAAAATAAATAATGTAAATAAAATAATAAACTAAAACATACTAAAACGAAATTAATATAAAAATAATATGAAACATAATAAAAAATAATAAAAATAATGAAATAATATAAAACAAAATAAAATCAACCTATAAAATACAGAAAATTATAGTAAAATAAATAAAATGAAATAGCAAAATAAAATAATATCAAATAAAAATAAAAAATAATAATAATAAATGCAAAAATTTACTTTCAAATTTTTTTTAACATATTTTATATTATATTATACGTGCCTGCTGTTAGATTTACTGTCGAATTAATTTTTTTTTCGTTTCGGAGCTACTATTTGTAGGCATTTACTGTCATAACCTTCCAAATATCTATTAATTAAATCTAAACTTAATAAACTTTTTCACTTTACTCTACTAAGCTGAGTAAATCAATGATTGAGTCCACTTTTAAATTAATGACAAGTGTCAAATTAATTGCTTAAAATTTACATTAATTGATTGTTTTGGGCAATAAACCACTTTTTATTATCGAAATTTCTAGCTAATTTTGAGGAATAAAAATTTGAAAACAACCAAACAATACGAAAAAAAAATTTATTTAAAAGAACTAACAATAACAATGTTAGAATAACTTATTTAAATATTGGCTTAAATTTTTATTGTGATCTGATTTTATCAACAAATATTAGCGCGTGTTCGATTTAATTCGAATTTATTCCAATTGTTCATGAAACTTTCTATATCATTTTTGTTCAATGTTTTGTCGTATTCAATTTTTGTGTATTTACTTTAATGCATTTTTTATAATTAGTTTTGAAATTATGTTTATAAATTTTTGCAATTTTTTATACATTTTTGCAATTTTTTTTAATAAATTTTTGCAATTTTTTATAATTTTTTTATAATTTTTTTGTAATTTTTTTATATTTAATTTTCTTTTTTTTTAATTTAATAAATTTTGTATTAAATCTAATAGGTGAGATTTTAGCCAGTTTTCGCTCAACACTTTGAAGTACCATTTACACATTTTTTTTTTTTGTTTTTTTGTCAAAATAATACTGAAGGTGTTTCGGTTCACTCCTCGGCCGCCGTAAAAAGTATTTGTTGTTTTTTTTTTTGCTGTGTGGCGAACATCTACTGTAAAATATGATTTTGTATGATTTTCTACAGTTTTTTTGTCCAAAAATTATATAATATATTTTTTCAAATTTGATTAATGATGCTATTCACTGTCGGCTGAATTTTTCTATATAATTAAACATATATATGTATATATAAAAAAAAATTGAGTCAACCTGCTAGCGTGTCTCACGGACCGCTGCTTCTATCCTAAAAAAAATTTAGAATTTCATTTCATTTAATTTTTTACTATATTTTTTCGCGCTCATCGCCAATTTCGTTTTCATTTTTTTCCATTATGTGCGCTGCTATGTTATTTTAGTGCAAGATCATTAAGGATATGTTTTTTCTCGAATTTGTTTTTAGAGCTTAAAATTTTGTTATTCTAAGCATTCTCTTGGCTTTTATTATACGGCAAAGGCAAGGCATTGTTGCTTCATTAACAGGGGGCGTAAAAGTGAAACGAAAATAAAGTTAAGGTTTTAGATTTCAACAAAACGCTGCTAACAATAGCAAATTAAGTTAGAAAAAATGGGCAAAAAAGTTGGTTATTTATTTGTGTATTTAGTTTTTTTTATGCTTAATTAAAATTTCGACTCGCTTTGCGTGTGCGAAGGGGAAAATTATCTTCGAGATCGTTGAAATCACATGCAATTATTTTTTATTTTGGTTTTTTTTTTTCGCGATTTGATAGTTATGAAGTTAAAAGTACGTTTGTATGCATGGGTAGTTAAACGCTTGAGAGAGATATGACATCATGCGCTGAGTAGGCTCAGCAAGAGTTTGGCAAATTAAAAGTGAAGCGGACAATAAAAACAAAAAACTAAAAAAAATAAAAAATAAATGAAAAACAAAACAAAAAAATAACAAGAATGACTTATAAATTTCTGAAAAAATTTTAAAATGTATTTTTGAAACCCGAAATTTAGCTAATATATACAAAATAATTGCATTTTGAATAAATTTCATTAAAAATGTAAAAATAATGTAAAGATAATTAATTATTCACTTTATTTAATAAAAATTTTTTTATTTTGGTAAACAAAGATATTTTGAAAATAAATATTACTTTGAAGAATTTATTGCCACTAAACCAAAAAAAAAAAAAAAACATTTCAAGAACATGCATTTCAGGATCATTTGTCATTCAGTGGTTTTTCAACTTTCAGCATATGAAAATAAAAACCCAAATTTTAAATTCTTTTGGAAGCTGCGCCTACTGTAAATTTAAATATTCTTTTTTGCGACAAATAATTTGATTTATTTGCCCTGTCAGTTGAACCCGAGAGGAATTGTATTTTCTCCTCTGTTATTTACAATTTTGAAGCACTTTTTTATGCATTAATTTGTCGCATTTATTTTGTTTGCAAAAAGCGTGAATTTAGGCTTAATAAATATTTTTTGTTATATTTTTTTGCCTTTTTTTTGCATTTTGCATTTTTAATGCATATATCATGCGCCATGTTCATATGCAAACATACGTATTTATAACCATTTGTCGGTATTATATTATATGTAAATACTTTTATTTGTTTTTCAAATTTTTTTCTGTTCCCACCATCCTGTGGCTCAAAATTTCATGCACATGCCCGACGTTGTCGTGAAGTTCAGTCAAAACTTTGTCGCTTTGCATTTCTCTGCGCGACATTTGCTGTTTCGCTTCGTTTCGACATGCATAATTTTGCGTTTCTGCGAATTTGTCGTCAACTTTTTTTTTATTGTGTTGACGACTTTTTTCAATTTTCAACATATACACTTTGGCAAACATATAAACATATGTTTTTATTTGCCTAATAACTTTATTGCCTTTGGCGCCCTTCACTACGTATACTTAGTTTGCCTTTGTTTGGTTTTCCGAAAAATTCCCACTGAATTGCTGCGCTTGGCTTGCAAAATGCATTAGCAATTTCTGGTTAAAAGCATTATTTCTTTCCCATTCATGGCAAATAAAGCTTGCTTCATTAATCCTTTTCTAGAACCTTTAAAACAAGCATCATTTTCATTTAATTTTATTCTAATTTATCTTAGTTTATTTTGATTTATTTTATTTTACTTCATTTTATCTTATTTTGCTTTTTATTTTATTTTATTTTATTATATGATTCTTTTGTTTTTTAGTTTATTTTATTTTGCTATATTTTATTTTTTATTTTAATTTTTGTTTGCATTTTTATTTTTTTTTATTTATTTTTTATTTTAATTTTTTTATTGCATTTTTATTTTATTTATTTTTTATTTTATTTTATTTATTTGTTTTATTTTACTTCACTGTATTTCATTTAATATACTTTATTAATTTATTTTATTTATTTTATTTTAATTTAATTTAATTTATTTTTATTTTTTATTACTTCTTATTTATTTTGAGTTTGACTTTATATTTTATGTTTTTATTTTATTTCATTTTATATTTTAATTAAATTTAATTTAATTTGTTTTTTTTTTACTTTTTTTATTTTATTTATTCTATTTTATTTTATTTTACTTAATTTTACATTATTTTAATTTTACTTTACTTTATATTATTCTTTTTTATTATATTTTCTTATTTATACTCCTTTATTTTATTTTTTATTTTTTTTCGTCCTTCATTTTATTTATTATTTTTTTTGTCCTTTATTTTATTTATTATTTTTTTTCTTCCTTTATTTTTTATGTTTTTTATTTTATTCTCCTTTATTTTATTTTATTACATTTAATTAATAATTTTACTTAATTTTATTTTAATTTTATATAATTTAATTTAATTAATTTAATTTAATTTTGTTTTATTTTTGTATTAATTTAAATTTATTTATTTTATTTTACTTTATTTTTTATTTATTTTTGAACTAATTTTATTTAATTTTTTTTTAATTTTATTATATTTAATACACACATTTTATTTTAATAATTATTTATTTTTAATTTTATTATAATATAACTTTTATTTTATTTTATTTGTTTCTTTGATTTTACTTTCTTTTACAATTTTTTAATTTATATATATTTTTTTAACTGTATTTTTTTCATCGTCCACCATAACATTACCTTTCCTAATTTATTAAATCAAATTTGCCAGCGAAATTTTTTTTTCAATAAAAAAGTATATTAGATGTTGTTGATGTCTACTTACTCTCTAAGTAGGGCAATAAATAATTTACAATAAAGTTCAAATCTCATTTATTATTCAATATTTGTTGAAAAAAATACCACAAAAAAAAAATAATAATAGTGTAGGAAAACTTTCCTGCTTTTATTACAGATTTTTTTTATTACATTAAACTTTCTAGACAGACTTTTAAAGTATCGTTGCCAGTGTGTCTACGCAGAAATATTTTTCAAACTAAATAGAATTTTGAATGTTGTAGAAATAATTTTGCTTCATTTGGCTAGCGTCATCAACAGCACGTCCGTCAAAGAAAAAGACATTTAAATAAAATTTCCTTAGACATTGGCACATTTTTTAGATAGGTCTAGGTCTCGAAACGACAGCGTATTTTTTGGGTTTGGCGAAATGAAAAAATTTCACGTTAGAGAAAAAGAGATTTAGTACTGAATATGGTGGGCGATTGACAATTTCGAAAATATTAAATTAAGTTTATTCTGTCTCTATTTTTAATTCCAAAAAATAATTGATTTAATTACGTTTATTTAATTTTTCTTTTATTATTGCAAATGACACATTATGCCAAAAAATACAAAAATAATTTTCGAATGTGTAAAAAAGTAGAATATACACGTATATGCAAAAAAGAGGCAAAACAGATCAAAATAGTGCCAACATCACGGTCAAATAGAAAATATGAATAATGAAGTCAAGTGTGACGCGTTGGGGATGACAATAAATGATTAATGTGTGACAGTGATGGCGGCAAATGAATAACAATAAGGTACGAACAAAAGAAGTGGCGTGGTGAAAATGTGCAGATAACGCAAAATCAAAAACAAAAAGGAAACGACAAAAACTATGCGAAGCAAAGAAATGGAAAGATAATTGTGCATCTATGTAAATATATATATATACATATATATATATATATATATATCTGTATATAAACCATGCGACAAAATTAATGAAAGCAACAATATTTAATTGAGAAAGCTCAAAAGAAAATTAAGAAATACGGCATTAAAATCGGCTAAAGATATCCTGCGAAAGCCGCCACTTTGGCGTCCACAAAAACGGAAATCAACGTTCAAAGGCTGTCATGAGAAGAAGCTCACTTACTTATATACAAACATATGTATTTACAATATATATGTTTTGTTGTTTTGCTACCCCAGTTAGTTTGTAGGAAAAAAAATGAAAAATAGATATATTTGCAAACGGCTCAAGTCCTGTTTCGGTCAGTCTTTGTGCTGCTGAGGTCATTCAAAAATTCACACGCAATTTCCTTAATGTCCTGCCAGTGAATTAGAAACGGATTGATACGAGTAAAAGGCTTTAATTTGACAAGGGTTGCGCGTTTGAAGAGTTCATATGTATCTATAATATAAAACATATATACCACAATCAGCTGTGTGCTAAGCAACACCGAAACACTGACATAAACGAAACGATCTTAGATAACAAAGTGAACAGAACAAGGGGAGCTCTTTTGTTATTGGTTGGAATTTTTTAGTTCAAAAGAATTAAGAGTAACTCACACGCAAGCATAAAACGAAAGGAATTTCTGTCATATCGATAAAGTATTGACGTTGGTATATTTGCAAATAAAAATACAATTTTTTTTTTTTTTTTAAATTAACTAAGAAGTTCTATCAACAAAAGTTTAATGCCATTGGGCCGTAATTTAGTAAAGCTGTTGTGAACTTTTTTTCGAAGTTAGGCGAAATTTGAAATGTTTCATTACTGGAACCCGAAATATTCAGTGCTTTCCAAATATTAAATTAGAGGACTTACTTTGTACTCAAAATAAAGAATTTAATTCTTCAATCATTCTTTTGTGTGATTTCCTTTTTTTCCAGTTTAATATCTCCAAGGTTAATAGATGAGTCATACACATTTCTTCGTTCAGATGACTTGTAGGTTCGTAGTTTTTATTGGTTTAGGGTGTTTCAAAATCAAAATCAAGTCACAGACAGTTCAAACATATGTGTTTATGCGCATTCCACTCAAACACTATTGCTTGCTAAATATCATGCTCATTAATTAATTTACACAGACACTCCTTTCTTTACAAACACACACACACACATACACATATGAATGCCCATGAATTACGACTTTTGACCCACCCCTTTGAGGTCCTTTTGATATTTTCAGTTGGGAATTTTATTTATGTATTTAAGTTTACTTTTCTGCTACTACTATTTTTAGCATGTCCTTACAAATATTTTGATGCGCAGTTCTCTGCTGTTTATGACACTTTTTTTTACTACTTTCGGGTTGTTAAAGACAAATGGGTATGTTTATGGATTCGTTAGTGAAGTCACTGACGATTTATTGCTGTTATTATTAAAGTGTTTTACGGGCATTTTATTTACTCTCTTCAATTTGGAAAGTAACAGTAACTTAATTGAAAAGAGTTTTCGGTTTTACACTCTTTTTTTTCAATTTTTGAAGCTACGAGTTGAATTGAAAGATTTTTTGAAAATTCAATGAAGTTTGTGCTATGACGGTCTCTGTGAAAACTAAATTGAAAAATTTGAGGGAAATAAAAATTGAGTCCTTAATTTGCAGTTTTGTTCAAAATTTTTTATACTTAAAAATACAATAAAACTGATTTAATACATACATACATAATGTAGCTGTTTGCTCGTCATTATTCATATAAAACATACCTGAAACGAGAGGAAAATAAAATTGTTAATAAAATATTCATAAAATTCTTAATTTAGATTATAACATTGAATTTATATATCAATAGAAACTTAATAAAAAGAAAAAAGATTAAAAGAAATATTATTAAAAAAAGAAAATTAAAAAAATTAGCAAAAACTAAGCGAAAAATAAAAACTAATATCACAAACTATTGCAAAAAGCTATAAAAAAATATATTGCTAATAGAAAAATTAAAACTAATAACATAAAAGCAAAAGAAAATTATCAAAAATATCGTTTTGAATATTTTTTTTTTTCTTTTACGATCATTCTCTTATTGAAAGCAAAAATTAAAAGTTCTACTAAAATTGCAAGTACTCATACATATTTCTTTATTTATTTTATTTTTTATTATTTTATTTATTTATTATTATTTTTTTGTTATTTTATTTAAACAATTAATAAATACTTAAACACACTTGTGTGTGCCTAATAACTTCAGTAAATGACAAATGATTGCTTACTTTCGAATTTGGGTCACATAAGTTGAAAGCGTACATACGTGTATGTATGTATGTGTGTAGTACGTAGGTATGAATTGTATGCTTTTTAGCTTATCGACTTTCGAAAAATGCTACTTAATTTTTTTATATTGTACATACAATATTTAAAAAATTTTTTTTTTCTTATTTTGCATAGCACTTTTTTTAAGCTTGCAAAATGAGACAAGACAAGCCAGCCAAGCCCACTCACTTATCACTCAACAAAAAAAAAACTCAAAAAGAAAGTTGGATTAAAAATATATAATAACTATAAAAAAAATAAGGTATTAAATTTATAAGAAATAAAAGAAAAATTAAAAAATAAAGAATAATAAAAATACATAATAATAAAAAATAGAACAAAATAAAAGAAAATATTAAAATATAATAAAATGAAATGAAAGAAAAAATAATACTTTAAATAAATTAATAAGTAAATAAATAAAATAAACAAAAAAATAAAATATTTAAAAATTTTTATGCACATAAACAAATACAATAAAAAATAATAATACTAAATTAAATTATATTAGGTATATAATATAATGTAAAATAAAATTAAATAAAATTAAACAAACGAAAATAAAAAAATCAATAAAAAATAAGATAATAATATTAAATTAAATAAGATAATCGTATATTAAAAAATTAAACATATAAAATAAATTTAAAAAATGGTGCAAAAAAAATTAGTAATAAAATAATTTTATATTTAACTCAATTAAATAAGAAAATAGTAAAGTAAAAAGATATTAAGTAAACTAAAAAATCGAAAAAAAATTATATTAACTTAAATTAAATAAGAAAATCGTAAAAAAAATTAAATCAACAAATAAAATAAAAAGAAAATATAATGAAAAAATTAAATTAAATTAAATTAAACAAGAAATACGTAAGAAAAGCGAAACAAATAATCAGTTAATCAATCAATTGATAATTGAATGCAACTACTATTTATATGTTACAGAGTGCTCTTTCAATTTATGCTAATTTTGTTATACCTATAAAATACTTTCAACGGTAATTTTTTCATTTCTCTATTATATTGCTCAGCCAAAATATTTCATAACTTTTTTTTTTAATTCTCTTCGCCTTTTTTTTTTTTGTCCACAAAATAAATTTATTAAACTCATGCCTTGTTTTTTTTTATTTGCTCATTTTTTGCCACCTTCTTCGGCTTCTGCTCAACTTTAAAACTCCTCCGCTGTCAAACAAAATTATAATTTCGCACCCGGCAACAGCGCAGTTATAAATACAATACATATATAATTGTTTGTCAAAACAAGCATCACTACCGTAAGTATGTACATATGTATTCAAACCTAACGGTAAATACAAGTTTTGCCGCTTAACTGTTAATGAAAGTGTTGGCGGCTTGAAGCTGTATGGTAGGGTAGATAGGCAAAAATGAAATAAAAAAAACTATAAAATTATAAGAAAAAGAAATTAAAAAAAAAATTAAAAATTATAAATAAAGACAAAAAATGAAAAAAGTGATATAATAAAATCAGCATAAAAATAATTTAAATAAATATGCGAATAGATACGGGCTGTATAGAGTCGGCACCAAATTAGCAAACTTGTCTACATGAAATCTTGATTAGAGTTATTCAATTGGTTTTGCATGTTTTTCTGTTTCACTTTTTTTTTTAATTTTGGACTACACGGTTTTTTACCGGCAAAATAATTATTTTTTTAGGTAATAAGTTCTCGATAAATTCTTATTGTGAATTTGTGATTTAATACTAGAAACGTCATCAAGAAATTTTGAAAGCAATGAAAATAAGCATTTTAATGACAAAAAACGAAAAAAATCATTACTAATAGAAATTGAGTTACACCGTTAGTCAAAACAAGCCTTTTAAAAGCAGTAAAGTTGAACCCGCTGTTTAAGTATTGACAACCGAGAGCTCGAAGGATACGCCAATTTTCATAAACCAATACCAATTTACCTATTGTTTCATCAATTATAAACTATTAAAGGCTTCCTATAAGAGAGCGTATGGATATGCGAATATTCTTTACAACAATAAAATATACAAGAGTGGTAATGTCACACAAAAAAGCTCACAGCTGTTGTTGCAAAACTGTAAGCAACAAAACATATGCTTAATTAAAGTGATAATCAAATAATAAATAATAGCCAAAACCACAATTAGACCAAAGTGTACAGACACCCAGGTGAAAACCGCAAAATATGCTACCGCAATGTGCGCCGGCCACAACACACCATAAGTGGCGGTTGATAATGAAAGCAATAAAAAAAAACAACAAAACACCGCACACATTGCATGCTGACCACACCACGTTTACTCTAAGCGCCGCCTCTAGCAGCCAAATTCTGCTGTCCACACTTGGCGAATAATGAAAATTTAATTTTTAGACAAAGTTTAAATAATTGGATAATGAAAAAAGTGAATTTAAATTCACAACAACAACAAAAGCTAAACACTTTGCAAGCGGCAATTATGCAGCAGTTGCTGTTGTCGGGCAATTTAATGGGCGAAAAATGTTGCAATTAAATTTCAAATTGTTTGTTATGCATAGATATAGGTATATATTTTTGTGGAAATAGCGATCGAAATCGGCTGCCGAAAGCAGAAAAGGAGTGTTGTAGAAATGTTGTTAGCGAAGGTGTAGCCATCAAATGGCAGATGGTGCTACACATTTTGGCATAACAAAACACACAAAAAAACTGCAATTTTTTTTACGCACACAATATTGTTGAATTTAAGAAATGGCAGGCGGCTTGGCTTGAAGCCTTTCAACATGACACAGTCGTACTTTAAACTCTTTAAGACGCTATTTTAGAAGCTGCAGCTTTGCCGTTAAGAGCGAGAAACAGCTGCTTTTGCCAGCGGTTCGCAGTCAGCAGCCGGTACCACCAACAACAACAGTTGTTGTCATAGCAGCCAACTGCAGCGGCAACAACACATTTAAGCCAATTGGAATCTAATTTGCCGAAAAAATTCGATAAGCTCAAAAAAGTGTATTAAACAAAATGAAAATATAAATGCGTTGTGGAGCAGCCGCTGCCGTCAACGAAAAAGGATTGAAATAAATTTCTACATTTTACGAGTTTGCAGCAAATGCCAAACGACCGCCAAAGGCAGCGGCGACAGCACACAAACCGTCAAACAGCCGCAGCGCAAACAACAAGCATCAAGCCACAGCAGTAAGCCAACCACAGGCGACTTAGCGCACAAGTTCACGAAATTGGCTAAACTAAAGAAAAAATAAATAAAAAAATAAAAATAAATAGAAAAAAAAACATTTTAAATATATACAAAAACAAAAAGCCCCACAAGCAGCAGGTGGCTTAAGCGTCTACACGCAGATAGCATCACAATTGTACGCGTTTGTTATACAAAATTACTAAAAATTCATACACATATGTGCATAGTAATATATGTGTATAGGTATTTGCAATAAGCATATATAGCCACACATTTAGTAGATATACGAAAAATTCGCTCAAGAAAAAAACGCAGCGTTTCCTTTCTTTCTTTTTTTTCCTTTGGCAGTTTCACGTAGAATTAAATGAGTTCAAGATTAGATTAACAACCGGCAGACAAGCAGTTAGTCAGATATGTACGCCATACTTACATACGTACCACAAGTAAATGAACATGTGAACATTCATAGATACACACATATGTATGTGCACTCATTATTTTTTTATGCCCGGTAGTATGTTAACAATTTTATGTGGTTAGCTGCTAACATTTTGACTAGTTTATGTGTATGTAAATGTGATTTAAGCTATGCTTAGCTGATAAAGAAGAATAATAACTTTTTGGTGTATGTACATACTCGTATACAAGTATTTGAATATACAAAAGCGACTTTTTTTGTAATGCTAAATTTCCTTTGTTCTCACTGTTTAATTATTATAATTTTTAATTTATTTATACATATTGAGTATATTTTAATTTGTTTTATTTATTTTATTTTTTTATTTTATTTTATTTTATTTTATTTTATTTTATTTTATTTTATTTTATTTTATTTTATTTTATTTTATTTTATTTTATTTTATTTTATTTTATTTTATTTTATTCTATTTCATTTTATTTTATTTTATTTTATTTTATTTTATTTTATTCTATTTCATTTTATTTTATTTTATTTTATTTTATTTTATTTTATTTTATTTTATTTTATTTTATTTTATTTTATTTTATTTTATTTTATTTTATTTTATTTTATTTTATTTTATTTTATTTTATTTTATTTTATTTTATTTTATTTTATTTTATTTTATTTTATTTTATTTTATTTTATTTTATTTTATTTTATTTTATTTTATTTTATTTTATTTTATTTTATTTTATTTTATTTTATTTTATTTTATTTTATTTTATTTTATTTTATTTTATTTTATTTTATTTTATTTTATTTTATTTTATCTTATTTTATTTTATTTTATTTTATTTTATTTTATTTTATTAATTTAATTTAATTTAATTTAATTTAATTTAATTTAATTTAATTTTATTTTATTTTATTTTATTTATTTTATTTTATTTTATTTTATTTTATTTTATTTTATTTTATTTTATTTTAATTTATTTTATTTTATTTCATTTTATATATTATTTTATTTCATTTTATATATTATTTTATTTTATTTTATTTTATTTTATTTTATTTTATTTTATTTTATTTTATTTTAATTTATTTTATTTTATTTCATTTTATATATTATTTTATTTTATTTTATTTCATTTCATTTCATTTCATTTCATTTCATTTCATTTCATTTCATTTCATTTCATTTCATTTCATTTCATTTCATTTTATTTTATTTTATTTTATTTTATTTTATTTTATTTTATTTTATTTTATTTTATTTTATTTTATTTTATTTTATTTTAATTTATTTTATTTTATTTTATTTTATTTTATTTTATTTTATTTTATTTTTTTTTTTTATTTTTTTTTTTTTTTATTTTATTTTATTTTATTTTATTTTATTTTATTTTATTTTATTTTATTTTATTTTATTTTGTTTCATTTTTCTTGACTTCACATCTTTAATTAAATTTAATCTAATATAATTTTTATATTTTAAAATGGTTTATTTTACTTTCTTACGTTTTTAATTTAATTTTATTTGAATTTATTTTCTTTCAATAATAATTTAATTAACTTATTAAAATGAATTATGTTTTAAATTGTGTAGTTCGTTTTATATTATATAATATAAAAAGAAATATAAAATATAAATATAAAATAAAAATTTAATTCATTCAACTTAAGTTAATAATCATTTTACTTTACCTTACAACAATTAAATTTAATTAATTTCGCTTTACTTAATTTAGTTTGTGTATTTAAATTTATTCTTTATTTGGTTTTTTTGATTTGACGTAATTCAGAAATATTTTACTTTAATTTTTAATATTTTATACTTTATTTTATTTTAGTTTTTGTTTTATTTCTTTTTATTTTACGTAATTTTAATTTTTATTCTTTTTATTTTGGTTAGTTAAATATAATTTAAGTTACTTTAACTTATTTTTTGTATTATTTTGTAATTTGGTTTTTTTATATTCATATCTTTTTTTGTTTTTATATTTTTAAATATATTGGTTTTATTTTCTAAATTTTATTTTTTGTTTTTTTTTTTTATTTAAGCTTAACTTTTTTAATTTTTAACTTTTTTTGTTTTTGTTTTTTTTTTTATTTTTACTTTTTTTATTCTTTTTAATTCTATTTGTTTTGTTTTTCAATTTTTTATTTCTACATTTATCTTTTTTAATTTATTTAAATTTAATCTTGTAATTTTTTAGCATTTCTATTTTAATTTTTATTCTTTTTATTTTTATTGTTTTTGTTTTTATTCTTTTTATTTTTATTCCTTTTATTTACTTTATTTATTTTTTTCTTTCTATTTTTTTCTTTTTATTGTTTTCCTTTTTCTTTTAAATTTTTTCCTTTTATTTATTTTTTCTTTTCATTTATTTTTTCTTTTTATTTATTTTTTCTTTTTATTTATTTTTTCTTTTTATATATTTTTCCTTTTATTTTTTATTTTTATTTCCTTATTTTTATTTTTTTATTCTTTTTATTTTTATTTTTTTATTCCTTTTATTATTTTTTTTATTATTTAATTTCAATTTTGTATTATTTTTATTTTGATTTTTTTATTCTTTCTATTTTTATTTTTTTATTTTTATTTTTTTATTCTTTGTATTTTTATTTTTTTATTCTTTTAACTTTTTTTTTATTCTTTTTAATTTTATTTTGTTATTTTTTTATTTTTTTTTATTCTTTTTATTCTTTTTATTTTTATTTTTTTATTCTTTTTATTTATATTTTTTTTATTCTTTTTATTTTTATTTTTTTATTCTTTTTATTTTTAATTTTCATTTGTTTTTTTTTTTCATTTGCATTTTTTATTTGTATTTTGCATTTATATTTTTATTAATAATATTAATTTTTATTTATTTTATTTCAATTAATTTTTTCTTATTTTTGCATTTTAGTTAAAAAGTTAAAATTTATAAAAGTTTCGTGCAGAAAAAAATTTTCGTGTTTATAGCTCAATTGCATAATTTCGAAGCTTGGAAACAAAAAAAAAGTTCTCCTAATTGAAAGTCAAACGAATTAATTCAATTTAAATTACATACACCTTCCTGTTGTAGTGCCCACACAGAGCTCATCACTAGTGACGCATACAAATTAGGCAGGCACTCTTTGTTAGGGTTTTGTATTGCGTACACAACTTTGTGACACTTGCTGTTTGACAAAATCATTTACCAACGCAAACCAACGCCACTCATTAGAACGTTGTTTTGTTTTTATTATTCTAATTCAGAATTACCAGCATGGCATATAATTTTTCAACTACATAATTATTTTCTTTCATTAAAATATTCCATTACAAAGTGTTATCTCAGCATTTAAGTGCATATCTTTAAAACAAAACTTTCGTGTGTTTCGTTACGCTAGACCATTGGGAATGTGTGGCTTAGCTTCAACGCGCATGCGTGCACGCAGTCAGCCATGCAGAAGTGTGTGCAAACAGTGGAGTAAAAAGCTTATCGAGGCGCTGTGTCTGTGTGTTATTGAAAAAAATAAAAGTCATGGGCTTACAATTCCATTAGAGGCCTATAAATAAAATTTTATTTTTTTAGTAATTTTAAGTTATTTAAATTAATTCCTATGCGATTAAGAAGGATTAGAATTAAGACGTTGATTTTAGCAAAATAAAAATTCATTAACATTAAAACTAAAAGCGTCTTAACATCTTAGTAGAGTTCGCCTACAAGTAGTAAAAAGTCTCCAAGGCAATTATTTTTCCAGAACGCAGTTTCCGGTAGCCACCAGCAAGTAATTGGTGCATATTTTTATTCAAATATATGTATGTATACAGCCACACTTTTCAACGAATTTTACAAAATGCTTGGCATACTAATATTACAAATACCAAATAGACCCTATCGCACAGTTTCGATATGCGTGTGCTTTGCATATTCCATGAGTTTTGACATTATGAAAACAAAACTTGGCTTACAAAAAAATAAATAAAACCACAATAAATAAGTTTTATTTAAAAATTTTATAAAAAAAAAGTTACTTACACAAAAAAAAGAAGACAATAACAAATATAAATAATATGAACAAAAGCGAAAAACCAGTTAACGAAGAACAATAGACACCTACTTTGTGTCTTAATGAATGCGCAAAAAGAAAAATACTCATTGTTTTGGAATTTTTGCGGTGTGACATACCAAAAAGATTTTTTGACGCCAAAATGAAAGTTACCGAAAGTGTAAAAATCGTGAGGAATATTAGATTTTTGAATAAAAAGCGATAGTCAAAGTAAGTGCTGACAATGGGAGGGTTTCGAGAGAGCTTGAAAATTAAAACATAAAAAGGTAAAGTTCATAGCTAAGCTTAATTACATTAAAAAATCTTAACCGCTAAAGAAAAGCCTTTACAAAAAAGTGCAGGATTGATTAATTTTCTCACCCAAATCAGATTTTTTTTATAGAAAATATGGCTATCCAAGTGAAGAGTACAATAAAAAACACATGAGATCTACTCAAGAATCACCGAAACTTCTTTTAAAAAAAGTTTTAATCAAAAGCTAACTAACTGGCGTATAAAATTATTTCAGTTGTTGTATGTGAAGCGTAAAGGGTTCACCCAAAATTTTAATATAAAAACATAGGAATATCAAAAAAATTAAAGCGTTAAAAGCTAGTTTAGAATGTTGAAGCAAAAGCAATTGTTTATAGTAACTCAAAAACAAGGGAGAACAAATATGAAAGATCAAGAAAATTTATTTTATCCAGCTTGTATGTATGTAACATGCATATACAATATATGGTATGTACATATGTATATAAAAATATGGCCTCTGATACCCATATAATTATAGTAGTTATACAATTACCCTAAAAAAGAAAAAAAAAATTGTTTAACAACAACAAAAAGCTTGGCAAACGAGTTGCACGAAACGAAGATTGAAAGCAAAATTCACGGAATAATGTAGCCAAAAAATAAAAAATCAAGGAAACAAAAACACATGTAAAAGCCGCCGAAAGAATGGAAACAAGCGTTGCTTAGGCCAACTTAGATGGCGATATTCTGACTCAAAGAGTGCCGAATATGTGTATGGTTTGTATGAAAGCTGTGGAGAAAGGGAGTGAATAGTGGATTTGCGACGTTGTTGAAACTACATACAAGCATATCTTAGCCAAAATGAATGAAAAACACGAAACACTTTGATTGAAGAACATACTGCTCTATATAAGCAATACAGAATTAAGTACACACTCTTTTATACGTAAATATAATGACTTTAAAATAGCTACATTGTATGGTGGTAGCACAATAAAAAGCAACAATAAATTAAATTAAACGATAAAAGCACATACTCCATAGTTTAAATTAACAAATTTACAAAAAAAAAAAAAAAAAAAAAAAAAAAACACGCAGGCAAAAGTAGAAAATGGCTTAAATTGCGTTCACAAAAGTTTTGAAAATGCAAAAATTTTAAATTTTTAAAGCAAAACTATTATATAACTGTTTTCGTAAAGATATTATCAAAATTAACAATGCATTTATAGCCAAAAGTAATACATATATACGAGTATATAAGTAAATTTAAGTTTTTATGCGTTATTTATAACAGAAGCTACAGGCAAATCCAAAAAATTAATTTTAAGCGATATATTACTTCCTGAAGTTCCTAGATGATTTTTGGGTAGCTTCAGTTCAGAAAATTATATTCCAGTTCTACAAATGCCATCCAAGCTTTTTCTACTTATTTCAGCTTAATCTGTCATTAGTTCCCGAAACTGCACTGTTGTAGAAATTTCTTCATTAAATTTTTCGCCCCTGATTCGACAAAGTTTTACTCTCATCTTTGATATTGAAACCACAAATCATCCTTTCTGATAACTACTACAAAAGTTTTTCGCGGGTTTCAACTTTATGTGAAGTCTAGCACGGTTATTCTAAAAAACATTTTTAAGTCCAGCAGTTAAGCTTTTTCGTTGTAGGCAAGTTATCACGTTGTATTGTTTGTCACTTGTGCGACTGTCTTACTCACCTTAAAATAGTTAAACTTGAAATTTTGAAAGCCACAGATAGTTCAATAGATCTGCGAAAGGCTTTCAAACCTTTCTTCGAAGCATGAATAAATAGTATTTATTGAACACAATTTTCTGAAAACTTCAATTCTCGAAGAAATCCAACAACATTATTGAAAAATTCCAAATCATTCTTTTTAAAAAATTGACTCGTAAAATCTCTTGTGTTCCAAACAATTAAGACTTTTGAAATTTTATACAATTTTCACTCTTTTGACCTGGAACCCATTAACTTTAACTACGATTTTGAAAGGCAAGCCTTGCCAAGTCAAGTCCCAAAGAGTATTTTTATTTTCCTTACTTTTGGTTGAACTAGCTAGCTGTAAAGTGCCTTCATCAAAATAAACTAGGAAGAATCTCGACGTGATAACCAAATCGGTTATAAATTTAGAGCATTATAATCAACAAAATCATGATAAAATCTTTTAATGAAGGATTTCATTACAATTTCGGTAGTAATTAAAATTTGAATTTGGAGATTTAAAGAGGTATATATATATCAAATTTCTTAAGACTTTGTTCCATATATTCCTTCCTTAAAAGAAAATAAGTGAAAATAGATGTATTTGTTGTTTATGTTACTTTTGTTATACTTTAGTATTAATAATTTTTCAAATTATCGTATATTAAATTCACACAATTGTAAATCAAGACACACTTAATTCGACCTTTAATACTTATACCCTTATTCTTATTCTTATTCTTATTTTATTTTTCATTCTATTAGTTAGTTCAGAAACCGATAAACAACTATGATTAAGACATTATTTAGGACAGTTCAAAGTGCGAAATCTTAACTCCACCTTATATAGCTTTGAAAATAAAGTACTTTATGCAATATGTATCCGCCAGGTGGTGCAAATTTGAGATATTTCAAAAAATGTATTTCTGAACTGAGTCGTATACGAGTATATGGAAAGTATTTGTACATATCAGAGGAGGGCAACGATAGACTATAGTAAAAAATAAATCCTTTAAATGAGGTGAGTTATTGAAAAAAATGCATATTTATAGTCCAATTAAGAATGATTTCCTTTAGGACTCTCAAATAGAATTAAAAGCCTCTATTACATTTTCTTGTTTTCGGAGAAGGAGAGAAATATTTACGTATATAAAGCTTGTGCTCTTGAATAGAGCAACTTTTGTTGTCAAATTGATTAACATACAACCCAACTAAGCAGTATATACATATGTATGTACACGTGTAGATGAGGATCCCCTTGGAAGCTAACTTGCATTAATCAACATTGAAACAACAAAATCGTTGGTGTGAGAAATCTATTTGCATTTCTTAGAAAAACCACAAGGGACCAGAGTACAATGCAAAAGGGAAAAAGAGGAAAGAGGCAACAAGCTTAAATAACATAAACACGTAAAAATAACAAAATAGGAGCCACAATAATAATAACAACAAAATAAGCAACCAAAAAACAACACTCTACACAAACCAATCATTAAAGAAAAGTGGACACGTGTTGACAACACACGCAGGATATTAACAATATCGTGGTGATTTGACAAAGAGTGGCAAGGCTATGCAAAGAAATTTGTTTAACAAACCTTGGCAGGAGCTCATAATTAATTAGAGCGTGAGTAAATACACAAGCGGTAACATCATATGTATAATTAACTAAAAAAAAACTCAAACTAAATTGGCTATGCGGGGGAAAAAAAAGAATAAAAATATTTAATTTCACTCCCTAGTAGATCGAAGAATCGATTATTTTTAAAATAAATAAAAAATTAAATAAATTATTTTAAAAACCTGAAATCTTACTATGCGAGGGATTACAAAACAAGTTAAGCCCTTTGTGCGCCAAATTAAAAATCTGCTTAATATTTTATTTAAGTCGGTTTCAAAATTATTACGCATGCTTGACACACTGAAACCAGCCCAAGGAATTTGCACAATTTAAATAATATTCACAATGAAGCGTCGTATGCTCGTTCACTGTATGTATGTAAAATACCAACCTGTGCTTAGCTTACGCGATTATTACGCATCAAAATTTTAACCTTGAAATTGTGTTAAGCACGTTTTTTTTCGGTATTTGGGAGCAATGAACGTTTTGGTCAAAATAATAGTAATACGTACTAAGCAAGCGAGTGAGCTTTTTTAAGCTGCGGGCTGCGGGCAGCAAAGTAAACTACCAGTAGAAAACACTACACACACATGAGCATCAAAAATAGTGAAAGAATAATAATAATAATAGTAGAGAGAGACAGCCCGGGGAGGTAGTAGCAGTGAGAATTATAGTAAAAAAAAGAACATTATAAAAAAACAGTGGCAAAAAAATTAATAAATAAAAACACAAACTCATCGGGCCAAAACAGCAAAATTAAATGGCCAAAACAAAAAACTTAAATCAACAGTCAAGAAGACTAAACCAGTAGTAATAATAATAATAATGATGATGAAAATGAAGGAGGAAACAAAACAACATGCGAAAGTAAATGAAATTATGAAAATTGTAGTTTGTGAAAAAAACAACAATATATCAATGTTTACTTTGTAGTATGTTCTAGCAAGTAAATATGTACATAGTAAAGTATGATGAAAGCGTAAATAGTAATGGCGATAGTGAAGCTTGTAGTTGCACAAAATAACACTGTACGGCTAGAATGAAGACGACGTGAAGTTGAAAAAAAAGATACCATAATGCGATAGTTATTTATAATGAAGCACTCAAGCTTATAAAATTGTTACTATAATAGTAACTTTTTCATATATATGTTTTTATACACAATGTATTGCTTTTTTATTATCTTTTTTAACCAATTTTTTATTTTATTATTTATTTATCATTTTATTATTTTTATCATTTTATTATTTTATTGTTTTATTATATGCTCATAATTTTATTACTTAATCTTTTATAATATTTTTATAATTTATTTTATTATTTGATTATTGTTTTGGCGTTTTATTGTTTTATAATTTTTTTATAATTTTTTATTTTTTTATCATTTAATATTTCAATTTTATAATTTTACTTTTTTTTTAACATTTTACTGTTTCATTATTTTTTTATTACTCTATTATTTTTTTATTTATTTTTTTTTTTTTTACTTTTTTAATTTTTTTTTTATTATTTTATGTTTTTATTATTTTATTTTTTTATTACTATATTTTTTTGTTACTATATTTTTTTGTTACTATATTTTTTTAATACTATATTTTTTTATTACTATATTTTTTGTATTATATTTTTAAATTATTTTAGTCTTAAGTTTTACTATTTTATTTTTTTATTCTTTTATTTTTTATCATTTTTCTTATTTTTATTTTATTTGTTTATTATTGTTTAATTTTTTATGATTTTTTTATTGTCTTAATTTTTAATTATGTCATTTTTTTATTTTTAATATTTTTATTTTTATTTATTTTATTTTTATTTATTTATTTTTAATTAATGTATTTTTAATTATTTCAATTACTTAATTATTAATTATTTTCTTTCTACAATTTTTAATTATTCTTTAAATTATTATTTTCAAATAGGTTTTATTATATTATTTTTAATTACTTCTTATTATTTAATTTTTTTTAGTTATTTTATTTTTTTATTTATTTTATCTTTTATAGTTATTTTATTTTTTTATTTATTATATTTTTTTATTTATTTTATTCATTTGATTTTTTTATTTTGTTTCCTTTGTTTTTTTTTTCTAGTTTAAATAAAAAATTTTACATATAGTTTAATTTAAATTTATTATATTTTGGTTCATTTTATTTAACATATTTTAATGTAATGAGTTTTATTTTATTTTGCTTCATTTTATTTATTTATTCTGTTCTTCATATTTTTTCATATATTTTCTTATTTGTTTTACTCTATGTTATTTTCTTTTTTGTTGTTTATTTTTTTATGAGTTGCTATCTGTTATTATTCGTCTTTACTTTACTTTATTTTACAATATTTCATTTTTATTTTTACATATATATATATATATATATATATTTTATTTTTTGTAATTCTATTTTTTTTTTTTATATTTTTAAAATTTTATTTTTATTATTTTTTATATTTTTTCATTTTTATTACTTTTTAACTTTTATATTTTTTTATGTATTTTTTTTATATATATTTTTTAAACTTGAATTGTTTTTAGTTTTAATTGTTTTTAATTTTTATAGTTATTTATATTATTTCATTTTATTTACTTATTAACTTTCCCATTAAATTTATTTTTGTTCTTTTATTTAATGCCTCCATTGAGCTACTTTTAATCGTTTCGACTTAAATGGCCCGACAAAACTTATCCGCAGCAGTGCGAAAGGTCATTTCGCTAGCAACACGATTCATTTACGTTTTCTTTTATTTTACGCGCAAAAATTACGCTTAATGTCAAGTAATTACAGCAATAAATGGTAACTCAATAATCTCGAAAAACTGCAATCACAATTAATGAGCGTAAATCAACGAAATGCATAAAACAAATGAACTAGTGGTGGCACTCACATTTATGCTTTGTTTGCTTGGGAAAGTTTTATTCGTGAAATGAGCAATTACATAAATGTTCTGTACTTGACCGTGCCATTTATTATTGGCTTGCGTCAAACAATTGATGTTGAACATACAAAACTCATAATAACGCGAAAAAAATGCGAATAAGAAATTATGAAAATACTTTTTTCACACGATTACATTGAGATTTCCAGAACTGTGCTAGGAGAAGGAAATTTAGCAAAATTGAATTGAAATCTTAAACTGGACATAAAAAAGAACCGGGAAAACATAAAATATTTAGGAAAAATATTTTCAAAACAATGTACTTATGTTATTTAATTAAAATATTTATTTTACTAATTCTCCGCATTTTTTTATTTTTATTTGAATGTATTCTTGATTTGTCCATCGTTACAGAAAATACGGTAGCGATCTGTTTTCACACTGTGGTTTTATGCATAAATTAACATTAGTGTTTATTTTTTTATTTATTTTATTTATTTTCGCGTGCTTTTCGTGCTATATTATTTGATATTCTACACACAACGTGCAGAGCACTAACACGAGCCGGCAAAATATATGAAAATAAAACAATGGATGACCACAAAAAGAGCATGCGCGTATTAAGAGTCATGTCACATATAAATACGAATGGCGAGCAATTGGCGAATATCTAGAAATTTGCTGAAGCAAAACAAGTAAGCTCATGTGTTTTCAGTTTCAAATTTTCGATTCTCTTCGCTTTTTTGGCAACTTTCGATTAAAAAAATTCATCGAATATTAAAATGAGGACACTGAATTTTTATAACATTCTAATGTGATTTTAATTGGGAAGGAAGTCTTCGAAAATTGTATACGTGAAAGGTGTTTAATATGAATTATACAAATTAGAGTGTCGTGAGTCACAGCTGTTAAACGTGTCAAAAAAATTGTGACAATGATCAAATATCGAGAACTGCCATAATACGTTGCACAAAATATATGACAGAATTAGAAAAAAATTGGAAGAATTACAAAATAAAATAAAATATATTTAAATAAAATAAATTTAAAAAATAATGTATATTAAATAAAATTAAAATTACAAAAAAATAACATTTAAAATTAAATATATTGCAATAAAATCATATGAAACGAAATAAAATAATAAACATATATAAAATTAACATTAAAAAAAAACAAATAAAATAATATAAACAGGAAAAAAAATTTGTTAAAATAAAAATCAAATGAAATAATTTAAATAAAAACTTTAAACAATGAAAAATAAAATAAAAATTAAATAAAAACTAAATAAAAAATAAATAAAATAACTTAAATTAAAACAAATAAAAGAAAATAACATATAGCACAGTTTGAAATGAAATCAAATAGATACACCAAAAAATTATACTAATTAAAAAAACATAATAACATTAGAAATTAGAAAAAAATATTAGGTAAACTTAAAAAAAAAAAATAAAATAAATAAATATGTTCAAATAACAAAACAAACTTAAAACTGAAATAAAATTAAGTAAAAACAAAATAAAAAAAACTTTTAAATAAATAAACAAAACAAAATAATTTAAATTTAAACTTAAATTAAATAAAATAGAAAAAATAGAAAAAAAGCAAAAAGAATAAACATAAAACCAAGTAAAACAAGATAGAATGCAAACGAAATAAAATACAAATCAAAAAAAATTAAACAAATTAAAAGAAAAAAAATATTTACATAAAAAAGAAAATAAATTAATTTAAAATAAAATGAATAAAATGAAATAATATAAAATAACGTAAAATAAAATAAAAATAAAACTACTTTAACAAAAAGAAAATAAAAAATGAAGAATATAAATTTTAAAAATATTAATTAACAAAATAAAATAATTAAAAAATAAATTAATATAGAAGAATGGTTCCATGATTGGATCGAGAACAATGAGAACTCACTTTTTAAAGATGTTACTCGAAAATTAACAGAGAGATGGAAAAAAGAGGTCGCTTTCTGCGGATAATATAGTTGGAATGTTGCATTTTTGGCTTTTTTCAATAAGAAAATACACTTTTTGGGATACAAAAAGAAACGGTCCGAATTAATTTGTATTCCCAACAAAATTAATTAACATACAATAAAATAATATAAATCAAATGTAAAATAAATATGAAATATAAAAAAATATAAAAAATAAAATAAAAAATAATATAAAATACAAATTATATAAAATTTATTTTATTTCATTAATACTTAAAAAACAAATAAAATTCAATAAGCCAAAATTTCCATTTTTAAATCAAAATAAAATTAAGTGAAAAAAATACAATGAATGTAAGTAACAAAAAAATTAATATTGCGGAATTTTACGAAAAATCACTTCAAAGAAGTCGTGCGTTTGCTATGTAAAGTGTTGTTCAAAACGTTTTTTGCGTCACACTCGACTACCGTTAGAGCACAAAATGTCGAAAGCAATTGCATTTTGACCAATTTCGCAATATACAACAATTAACATGAGTAATAGAAGGAGCAATGAGAAAAAAATTGTATATTCAAATAAGCAATGCTTTCAAAAATATGACATCAAGTGTGGAAAAAAAGACATTCTACTACTTATAATACTTACAAGCACACCTACTCACTTTCCTGAGGGCGCACAGAAATTGCACTGCAATTTTTTTCTTGTTTTTGTTTTTGGTTTTGTTTGCGAACACAAAACATGGAGTGGCAACAAGTCATAAAACCAACGATAAATGGCAATTCTTGTGGGATGTGCGCAAGCGAAAGTAAAGCAACAACGTACTTACATACATACATAGATACGTACATACATACACATTATGAACATCAAGCAAATGTCAGTTTTGTTATGTCAAGTAGTGTGGAGAAATTTTAGCATTGCAGTAGCACTGCCAACTGAAGCACACACACACACACACAAAATGTAAAAAAGTATACAAAAAATATAATAAAATAAAAAAATTGGCACAAGATGACAACCGTAAAAGGCATGAATTGAAATTCGATTGGATAAGTGAAATAAATAAAAGGAAAGGAAATCACATAAATTGTGTGCAACCGAAAAGAAAGGAGCGCTATACTCCTATAAAGTGCCAACAAGTGTGTGTGTGTGTTTTTTTTTTTACCCAAAAGCGGTAGCCAACACTCGTCTGGCTAGCGAAGCGAGTTCATAACGTGTCTCAGCCAAGTGCTGGTGCGCATGAAGATGACAACACGCTAAGTATGCCATGTGTGAACGTGCAAGCGCAGTCGAATTTCGATTTTAAAACAATAAATCCCATTAAACGTGTTTGTAAATCATCAACTCAATGTATGTATATACGTGTATATTGAGCTTTTTCTGTGGTTAATCGTGCAAGTGGTAGGAGCTAGCAAGGAAAGGGAAAATCTTTTGTCTTCCAGCAGATTTTTGCAAACCTGAGTGAAGTATGCGCAATAGTAAAAACAAGCGACAATAATACTTGAATTATTGAGTGCTGCCGCCTACTGCATGCATGCTGCTCCTGCTGCTGCTGCTGCTTTAAAGTAGACCAATCTTTCACTTGGTTATTTGCTTGGTTGAAGAAAGTGAAAGAAATTTTGTGAAAAATGTGTAAAATAACAATGGGTCTGCATGATTAGCGCTGCACAATAATAAATAATTTATAATTATGTGTAAGTGCTATTGGCACTTATGCACAATTTATGGCACTTTAACACTTTAATTGTAATTGTAATTAAAAGCACCATACAACAAACCACAATAAAATATTTTATTGCACTAATGACAATGAAAGTAATCAAATTAACTGTAAATAGTGTTAAGAGTGTTGTCACAGGTATTGTTAAATATATTATTTGTTTGTATATGTAAATAACAATGTAGCCAGACGAATGACCTTGATTTTGCTTTTACGCTTAGCGTATTTAAATTGTGTTTTTTTTTCTTTTTCTTTGTTTTAATTTCTGTTTTTATAGTTTCTTTCACTTTTTGCCAATTTTATTGTAAATTGAGCCTGCAGCAATTAATTTTGATTATTTTCGTATTAATGTAGAGGCGAGGTATTTGGTTAATTTTACATTTAATGGCAGATAGAAGAAAAATGTGTTGAATATTTTTTATTTTTCGACAGAAATAAATAGTAAAAGTTAAAAACATTAAATAAATAAATAAAAAAAAATTTAAAAAAAATCAAAAAAAAATTAATTAAATTGTGTGCATAAAGGCATATTTAACAAATTATAAAAATTAAAAAATAACTTAAAAAAATTTTTTTTCTGCTCACTGTTTAAATGCATGCTTTACAAACCTGCGAGCTACGCCTCAACGCGTTTACGCTTTGGGCATTAAATTGCTTCAAGGTTAGCATGCTGTGCAGTTTTGAAGTAATCATGATTTTTACATTTTCATTATTATTACTATTTATTTACATTTGTCACTAATAAGCGCGGTTGTGTTTATTTAACTTTCGCATAACCAAAATGTGTTAAAAAAAAATTTATACAATTTTTCTGCTGCCAATGGCGGTGGTATTGTAAATTTTTGTTTGTTGTTGCTGCGATTGTTGCGTAACATGAGGGTCAATTGCAAAATTCGTATAACCCGCTCATAGGGATTTATATGATTTGCGGCTTTTCAAAACCTTCTCAAAAGTAATCAAAATAAACAATAAACTTTTTGAAGCTGAAAAAGCGCAAAAAATTTATGTTTATCAGTTTACAAAAATTCATACTTTAATTAAACATGTGTATTTTAAGCCGCAGTTTTTTCTTCGTTTAGCGGTCATCACGCATAATATTTCACGATTATATATTTTATTTATAAAAAAAAATTATTTCTTTTATTTAGACGCGGTGCTCAGCATTTTTACCATTAAAGAAATTTTGTATTAATTGCATTTGCAATATATGTATGTATATATATATGTTACAATGTATTTTTAGAGTTTATTTTTTTACTTTTTAATTGCTCATTTATTCAATAGTTGATACCCATATTGTTTAATTTCTTTTTTTTTTTATTTTGTGGCTTTTACAGCTTAATTGCGTATTGGTGTGCCGAAATTAAGTGGCACAAGGTAATTGTGTCACAGTAATTGTACAAATATGTACTCACGAAAAAAGTGGGCAAATAAAAAACAGTAAAGGAAAAAAGTACCAGCAAATATGGCAACATTAAGCAAGACTGCGCAAGCCATAAACAAAAGTTGGTAACGCGGCTTAACAGTCAAAGGTGCTAAAAATAAAATGACAGCATGCGAGAGGAAAGCTTATAAAATATAACAAAATCTAACAGAAAAAATGTAAAAAACTAAAAAATTATTTTTATTAATTTGCAAGAAATTTATCTGATAAAATGATGTGTAAATATTTTGCAAAAATAAACATTGACAATTAAAAACCAGGTTGACATTAAAAAGGTTGTAGAATCTCTGAAGAAATCTTAGAAAATACTCTGTTTATAATTGCAAATACAGATACTACAACTATTGTATTTATTTAAATAAAAATTAAAAATACGAGAATAAATATATTTGTTTGTTCTGGAAAGGTTTTTCACAGTTAACATACATACTTATTTTCTTTTAAGGTTATGATGACCTAATGCATCTAATTTTAAAACTTATTAGAAAGAAAGAACTAAAGACCTTCCTTTTAATAAAAATAAAAATATTTGTTTTTTTTTTTTTGATTTTTAATACGAAACACATTTTTATATATAAAATTTTGATTTAATATTTTTTTTTAATATTTAATTACAATGTATATATCGAACCCATTGTATTAATTAATCTTAATTAATTAATATATGTAGTCATCAGTGTTGTTTAAGCAAGTTTTTGATACAAAAAAAATTTAATATTTTTAATTTTTTTCATTTTTCGTTTCATTTTATATTTATTTTTCTTTTAGTTTTTATTCAACTTTTTTCTACTTAGCCAAAGACTGAATGCTAAATTAAGTCTTTTAAATAATATAATTTGTCTAACCTTCTGTATTCACTCTTCCGCCATTTTTGAAGTTAATGAACTCTTTTTTTATTGCTTATAAATAACCAT